>CM053586.1:199824276-199849369 GCA_028646515.1 Pseudochirops corinnae
TGGAAGGCAATGTGAAATATCTCCTTGAAAAAACCACTGACCTGGAAAATAGATCCAGGAGAGACAATTTAAAAATTATTGGACTACCTGAATGCCATAGTCAAAAAAAGAACTTAGAAAGCATCCTTCAAGAAATTCTCAAGGAAAATTGCCCTGATATTTTAGAACCAGAGGGCAAAATAGAACTTGAAAGAATTCACCAATCACCTCTAGAAAAAGATCCCCAAACGGAAAAAGAAATTTGTTACCTATGTAGTAGGCATTCCATAGAGTACAGTGGAAGAAGTGAACAGCTTTAGAATGGGTTCTTAGGGGCCTTATTTGAAGGCTTTCCAACATGATAGAATTTTTCCAGAGTTTACCCTCTGCTGGCATAGCCTTTAGAAGGTGGGCTTACTTCTACACCACAACTAAACTTCAAAGTAGGTTTTTGTGAAGGTTTACTGTTAAGATTCTTTTTAAAATTTGCCTATACCAGGTGCTGTTTTCCTTCTTCCCTGCCCAGTCTCTTCAAACTTGAGTAATCTGGCTTCTATCCCAAATATTCTATTGAAACTAGTCTCTCAAAGGTAAAGGTCACCATCCCCCTCCTAATCAGTAACCCAATGGTATTTTCTTTCCAAGCTCCATTTCCTTGACCTTTCTAAAGTGTTTGATGATGTTCTTCACCCCACCCTACCTCACCACCTCTCTTTCTGGATATTTGGCTTCATAGATATTGCCTTTTCCTGGTTCTTTTATTTACATATCTCTTCTTCTTCTACTTTTAAAATAAGCATTCCCTGAGGTTTTATCCTTACCCCTCTTCTCTCCCCTCTGTACTTTCTCCCTTAGCAATCTCATTCACCCCCAAGACTTAAGCTATCACATCTATACATATGACTCTTAAATGCCTATTTCTGGCCCTGTCTTCTTTTCAAACCTCTAGACCAGTGGTTCTCAACCTTCCTAATGCCATAACGCATTAATACTCGTATGTGAGCATATCTGCACATGGGTGGACCCACCTGGAGACGGATAGAGGAGCGGTGTCTCAGTTCCTAAGACCATCGGAAATATGTGTTTTCCAATGGTCTTAGGCAATTGTGACCCCCGTGAAGGGGGTCACAATCCAAAAGGATTGCGACCCACAGGATGAGAACTGCTGCTCTAGACAGATAGTTCCAATTGTCCATAGGGCATCTCTACTTAGATGACCTCAACATATCAAAAAAAGTGAATTCATCACCCTTTCCATAAAACTTGCTACTTCTGAACTCACTATTTCTGCCAGTGGCACTGCCATTCACCCTTTCTTCCATGTTGGATTACCTTGCTTTGTCTTTGCCTTTTGCTTCTCTCTCACCTCCTATAATCTAGTTTCTAAGCCTTGTTTATTCTCCTTCTCCAGTAGTTATCACATCCACCTCCTCATCACTTTTGTCACTGCCACAGCTTAATGTAGATTCCCATTCCTATACATCTGGATTATTACAATACCCTCTGAAAATGCCTTGACATCATTTAATTCTTTCCCCAAGTCATCCTTCACATTGTCACCAGACATATGCCTTATGAGCAAAGGGCTCATGCCAATCTTCTACTCATAATTCTTCCATGGCTCCTCATTGCCTCCTCAATAAATTTCAGCCCCCTTAGGAAATTTAGGTCACTCCACAGTCTAATGACACCAAGACTTTTCATTCTTATATTAATCTTCATGTTCCAGGAAAATGGGACTACCAGCCATCCCTACACTTTCTAGTTTCTGCCTTTGCTCATGATATTCTGAAACCAACAAGTCCCTACCCTCTTTCCTCCTCCAGTTGAATTCCCAATCATTTTTTAAAAAGCCTAGCTCAAATGCCATTTCCTTCTTGTTGCTACCCTCCACCCTTAAAACCTCCAGTAATACTATCTCCCCTTATATATAATCCTTGTTTTAGTTTTTCTTACATACCTCCACAATATTTTGCACTATTGTGACACACATATTTCTATTTCCTTCCAGATTATAAACTCCACATGGTCAGGGACTGATTCTTTTTTTAAACAAAATTTTATTGATATATTTTGTTTTTTATATCACTAGACTTTCTCCCAGCCTCCTCCTCTCAGGGAACCATATCATACAACAATTTTTTTTTAAAGAAAAAGAGGAAGGAGAGGGAACCAGCAATAGTAATCAATACATCATGAAAAAATGTGGAAACACAGTATACATAACACAACAAATCCATGGACCACCTCTGAAAAGGAGTGGGGTTGTGAATGTCTTTTTATCCTTTCTTTAGGGATATTCTTTCTAATTTTGTAGCATTCATTTTGCATTGTTTTGCGGTTATTCTTTTGTGGTTGTTTTACATTGTTGAAGCCATAGTGCATGTTGGGTTTTTTTTTTGGCTCAATTTACTTCACTCTGCGTCAGTTCATGTAACTCTTTGCTTCTCTGTATTCATCATATTCCTCACAGCAATATTTCATTACATGCATGTGCCACAATTTGTGTAGCCAATCCCCAGTTGGTGGGCGTCTATTTTGTTTACAATTCTTTGCTACTATAAAAAGTGCTGCCATAAATATTTTGGTATATATAGGGCAGGCACTGTGTCTTAGCTAAATTTTGCATCTCTCCCAAAGCCTTGTACAATATTTCTTTAAAAAAATTTTTTTGTTGGGGAGGCTAGGTGGTACAGTGAATAGAATACCAGCCAGGAGTCAGGAGGACCTGAGTTCAAATTAGGCCTCAGACACTTAACACTTACTAACTGTGTGACCTTGGGCAAGTCACTTAACCCCAATTGCTCTTCCCCCCCCAAATTTTGTGGATGCATTTTGGTTTTTTCAAATCACCATAATTTCTTCTAATATCCTTCCCTTTCTTCCTTCTTCCTTACTTACCAATAATAATTTTTAAAGACAAAAAAAGGAAAAACAGAGAGAAAAAAATCAGCATTACCAATGAAGACATCAAAAAAGTCTGAAAATATGTACAATGTATAACTTTTGTGGACTTCCCACCTGTGCAAAGTAGGGGGATTGTCTTCTCCTGCCTCTTCTTTCAAGCATATTTGTTCTTTATAATTTTGCTACATGTATTTTTGATGTGTGTGTGTGGTTATTATGTATGTTGTTTTCTTGGCTCTGCTATCTTCATTCTACATCAGTTCATATAGCTCTTTCCTTGTTTGTATTCATCACATACATAATTTCTTATATGACAGTAATATTCCACCGCTTTCATATTCCACAATTTGTTTAGCCATTCCCCAATTGATGGACACCTAGTTTATTTCCAATTCTTTGCTATGACAAAAAATGCTATTATAAATTATATGCTAAATATATAATAAACATGACAGTAATATTGGGTTATTTAATTCAATTGTTTCTGATTCTACCTTACCTAGTTTGTTCCATTGGTCTACATCTCTATTTTTCAGCCTATGTGAGATGGTTTTGAAATATATGTGATATAAAGGTCTGGAGGTACTATTTTCCCTTTTTTCCTGACCTTTTTTCGTCATTCCCCTGATGTTCTAGGTCTTTTATGTTTCCAAATGAACTTTGTTATTATTTTATCAAGTTCTATACAATATCCCTTTGCTAATTTGATTGGTATTGCATTAAAAGTGTAAATTAACTCTTGTGATAATGTCATTTTTATTATATGGGCACAGCCCAGCTGGGAGCACTGAATCTTCTTCCAGCTATTTAACTTGTTCTTTACATCTTTAAAGAGCACTTTGTAACTAAATCTATACATACATCTATACAATCTTGCATAGATTTATTCCCAGACATTTTATGTATTTTGTAGCTATTTGGAATGGAATTTCCTTTTCTCTTATCACCTCTTGGACTTTGTTATTATTATGTGGAAGTGTTGTTGATTTGGGGGAGGTTATTTTGTAGCCTTCAACTCTGCTGAAGCTATTCATTGTCTCAATTAGTATCTTTGCTGATTGCATTCCATCATACCATCAGCAACTAGGGTTAGTTTTGCCTACTCTTTACCTCTCTTTATGCTCTTATTTAATTTCTTATTGCTATTGCCTTATTACTATTACTAGAATTTCATGCATTGTATCATACAATAGCGGGGAGAGTGGGTATCCATACTTTGCTGTGGTGATTACTGGACAAGGTTCATGTGTATCCCCATTGCATATGGTGCTTGCTTTTGGTTGTAAATATATACTTTTATGATATATATTTTTTAAAGCCATTTTCTACCTAATCTTTAAAGGATTTTCACATTAATGAGTGTTGTATTTTGTCAAAAAAAAATTTCCCCATTGAGATAATCCTGTGGTTTGGAGTATTTTTGTTTTTAATATGATAAATTACATTGATTGTTTTATTCCAGGTATAAATTCAACTTGGTCACAATGAATGATTTCTTGTAGTCTATTTAACAGGATTTTATTTAAAATTTTTGAATCTATCCTCATGAATAATATTTGTCTACAATTCTTCTGGGCTTTATCTTTCTTTGATTTAGATATTAGGACTATATTTGTCTCCTAAAAGGAATTTGGCTGGTACTATCTTTTTCAGTTTCTGAGAAGAATTTGTGTAGTATGGGTACCAATTGTTCTTTAAAAGTTTAATAGAATTCTCCCATGAATCACCAGGACCAGGGTTGTTTTTTTCCCCCTTTAATGATTCCTTACTGCCAGTTCTATTTCCTGACATTGAATTATTATATTTGTTTCATAAAAGGTTCCTAGTAAGGTGTTTACTTTCTCACTTACTGTGCTATTAATCACTTAATAGGTATTTAACAAAGTGTAAATTGAATCCTCCCTGGAGGAAAAAGGAATATCTATGAAGTGGGCTAGGGAGAATACTAAAATAAAGTCCCACTAAAATAAAGATTAAAGATTTAAACAAACTACCTACCATTTGACTGATTCAAAGCTTTTAGAAAATTCAACAAATAAGAGAATTAATAGATTCATTTAACAAACATTCATTAAGAACCTAAATGTATAAAAAAAAAAAACCAATGTGATACTTTTAAATGGTGGAGATAATTTTTAAAAATTCTCCCCTGTAATTCAGGGGGTTTACATTCTGCTGGCATGATGGGACACATGCGTGATTAATATGAATTAATATAGGGCATTGATGGAGGCAAAGGAGAGATACAGAAATACAGAGATAAGCCAGGAAAAAACAAGACTGGAGAGAGAAGTTTCATTTGAGAACAGGGAAGATTTCATGGAAGTAGATGGCACTTGCATTTAAACCTTGAAGGAAGAGAAGGCTCTTGAAAGGCAGAGATTAGAAAAGAGTGAATTTCAGGCATGGGGTGAAAATGTAAAGAGGTAGGAGATGGGGTGCTGAGTTCAGAAAATGATTAGTAATCTAGTTTGGATGGAAAACAGTCACTGCATGAAGGGCAGTAATGCAAAATAAGGTTCTAAAGGCAATTTGCAGTCGGATTATGGAAGGCCTTAAATTCCAGGGTCAGAAGTTTGTAATTTGTCCTTTAGACCACAAGGAACCATTATAAGCCTTTGAGCAAAGAAATGTAGTGCCTAGGCCTGTGCAGTCAATCAATTAATCAGCAAGTACTTTATTAATAGCCCACTATATCCTGGCATTCAGTGCTGGGGATGAAGAAGAATGAGTTTCCTACTCTCGAGGTGCTTACATCCTAATATTCATGTGAATTCCTTTTACTACATAAATGGTTCACAAAGAACTCATTTACTCTCCTGATTGAGTGAGGCAGTTAGAGGACAGAAAATCACTGAGTGCTCCAAGGGGAAAGGAAATGGTAACAGTGGAGGTGATGGTCATGTTGGAGAATAAAGAGGGAAAGAGGGAAAATGAAGGTCACCCGAGTTTTCCAGATTTTCCAGTTTTGCACGGACCATTCCTGTTTACCAGCATGTGTGCACAGAGGAGGTAGAAGGTGTTATTTCACACGGGTTCCTCTCATATTCCCCTCTCATCAGGATGTCAGCTACAGCACTGACTCCTCAGGGATGTCCAATTCACTGTCCTGTTCTGGTTTCTGCCTTCAGCAGGAAAGCAATCTCCTGATCCTCTTCCTCCTAGAACACTTGCATTATAGAATTATGTTCTCTTAAACTATCTCAGTTAAATGTCCTACCCAATGGAGGAATATCCTCCACAAGATCCCTGAAAGATGGCTACCCAGTCTTTAGTTTAAACGTTTTCACATGGTAGAGAAGAGCTCTGATTTTTTTTTTTTTTCTTAGAAAATGCTTTCTTTTATTGAGCCAAAATCTGCTTCTTATTCCGGAAAAACTACTCGTGGTAGTTACCTTCTCTCCTTCCTTCCCCATCACCTCATTCCTATTAAGAGGATAAGTCTTACTGGGACAGCTAGGTGGCACAGTGAATAGAGCACTGGCCCTGGAGTCAGGAGGACCTGAGCTCAAATATGGCTTCAGACACTTAACACTTACTAGCCCTATGACCTTGGGCAAGTTGCTTAACCCCAATTGCCCTCCAAAAAAGAAAAAGAAAAAAGAAAAAAGAGGATAAGACTTAGAAGCAATTCTAAGAAGTGGAATTTCAATAGTTGGGGTTTTTTTGGCGGGGAGGGTGAGGCAATGAGCTCAAGTGACTTGCCCAGGGTCACACAGCTAGTAAGTGTCAAGTATTTGAAACCAAATTTGAACTCAGGTCCTCCTGATTCCAGGGGAGAGCCCTGTTCATTGAGCTTTCAATTGGATTGAAAACAAATCCTTTATTAACCTTTAAAGATTCTCTCCCTTCCTCCATCCCATTCAAGGATTCCTTATTCAGTTAGCCTGTTTCAGGAACTATACTTGGTCATGCCAATACTGTGGCTATTGAGAATTCTGCCAGGTCGTTATAGGTAAAGAGGTAGGAAGAAAGCAGGTATTTATTAAGTGTTTACAACATGCCCGGCACTGTGCTAAGTGCTAGGGGTAGGAATACAAGCAAGAAGAAAGACAGCCCTGGCCCTTAAGGAGCTTACTTTCTTATGGGCGAAGACAACAGAAAAGGGAACTGAAAAGCCAGGGGCTGAAAGGAAGGTATGGTGGGGAGAATGGGAGTGCTGTCTAAGTTAGAAAAGTCAGAAAGAGAGCCCTGAAAGGGATGATGTGTGACTAGAGGCAGCCAGCACAGTAGAGGGGTGCTCCAGGGTGAGAAGACAGCTGAGGCATGTTGTCAAAGTCCAGTAGAGGTAGAAACTCAAACTATCGGGTGGCTAGGTGGTACAGTGAATAGAGCACCAGCCCTGGAGTCAGGAGGACCTGCATTCAAGTCCAGCCTCATACATTTAACACTTACTAGCCATGAGACCTTGGGCAAGTCACCTAACCCCAATTGCCCTTCCTTCCCCACTCCAAAAAGAAAGAAACTCTATTATTATTATCTTCCATTTTATAGATACCCATTTTATAGATAAGGAACCTGAAACCTGAGAGATGTTGCGTATCCTGTTCACAGGTATACAGCTAGTTAAAGTGAAGCACAGATTTGAAGCTGTACCTCCTTCCTTCTGGTCTGCTGCCTGTTCACACCCCAACTTCCCTAAAAAAGCAAAGACTTTTAGCAACCCTAAAGAAAGAGATGTGATTTGAAGTGGGCAGCAGTGTATTGTGGAATGGGGGCACCAGACTGAATCAGGAGACAAGGACTCCAATCCTGACCAAGTCACTAACTTGTGTGACCATGGGGAAGTCACATCATCTTTCAAAGATTCTGTTGCTTCAGTTCAAAACTAAGGGGGTTGGATTAGATCAATGATTCTCAAAATGGTTCAGGTATCCCTCGGACTCTCCAAGATCCCCTTAAGGGTATCTACAAGGTCAAATCTATTTTCATAATAATATTATGACATTAACATGTTTAATTCAGTGAATATCAATAGATATAAACCACATAAGTAAAAGCTCTTTGTGTGGGGGGGGTCCATCATAATTTCAAAGAGTATAATGGGGTCCTGAGACCAAAAAGTTTGAGAAGCATTGGATTAGATGATTGCTAAGTCTCCTTTTCAATTTTAATAGTCAATGGCTCTATTACTTTATATATATATAAACTTTATATTTTATATGTTATATTACTTTATATATTTTATATTACTTTATATAATATATAAATTATAGGAATATAATGGTCTCCCAGAAGTGTTCTTCTGGGAGACCTTTATAGCCAGGAAATATATATATTTTATATTACTTTATATAATTTCACAGCGAGTTGTTGCTGCTACTCAAGCACTAGGCTGAATCTCTCTTGCTACTGTATGGACAGATAATGGGATAAGGATGCTAGTAAGAGTTTGGCAGGTTATGGCTTCCTTAGGAAGCTGTAGGAGAGGGCACAGGCATGGACTCTGGACAGGTGTCTTCTGGAAGTAGGTATGAGAAGAGGGAACCATGGCTACAGTGGAGTTCATGTTGCCATTATAGCACTCCCTGCCTTCCCAGACCTCGATGCCTTTACTTCACCTATACAGAAAAAGATGTGTATGTACAGTGAATGTGGGCAAAATGGAGATAAGAATGTCATAGATAGAGCAAACCATAACAAGCACAAAAAACCAGAAGTATACAGGACCAGGGGGTATGCTGGCAAATATTTTAACAAACAGCTCACTGGAGGTGGCAGGAAAGGAGGGAAGAATATACCTATAGCACATGTTAAATTTAATATACATATTAACAGTTCATCCATTACTTTCTTAAGTCTAGAAAATCAACAATAATTAATCTTCAAGTTGGCTCCAGCACAGCTGTCCTGCATGGTACCCACCTGTGCATGGACATAGACACATTTAAACTTTTAAACTCCAGAGTTGTACCTAGAAACACAGAGAATATGTAAACATTGAACAGAGTCTATAAATTGAGGAGGGGAGGAAAAGGAGTAGGAATGTGGGATTTGATGGATGAATGTTGGGAGAGGACAGATTTTTGTTTAGTCTTTTTTGTTGGGCCTTAGTTTCTTCATCTGTAAAATAGGGAAGATAATACTTCTATGGTATTTGCTTCATAATGTTGTGATGCTCCAATGAGATAATGTACATCAAAGTGCTTTGCAAAATTTAAAGTGCTAAATAAACATCAATTACTATTAATATCCAGTTAACATCCACAGGAACTACAATTCTCCAATTTAGTTTATATAGTTTGGAATTTTGCATTCATTCCTTTGAACAAATAAAATGTGTCGAGAATAATTACTTCTACATATATTTTTTAAATCTCCAAAATGTATTTATCCTCAGTTTGTGGACACATGGATTCTTCGGGTCTTTGAGCTCACTGGATCCCTCTCAGGAAGGAATATGGTCAAACTGATCCTAGCCTAGAACCCTGAGGCTGGCTGCTAGGCAAGAGCCATAAGCCAGTGAAAGCATGTTCCAAAAATTGCAGTACAAGGAGATTTGGAGGGGAAAGGGGTAGGGCCAGGGAAATTTGTTTCCTTATGTTCCTTAACAGAAGGTTACTGTAGTAGTTGCTTGAAACCTCTTAGACTTTTGATGCTTTTAGCAGGGGAAGAGAGCTTTAATGACCTGGCAGAATTCTCAGTAGCCACAATATTGTCATCATTTCTTACATTTCAGAGAATCATAAAAGGTAAGAGCTGGCAAAGGCCTTAGGGGCCATCTGGTCCAATCCAGTCATTTTTACAGAACACAGAATGAGGCTCAACAAAGGGTATGACTTGCTGGGGATCAGAAAGCTGGCCAGTGACAGAGTAGAACCGAGGGCTTCTCATTTGCAACCTAGGGCTCCTGGCCAGAGGGCTTTTTCTTTAACTTTTTTCACTATTATCTATCTCTGTGTGAAGTGTCATTGTCCTTTTGCAGATGAGAAGACTAAAGAGAAGCAAGATGGAATTCATAGTGATCCACAGCCAGTGGCTAAAAGGTAATGTGAATCTATGAACAAATTTGTGCCATTGGAATTGTTAAATGTCACTATTATTTGACTTGGAATTGGCAGATGTTTGTTGTGGATTGTTGTGGATTCTTTGAAGGCATTTTGTTTTCTGTGTGCAGACATTTCCTGTATTTTTTTTAAATTACAGTGTTTTTTTATTTGTGTTCTTTTCAGCGGACTCGTAATTTCAGTGAGACTTTGTTGTTATTTAGTTGTTCAATTCTGTGTGACCCCAAATGGGGTTTTCTTGGTAAAGATACTGAAGCAGTTGGTCATTTCCTTCTCCAGCTCATTTTACAAGTAAGGAATCTAAGGCAAACAGGGTTAAGTGACTTGCGGAAGGTCATACAATTAGTAAATATCTAAGGCCATATTTGAACTCAGGAAGCTTTCTTCCTGATTCTGAGTTCAGTGCTGTATCACCTAGATGACCTGTTTAAGTGACTTGCTCTGGGTCACACAACTAAGTGAATGTCTGAGGTCACATTTGAATTCAGGTCTTCCTGACACTCTATCTACTATTCCACCTAGCTGCCCCTTGTGTTCTTCTGGGAGACCTTTAACCTTTAAGTTGTCTTTACACATCTTGTCTTCAAGATCCATATGTTTGGTTGTATGGACAGCACATTTCCTTTTAAAATTCTTTCTTCTTGCTTCTCTTCTTCCAAATTGTCCTTCACTTCTTTGGCAGAACTCTTCTTCAGTGTGCAAAGTTTCTGGGTGTTGTTTTTGTGCAGTTAACTGCCAGGCAGGGTATGGGGTACCAGCTGGACAGATCACTCAGCTGCTGAGTTATTTCCTCACCAGGTTGTGCTGGTGGGCTGGACTAGGCAAGATGCAAGTCTCTGGGGCCCCGACTGCTGCAACTAGGCCAAACAGGTCATTTAGCTTCTGGACAGGGCCAGGCAGGTAGCCAGGTCACTTGGCAGCTGCTGCCAGACTGAGCCAAGCTGATTACTTGGCTTCAGGGCTCTTCAAGAGGTACGACATTGATGATGAAGTGGCTGATTCACTGGACCACTTGGGCTCACTCTTTGATAAATGATCACAGTCTCTATCACCTCTAGCCTCTGGTTCAGCTGGGAGTTATTATACTCTGGAGCATTATAGCAGCACTCTTTTCAGTGGGAATATCCATGTGTTCTTTCAGAAATGGCAGTGACCATTAGCCTATGATTGGCAGAAGCCTTTCTTCTTTGACTCCCTCAGAGCCTCAGTTCTAACATTTGTCCCCTCAAGTCTAAAGGTCTAGCCTTTCCTATTCAAGAGTTCCTGATTCCCCCAGTGAAGGATCCCACCAGCATTTATGGTGACCAGCCAGTTTCATTTCCAGATTCCTATGGGTGTCTTGGGCAGCCAGTTGGCGTGGTGGATAGAACACTAGGCCTGGAGTCAAGAAGACCTGAATTCAAATGTGACCTCAGACATTCACTTAGCTGTGTGACCCAGGACAAGACACTTAACCCTGTTTGCCTCAGTTTCCTCATCTGTAAAATGAGCTGGAGAAGGAAACAGCAAACCACTCCAGTAAACCCCAAATGGGGTCACAAAGAATCAGGCACAACTGAATAACAACAAAGACCTTCTATGACAAGTTTGAGTGAGAGGGGAAAGTAATTTCATGAAGGTAGTGGCATTCAAATTGAATTTTTAAGGGTGCATAGGAATTCAACTGTGGCAAACAGGAGAGGAGGGCAAGGATTCCAGACATAGGGGATATCAAGATGGAAATATAGGGGAGGACATTCTGTGTATAGGGAATAGCTTAAGCTGAGGCAGGGGGTAGGAAAGTGTGTAGTGCATAAGCAAGACATGAAATAGTCCTGTTTGGATTGAACTCCACAATGTGGAGGACCTTAAGTGTCATATTAGGGAGTCTGAACCTTATTCAGTGGACAAAGGGGTTTTGAACAGAGGATTAGCATGACAATGTCTATATGTAGGTATCTATACATATTTATATAGAGAGATAGATACGTATATATATATATGCATCTATCATCTTCCTATGTAAAGGTCTCTATATATAATATGCACATATATGGAAGGTCAGTATGAAGATGAATTTGGATCTTGAAGGATATGAAACATTATAACAAGTGATGAGAGGAACATGGGAGATTGCGGACAAGCACTCCTGTCCTGAAATAGTTGGGTAAAACATTAACTGTCAAATTGTAGTAGAGAAGAGGGAATAATGTGGGAATAAGAGGGATTATGTAAAAATGAAAAGGACAAGATGTGGTCGGACATCGCATACGTGAAATGAAGGAGGGAAGACTCAAGATGATACCACGATTGTGCAAACGGGAGGCTGGATAATGTCATTGGGCAAAAATAGCAAATGGAGGTTTTGGTGAGTGGGAGATAAGGAACTTCGGAGAACCTCCCACCAGCCCAGCCTGACCTAACGAGTCTTAGGACGCTTGTATATATTTCCCAGGATCTCGGTCACAACCAGTCCACATAGCCGCCCCAGGCTACCCGGAAACTGCACACGGTGTGAATCAGCCTTGGGATCCATTAGCCGTTCGAGCTCTGCCATTGGGTGCAGGCACCCGGGAGCAGTGCGGGGTGCACCCTCTTCCCCATCCCTTTCCACTTCCCCCAAGCTCGGGCCCTCAAAGTGCCGAGACCTGGAACTGGGGACTACTGGGTAGCTCCGGGTCTCACGGGCTGCCTAGATCCCCAGTCCGCACCTCCGCTCCACGTGGACTGCCAGGCTCAAGCTCCCGGGCTAGGGTCAGAGCGCGGCGGGCGGGGTGCTGGGGGCGGCGCCATGAGGCGCCCAGCCAGGACAGAGATGGTGACGTGCGCGGGGTACGTGCCGAGCCGAGGCGAGCGAAAGGCTTTAAAAATCGCTCTCAAAGCGGCTGTTCTTGCAGCTGGAGGGAGCTGGACCTAGACCTGGACCCTATTGGTGTGCGGGGGTAGAGCCGGGCACGGGAGCCGGAGCCGGAGCTGGAGCCCGAGCGGGAGGAACTAGAGACCTGAGACGTGGAGCACAGGTACCGCGGGTGGCGCTGGCTGCTGGGGATGCTTCTGCTCTGGGCCAGCTCGGCTCGCCTCGGCTCAGGCAGCGGCGCGGAAAGCCCTTCTCTCTCTCTTGCTCCTCTCTCCACCGGGTCAGGAGGAGCAGGTGGCCGACTGTCCCCGGGCGGGGTGGTCCCGTTCTTTGTGGAGCCAGCGAGGCGCACCCAGGCCCGAGAGATGAGGGAGGCGGACACAGTTCCTTTTTGTGAGGTTGAGCGGACAGCTCCGGGGATCTCGTCTGCTGTAGAGGAGCTGGGGCGGGACAGGGAGCGCGCAGAGAGGACCCAGCCCTCTCTTGTCCCTATTTCTTCTTTCCCCGCTCCTCTTTCCTTGCACTCCCCATGTGGCTTACCACTCGTCTTCCCATAACCAGAACGGGAACCAGAGAGATACCCCTTCCTAGGGAGCTGGCCCCCTTTCTCGAGGTTTAGGAACTTCCCCATCCCAACTCCCTTTTACTGTGCCCAATCTGAGAGCAGCACTTCACCCTTCCACTATGATCCCATCTCCAACCCTTGCGCTCTCCAGTCCAGAGATTCTCAGTCTCCATCCCTGCTTAGACCAGCCTAGCCCTCCGGTTCCGGGCCCTTCCCCCACCTCGGTACTCCCTTGCCTCCTCATGGCCCTTAACCCCCAACCAGGCGTGGGGCTCAGTCTTCCGTTTCTTTGCGACTGGGGACCTGAGTTTACTGCCCTAGCGCGGCCTCCTCCAGGAGACCTTCACGTCGGGGTCCTGGTTGGCTGACTTTGGGCTCTGGGCCAGGAGGTTACCGGACAGAAGCAATGACCAGGCTCGCGTTACGGAGGGAGAGGGTGTATAAATAGCTCTCGAGTGTGGCTCGCATCGGCTGGGCTTAGGGGAAGGCACTCTTCCTTCATCCCCTCTGAGCCCCTGCACCCCACCCTGCAGTCCCACAGCAGACTGAGGTGTGGCCGAAAGCCGGCCCTGTGACCCGGTGAGGTACTATATATGGTTCTGCTGTCTTGGGTATCATCCTCATTCGTTCATGGCTCTCAGTCTGACTCCCTTCTCCACCCCGACCCCAGCCTTGGAAAAGACCAGGCCCCAAAGGCTGCCTGAGTTTTGAGTGGGTCGTTATCACCAGAGGACGGCGTGGGTTCTGGATTTAATTCTTGCCTCTTAATCTATCTACTCAGCTCTCTCTGGATGTCACATTAGGCTTCCCCAGTGTGGTTCTGGGTTTTGAAAAGTGACTTTTGATGCCCAAGAAACCTATCCAGAGCCTAACCTTTTCCTTAGGACTCTTGCCAGAGGGGAGGAAATTGCACACGTGCGTCTGTTAACTTCATTAGAGGGAGGGCTGGAATTCTGGGCTGGGACTGCTCCTTTTGTCCTCTTTTTCTGTTTCTTCGGGTTTTAAAAACTTCACAATAACCACCAACACACACTGTGGAAGTATGTTTAGTGGCTTCAGTTTTCCCAGAGTATTCAGAATCTGTTCCTAGTTCTCTGAAAAGAGATTTCGTAGGGGAGAGCTTTATGTCTTCTCGATTTGACTTAGGCTTTCTTTGGTGTTAGGTTAGAGAGTTGGGATTCACAGGTGTGATGTGTGGTTGTAGGGTTAAGGGCGGTAATAGATAGTTGGTGGCTTTCAGGATAGCTCCTTTAAAAACAAACCACAGGGATGCATAGATGCTCCTCTGTACTCTTGTACAAAGTGTGTTTGTAAAGAATCTGTTTCTTGTTGGTGTTTGTCTTTATATTTCATATAACTGGATGATAAATTGGAGCTTTTATTGGCATTGGGAAAAGTTACCTTTTGCCAGTTTCCCTCTTCCTTGAATTATAGGATTAAGAACTGTAGTTAGATGCTTTCACCTTGGTGGAAGAATCACATATCATTCTACAAACACAATAAGTGAATTTGGCTGGCTAAGGGTCTAATTTAAGTTTGCCAGCCTCAGAACCTCTGTCCTTGGGTATGGCGGGGATAACACCAACTCCAGAGAGTTCACTGTCTTTTCCTTTCTAACAGTTTAACTTCACTCTGTAAAACTTGGGGGTTCTTCATTTAAACTGCTCCTTATTCCCAGAGTTTGAAGAGTAACACAAATGCATCATGGATTAGTCAGAGCTGTTGCTAGTATGGGACGAAGGGGGCTTTGCTCCTGGCTGTGGATGGAAGGAGGGAAATGCTTTTCTTCCCAGTTCCATACCTCCAAGTCCTTTTGTGGCATGTGACAAAATGGCCCCTTGTTGATACCCATAAGGCCTCTTAACTGTGGGGCCTCTCTGGGACCCTGCCACCTTCTGGTATGATTGCTTGAGAGATGGGATTGTCCTCTGTCCCGCCGCAATCCACTGCCTCCCCATATGAATTTGTTCGATATGCCAATCTACCTAGTCATAGATCTAATCAAAGCATGTTAATTAGAATGGAAGAGAATCTTAGAAATAATCTAGTCCAAACCTTTATTTTACATAGGAGGAGACAAACCTAGAGAAGTGAAGTCTTATCCAAGGTTATATTTCTAGGTAGTAGTAGACTCACTAACCCAGCTGCATAAGATTGTTAATGCTGTGCTCCTCTTGTTTCTGCCATGTGTGTCTCCTGCTTATAAGAACCAGGGTCTCAGCTACCTGGCCTCCGAGCAAGGAGCTTAGGGGATGGCGAGAAGGGTAAGTGAGGATGACCTGGGAGCCAAGCACTGGGAATTCCAAAGCCCCAGCCGGAGCCCAGGATTCCTTTCCTTCCTCTCAGCAAAAGATCCCAATCCTTTCCATTTGAAGGAATATTTATTAAGCATCTACTATATTCAAGACGCTTATTCCAAGATAAAAGAAAAGTTGCCTTTACCCTCAAGGGGCTTACTGAGAATGGACTTGTAGATTTGAAGGGAAAAGGTATCTGCGGGTGAAATTACACTCCCTATCAGAGGGATGTTAAGCTTGGCTTTTAGAAAAGCATGAATAAGAGAAGCTTAGAAGATACAAAGGAGAAAATGCATGTAGAATTTAAGTGGACTTTGAAGGAAATTTTTAAAAATCAGAATACTAGAACCTCATATCCAGCTGTTTTCTTATTGGCCAAAGGATCTGTGAAAGCTGGTGGAAAAAAAATTGTAATTTACATTTATAAAACAAAATGTGATTACAAAGCACATTATTATATACATTCTTTTGTAGACTCTTTACAATAACTTTGTGTTATGGGAATAATGAAAATAATTTTGCAGATTAAAAAAAACAAATTCAGAGAGTCGGTCCAAGGTCAAACAGCAAGTAAGTGGCAGATTTGAAATTCAAACCTAGGTCTTAAACCCTATGGTCTTTCTTTCTATTAGAACATGTTGCTTGATTAGTTGACCAAGATCAGGTGAAAATTTGGAGTCAGTGAGTGAGCCCTGAATTTAGAGTCAGAGGACCAGGGCTCAAGTCCTGGGTGTGGCTCATAGTACTATATCTAGTATAGACTTCAATAGATGGTACCAACTTTTTAGGGTGGCTATTTCCTCATCTTCACAATGAAGTTTGATTAAATGATCCCTGAGGATTTTTCCAGCTCTAAATCCTGTGACCTAAAGAAATAAAGCCCCTATGAGAGAATTTCAAGATGATGTTGCTTGAGTGAACTGCAGGAGGGTTGGAGGAAGGACTTGGATTTGGCTCCAGGTCACACCTTCAGGTTGGTAGCAGAAGGGAGACTCCTGGAACTGAGGAGAAATTTGTAGCATCTATTTCATTGACAAATTGAATCAGACTCTTGGTTAATTCGGAACCAAAGTCTTAAGGTGTTCTATAGGATTTAGGACTTGAAGGGACCTTAGAGATCACTTTGTGTAAACCCCCCCCCCCCCATCCTTTTTTTTTTTCTCACAGTTGAGGAAATGGGGAAACCATAATATATAGTTTTGCCCCTGTCCCCCACTCCCCTCCTGTCCATTAGGTCAGCAGTCAGTGGCCTAACAAGGACAATGTGGACTGTTCAGCAGTTAGCTATAATATGTTCCCACACCTTGATGGTGGCTAGGAAGGCCTTTGAAAGTTGGTTAGCCTTCTGAACTGCAGCCTCTCAACCTGGAAAGCACAGGTCAGGTTTCTAGGTGGGAAGACACAAACCTCCTTCCTGAGTTCTTTCAAAATTTACCTATGAAAATCCAGGGAGGAAGAGGGGTCACTTTACTGCTGGCTAGGCTATGCCCAGGCAGAAGAACCATCAGGAATCGCTGAGATGTAGTGATGTTATTGATGGTGACACTGGCGAGGCTCAGCGCTTCCCTTCTCTAATCTTAGATCATCAAGCCAGATAACTCTGATATCCTAGTCAACTATCAACTAATGACATAACCTAACTGCCGGTTTCTAAGGGGACTGACCATTAGAGAGTGAAAGTGGGAGAAAAAAAGAAAGAGGAGATTTAAATAACCGTCTTAAGAGTTATTTAAATCAACCTAATTAACCCTTCAGTTTTTGTTGGGTGAGATAGAAGGATCTTTGCCATAAACACATTAGTCAGTGGATGTCCTGAAGGGTGAGTTTGTTGGAGGTGGGGGAGGAGGGGAGGCAGGATGAGCTCAAATTTTTAGAATTCTCTCTGGAGACTGATAACCAATTTAGGTACAGGCACACCTCATTTTATTGTGCTTTGGACTTAACATGCTTTCCAGATACAGCATTTTTTACAAATGTCTCTGGGTCACATTTTGGTAATTCTTACATTATTTCAAACATTTTCATTATTCTATCTATCATGGTGATCTGTGATCAGTGATCTTTCATGTTACTATTGTAATTGTTTTGGAGCGCCACAAACCACACCCATACAAGATGGTGAACTTAATAGATAAATGTGTGTTCTGACTGTTCCATGACTAGCTTATTTCCCCATCTCTTTTCCTCCCCTCCAGCCTCTCTGTTCCCTGAGACACAACAATATTGAAATTAGGCCAATTAATAACTCTGCAGTGGCCTCTCAGTGTTCAGATAAAAGGAAAAGTCAGTGGATATGGCAAACTTCATTGTTGTCCTTTTTTTAAGAAATTGCCACAACCACCCCACCCTTCAGCAACCACCACCCTGATCAGTCAGTAGCCATCAGCACTGAGGTAAGTAAGACCCTCTACCTCTACCAGCAAAAAGAGTACAACGTGCTGAAGGCTCAGATGATGGTTACCATATTTTTTTTTTTAGCAAGAAAGCATTTTTAAATTAAATATGTACATTGTTTTTTTTTTTTTAAATATAATATTGGTTATTGTCCTTGTGTTCAAAGAGTACCAAAATAACATCACTGTGTTGAGGTCAAGGTATAGCATGTCCTACTGTGGCAGCATGTCTGACCAATAGGAGCCAGAAAGCTCTACCACAGGTTGGACACAAATAGTCCATGTGAACATTTGAAGGGGAGATGTCTCTAAATTTATGCATCTCATGTTTCATAATACTATTGCACACTTAATAGACTATATAGTATAATGTTAGCATAACTTTTTATGTGCTAGGAAACCCAAATATTTGTGACTTGCTTATTGCAATATTCACTTTTCTTGTGGTGGTCTGGAACCGAACCTGCAGTATCTCCAAGGTATGCCTGTACCTGTCTTTCATCAGTGCCCCTAGGAAAAGGGGACCATATTAGGAAAGAGGAAGATCATTGGTTTAGAGTTGAAAGGGACTTTAGAGATAACTTAGTTCAACTCCAACCTTTGAAAGTATGGAAACTGAGTCTCAGAGAGGGTAAAGTGGTCATACTAATTACAGTTAGACTGTGTCAGTGATGGGATCTGAATCCAGGTTTTCCTTATTCTAAGTCCAGCATATCATACTGATATCTATGCCTTATAACTTAAAAGTCCCCCATTCCATCCATGGGATAGTATTTCCTAAGACTTTGGGGTGATGGGACAGCACTAGGATTCAGAAGTCCCTGCTGTGTAAATTACTTCTTTGGTATTGTCTCTTCCTCTGTAATATCTTGTATCTCTAAAGGTTCTGTGAGTCTGTGAGTGTCCAAGAAAGCTCCTGGATAATTCCTGGAATGTCTCTCTGAGATTGGTCATTCTAGGTGAGCAGTAGGGGTGGGGATGGATCAAGGGATTATGGTCAATCAGGGTCATTCGTTTATTAGGAGAATGGTTGTTATTACTCAGAAGGGAAGCTGGGGAGACTGTATTCAGCATCAGGCTGCAGTCATTCCCCGAAATCCTAGTCACTTTAAGGAAGGAAGAAGTGTTGGGGGAGGCAGGCATGTGAGTGGTCTGTGTCTTAGTCACACAAACTTTGGAGATCCGTTTGACATACATACATGAGACACTCTGCTGAAGAAAAGGCCTCTGAATGACTTTTCTGGGGGTGGGAGTGAGAGAGTTTCTTATGGAGTGGTTTCACAGGGACTTTGTGCCCCTGTTGCAGAAAGGTGAAACAATCTCTCTGGCCTCAAAATGAAGGTGGGGCCTGAAGTGACGATGGCCTCAACAGAGCCGTGGGCTACACTGCTCTCTTAGACCTTGGTTCCTTAGTAAGCATTGTGGGAGGGGGAGGAACCAGGGTAAAAGATGAATGAAGTCTGGCTGTGCCAGCGCCACAAAGTGCACAGCAACTATACTGTTAGAGTCTGGCAGACATTCCTTGGGAGGGTGGGTATCCCATCTAGAAACAAAGCCCTAGCAGGGTAGAGGAAGGGGAACGTTTGAATCGCCAGTTCTTTTAAAGTGGTCAGCTGTGGGAACTCTACCTGGAGGGGGAGGGAGTGGGGTTGGTGGCAGCCGGCAGCCTCACTGATAGTGTTCAGCCGGGTGGCCTGATCAGTTCAGCCAAACACAGCAGCCCTGGTGAATGGGCTACAACAGAAGTTGTCTGTTCCTGTAATTTTGATGGAGTGTATACTGTGGTGAATACAGCTGTGCTGTGAGTAACTTGAGCTGAGTACTGTAGACAATACGGTAGTAGCTCCTCTCCCTGCTCGTCACGTCCCCCACGTCCCCATGCAGCTGGATTTCCTCTGAGCAGACAGGCTGGCACAGTCCTCTGTGGGATGCAGGGAATTCTAGGGGTGCCAAGGACAGCCCTGTCCTCTTCCTTCTTCTATAGCTACAGTCCCCAGGTAGTCCAGAGTCCAAATTCCCTAATGTAAATATGATCCTAGATGAAGTGATAGGATCTGGGAATGTGTAGCTGGGGGTCACAGGTCAGAATATGCCTGCAGGTATTAGGGGTGGGGGTAGGGAGCTTCCAAAGCTCCTGGGAACAAGACCTTGGGATGGGGCAAAGAAGGCTGGGGGCTCAAGAGAAGCCAAACACAGATAGCCCTCTCTATGCAGTTGAGAAAATGAGGAGGAGGAAGAAAAGGGGATGATAAGAGTTGTAGCTGGGCAAGGCTCAGTCACTCAGTATTTGGGTATCTAATACTGCTCTTGCCTTGAAGAAAGTTAGGAAGCTTGAAGGAAATTGAATTTTGAAACTGGGTCACTACTCATGCCTCTGGGGGCTGAGTTGGGAGATAAGTGGTGCAGGTGCTGGAAACTGACTGGGAAAACCTGCTTCTCTTCCACTCCCTGAAGGGATTCTAAGATAAGTTTAATGGTGGGTTCTGGGAACTCAAGGAAACAGCAGGCTGTAAGATTTGCACCCCCATTTTGGAGGTGGAGATGAGGTGGAGGGGGCAGGGAAGGAATCTAGTTGGGGTGGTAAGTTAGTATCTTGAGGCTATTCCTTTACCCTAAACCTGTTCTAGCTTGTGTGTTCCCCAAGGCAGGATTTACAGGCAACCCCATTCCATCTTTACTCTGCCTTTGTGTTTTATTGACCTATTGTGTAGAGCAGGGGTGGGCAACCTGCTGCCTCAAGGCCACATGTGGCCTCAAGGCCCCAGGTAAAGTTTGGTTCCCCACCTCTGAAGAGCATTTGACCACTTGGTTGGGGTTTGCACCTGAATCAATAAACATTTACTGGGTATGAAGTACTGTGCTGAATTTTAGGAGTCAAAGAAGACCAAGTCACGAAGAAAGAAAAGACACATACAAAGTGGGAAGGTGTAGTGGTTGGCAGAGTTGAACTGTTGCCTGAGTATTCGGGGCAAGATAAGTATCTTATGGAAGACCAGACAGATTTTCAGGAGGCTGAGCCACTTGGAGTTCCCAAGGACTTAGACCACTGATATTTCCCCCCACACTCCTCACCCCTGGGGGGAGGGGGGAAGGAAAGCACAGCACAACCAGTCTGACATTGCCAGGCTTAAAGATTCATCATAAGGACATGGGAGTCACAGACAGGGCCACAAAGAAAGATGCAAGAGCCAAGAGTTGTGGGTTGTTGATGGCTGATCGTTTTGGTTGGAGCAGAATGGTTTAACTAGGGGGCTGACATATTGAATAGCATGTAGGAAAAAGGAAGGGAATACAAATTTATATACAGTTACTCCTTTCACATCACTTAACTTGCCTAATCATGGCTTTGATATATTGTGGGCTGGCATAAGAAATTACATGAAAATTTTGGGGAAATTTTGCAGTAGCCAAAGAGGACAGGTGAAGGCCAGTAGATGTCACCAAGCCAATGACCAGACACTTAACACAAATTTTACACTAACTACTGTAAACACTCCTGTCTCCCTAACCCCAAGGGAGCAATATGGAAGAGATAACTGTAGTCCCTACTATGTATCAGGCACTATGCTAAGTGCTTTTCAGTTATTCTCTCATTTGACCCTAATAACAACTCTGTGAGGTAGGTGCTATCATTATCTCCATCTTACAGATGAAGAAACTGAGGCAAACAGTAGTTAAGTAACTTGCCCAGGGTTACACAGCAAGTAAGCATCTGAGGTAGCATTTGAATCTGCCCACTGCATCCCCTAGCGGCTCCCACCTATCTGGATGATGGTAATATCAGGGGTGTTGTTGTTGTTGTTCAGTCCTTTCAGTCGTGTCTGACTCTTTGTGACCCCATTTGGGATTTTCTTGGCAAAGATACTGGAGCGGTTTGACACTTCTCCAGCTCAGGATCAAGTGACTTGCCCAGCTAGTAGGTGACTGCTGCTAGATTTTGAACTCAGGTCTTCCTGACTCCAAGCTTAGTGCACCCATCCACTTAGCTACCTAGCTGCCCCAAGAACAAGGGTATGGCCATCTATTTTTGTGTGTCGCTAAGGTGGAGTGGAAGAGTGAGTAGGTCACGGAAATTAAATAGATTGAGGAACTGGGAAATTAAGGTGTTTGAGAGAGCAACAATATGTATGTTGAAGTTTTATAATGTGAGGGTAGGGGTTGGGATGGAGAGAGACCTAAGAAGGCACTGAATTCGCTGAGGAAGGAAGGAGAATATCCTGGAGGTAGATAGAAAACTGCCCCCAGAATCTGAATTGGGTGATAATTTTGAAAAGGATGAACTTCAAAGGAGTAATGGTTGCTGAGGGATGGTATGGGAGAGTATGGAAGCCGCACTGGGAAACAAGTAGTATTCCACTTCCCCTGCCCCAAGTAGGGGGTATAAATGAAAGTGCAACCAGTATTGGAAAAGGTGGCCAGGGAAACCCTGCCATCAGCGGGGAGCCTGAAGATGGAGGAAGTATGGAATGGGAAAGGTTTAAGATGAAAGCAGGTTTGTTGCCTATGGAGTAGAGACATTCCAGTGACCCCAGTGGAAAGGAAAAATCTCGGGGTTGGGTTGAGGAAGACAGCAGTGATGGAGCGAGCAGTTGGTTTGGGAAATGAGGGTCATTGCCCTGAAGGCCTCTCTAGTAGGACTGAAGGACTACTAATCTCTTTCACAAACCCTCCATTCCAAACTCAGCAGCCTTCCTTCTCTTTCCTTGAAGGCTCAATTCTAGCCCCAGTTCTTTTATGAAGCTAGTCTTCCTCTTGTTTATGCTCTCTCCCCCCTCAAATTATCTTGTATTTATCTCTTTACTGTTATGGGGCTGCTAGGTGATGCTGTGGATAGAGTGCTGGGCCTGAAGTTAGAAGACTCATCTTCCTGAGTTCAAGTCTGGCCTCATTCACCTACTAGCTGTATGACCCTGGGCAAGTCACTTAACGCTGTTTGCCTTAGTTTCTTCATCTGTAAAATGAGCTGGAGGAGGAAATGGCAAATTACTCCAGTATCTGCCAAGTGAACCTCAAATAGGTTCATGACTGAAAAATAACAACAATTTAGAAATAATAATTTTTAATAAAAGTTGGAGAAATTGATCCTCAGAGAGATGAAGTGACCAACAGGGTCGGTCACACAGGTTACATATAGACCCAAGTTTTGGGACTTCAAGCTCAGTGTACTTTTCATGACACAACGATGATTTAATTTTCTTTTTGGCTTCAGCAGGGACTCTCTAAGGGTGTCTAGAATGGGTGAGGCTATCTAAAGCTTTCAGTTTCCTAGTCTCAGGGCCTGAGCACACCTGAATCTCTTCTAGCTCTAGGTACGAGTGGTTCTGACTTGCTTCTGGGCAAGTAGGCTCTAGCTAAAAGGTCCATCCCATCTTAGGTAATCACATCAGAAAGAGAATGGGCAAAGCAACTTTCCCTGGAACAGGTGCTCTTGATGTAGCTGGCATTCGGATAGCAACATGAAATTAGCCAAGTGAAGTACTGGATAGGAGTGGTTCCCCCAGAACTAGATAGGCATGGTGGTCTGGGTTATTTATATATCCTGAGAGTGGAAAGAGGATGGAATAGTCTTTACCGGGAAATAGCCTAGGAAAGCCTTAAGGACTCTGGGCCCATCCTTACACTGGAAACCTACTGGATTTTGGCATTGCATTATTTGTATAGGTGGCTTAGCAGATAGGCCCCAGGCCTGGAGCCAGGAAGACCTGAGCTCAAATTTAACCTCAGACATTTTCTAGCTGTGTGACCCTGGGCAAGTCACTTAACTCTGTTTATCTCAGTTTCCTTATCTGTCAAATGAATGGGAGAAGGAAATGGCAAGACTACCCCAGTATCTTTGCCAATATAACCCCAAATGGGGTCACAAAGAGTCGGATGTGACTGAAACGACTGAACAACAATAAATAGTATTAAGAACACTGACCAACCCATGGGGATGGGGGGTGGGGCAGAGCCAAGATGAAGCAACAAGGTTCCGCAGCTCCCACACAGCCACCTCAAACGCCCCCATAAAATATGACTCTACACAAATTTTAGGGCTCCAAAACTCACAAAAATACAGAAAAACACATCCCCCACAGAAGGCAGTTTGGCAAGAGCGGCTCATCGCAGCATGCTGGGAGCTGAAATCAGCCCAGCCTGAAAGCGCGGCTTGGCCCCAGGGTGGCCAGGATGAGCCACAGCTGGAGCCTTCAGGAGAGAGGATCAGCAGCAGCTATAGCAGTTTCCAGAATTATCAAGCCATAAGAAACAAGGACTAAGTGAAAGGTCAGTGGAACTCAGCTAAATCTGAGGGAGAAAAGCAGTCTAGCTGAACCAGGGCAAGGAAGCGGCAGAAGCGGCAGCCCTGCAGCCGCCTCCATGTGGCTGCTTCAGAGCTCCTGGCTTGCAGAGTGCAGGGGGGCCAAGCCATCGTTCAGAGGTGAAGTGCTTTTGCAGTGAGCAGCCTGGATGTGGATCATAGTCTTGGGTGGTGGTCCTGGAGTGTGTTTTCAGTGAGCCAAAGCTGGTGGAGGCTGCAGCAGCCTCCCAATAACTCTAGCAGCTGTGAAAACCCCGGTGATTTGGGACAGAGCTAAAAAATCAAGTAATTCACTGGCAACATGAGCAGGCAAACGAAGCAAAGTAAGAACAGCAATCGAACTCTAGAATCCTTTTAGGGGACAAACAGGATCAAAGCATGGAACAGGAGGAAGACAGCACAGTCAGAACTCCTACATCAAAAGCTTCCAAGAAACATGAAGACTTCCTAAAAGCCATAGAGCAGTTTAAGAAGAATTTTGAAAACCAAATGAGAGAAGAGGAGGAAAAATTGGGAACAGAAATGAGAATGATACAAGAAAATCATGAAAAGAGTCAACAACCTGACTGAAGAAAATAACACCTTAAAAAATAGATTAACTCAAATGGCAAAAGAGGCCCAAAAAGCCAATGAGGAGAAGAATGCCTTAAAAAGTCGACTTTGCCAGATGGAAAAAAAATCTCAAAATCTTTCTGAAGAGAATAATTCCTTCAGAATTAGAGTGGAGCAAATGGAAGCAAATGACTTTATGAGAAATCAAGAAACTATTAAACAGATGCAAAAGAATGAAAAAATGGAAGGCAATATGAAA
>CM053586.1:199849869-199873787 GCA_028646515.1 Pseudochirops corinnae
CAGGGTGGGGAGGAAGGTTGCTGGAAGTACACACTTTTATAAAGGGACAGGGGCAGGGACAGGATAGAGAATAGAACAAGGTGGGGGGGATGCGAAGTAGGGGACATATAATCAGTCTCTCACAATATGTCCATTGTGGAGATGTTCTGCGTAACTACACATGTACAGCCTGTATTGAATTGCTTGTCCTTCCAGTGGGGGTGGGTGACGAGGGAGGAAGGGAAAGAATCTAGAATTTAAAGTTCTATAATCAAATGTTAAAAATATATATGTATATATCTATATTATTATTATTAACTACATGCAACTGGGAATTAAGATATACAGCACTGGGGTAGGGAGACCCATCCTGCCCTACCGAAAAGTCAGAGAGGCGATGGGGGAAGACATAGGAGAGAGCAGATTGGGGGAAGGGCTATACAGTGGGATGGGTGTTTTGAGGTGGTGGGTAGGGGAAAGATGGGGAGAAAATTTGTAACTCAAAATCTTGTGGAAATGAGTGATGTAAACAAGAAAATAAATTAATTAATTAAATTAAAAAATAAAATAAAATCCTAAAAAAAAAAAAGAACACTGACCTAGGTTTTCAACTTGACCATGAATGAGCTATATAGACCCCCAACTCCCTATAGACTTAATAACTGGTAGATTTATGCCCCTTCCTTCTCAGCGTCACCCCTCCAGAGCTTTCCCAGTGAGCTCTGCTTCAGCTCTAAATTTGGATCTAGGCCATGGCTCCCTGATGCTGGGTTCCAGGGCCTTCTGTAGTTCTCCTTAGGCCATTTGCCCAGCTTTCAGTGTTTCCAACTCTTTGTGACCCCATTTGCACCACCAAGTTGCCTGTGTGACCTCCTTTCTTTGCAGGGATCTTCATGCTTCCATAGTCCCCTTTCCATGCTGGCATGCCCTTTCAGGCAGAGAAGTCCTGGCCTGTCCTCATCTGACTTAGGATCCTTTTCTACTCCAGACTCGCCTTCTCCTCTTTCTTCCTCCAGGAGATTTGCTTCTTTTTCAGGAGTGATGGGTAAAGGGAAGGCAGGGAAACATTAAGAACCAGATATACATTTGCTCTTTACATACATTGTGTATCGGCTTCTCTACCAGCCTGTTTTCTTCCCAGTAGAATGTTACCTGAGGACTGTTGTCATTTTTACTTTTGTATCTAAGGGTGTTTGGCACATGGTAAGCGCTTAAGAAAACCTTATTAAATTGAATTGAATGGAACAAAGATTTATTGAGTGTTTATTGTGTTTTAGGGCTTGTTTGCTGGGGGATGACCTCAGTTCAGTATTCCCCTAGCACAAGAAGGGTGAGGCATCCTTCCCCCAAACACAAGGCCTGATGGTCTCTGTTAGTATTGGGGCAGATTGACAGTTGGGGAGACGAGGGAAAACAATGGAAAGGCAAGGCTAAGGGGATTGTAACATCATAGTACTTCCAGCTGGCATAAATCAGGAAGAGACTTATCAGGACTAGATGATAGGGTCAAGGTTGTGCTTAAACATTCCCGAGCCTACAGAAGCACCATTAGTATTCCTCAGTCTCTCTCTGCCTGGGGTCCAGGTGGGGTGATCCAGTCTACGGTGCATGATGCATCAAGTTGGAGGGATGGAGGGATGGAAAAAGGAGACTGCTTCAGGGTTGTAGATGGAGGGAGGAGGGGGGAGAAAGGCTTGAATCTCTGCTCCAGCTCTATGGCTTTGGATAATATGATTAACATCAAAGCCTCAGTTTCTTATTTTTAAAAGGGTTGAAAGATTTTGAGTTGAAAGATAAAACCTTCAAGTTTATCTAATCCAGTCATCTCATTTTACCTAATGAGAAAACCCAAGTATAGAGAGGTTGACTTAACCCAGAGTCACATTGGTAGGAAGTGGCAAAGTTGGGATTTGAAATGAGTTGTGTGGACTCCAAATCCAGTGTGTGTGACACTGCCTCACTGGGCCTTTGTGGTTGTTGTTGTGGGGAAAGCCTGATACGCTATGTATGTGAGTTGTTACTTTGGGCTGCCTAATCTTGGGAGCCCAATTTAACAATTTTAATATGGAGGCAACTAGGTGGAACAGTGAATAAAGCACCAGCCCTGGAGTCAGGAGGACCTGAGTTCAAATCTAGTCTCAGACACTTGACATACTTACTAGCCGTGTGACCTTGGGCAAGTCACTTAACCCCAATTGGCCTGCCTTCCCCCCCTCCAAAAACAAACAAACAAAAAGCCAACTTTAATATGTCTCAGTCTGCTCCCAAGGATTTGGAGGGAGTTCCCAGCCAAAGATCCCAGAATGGAGGAAATGGCAGAGTCTTCGCTGACTCATTCCTTCCAGGCAGTAAGGGTGCATTGAGTCACAAGCTTATCCTCTTTAGGATCATTTTCTTATATGCCAAACATATGTGACTAAGGCTGTGGAGCTCAGAGTGGCAACAATACCCTTTAGCAGGAGGAATCTGCAGCCTCAAGGCCACATGTGGCCTGCTAGGCCCTCAAGTGTGGCTGGCCCTTTGACTAAATCCAAACTTCACAGAAGGAATCCCCTTAATAAAAGCATTTGTTCTGTAAAACTTGGACTCAGTCAAAAGATCACACCCAAGGAGCTGAACTTTGGTGGAGAGTGTACTACCCAGAGGTATGGCCTTTTTCTTTGGGAGAAGTTGAGTTCCTTTGCTCTGACTGTTCACATGCCTGGGATGCTGCCCCTCTTGGATCCTTGGCCTCCTTTAAGATTCAACTCAAAGGTTACTTTCTGCTGCAGGGGGCCTTTGTCTGAAGGCTCATGTGAGGGCTTTCTCCGTATTATGTTTATATTTTGTAGGCACAGATTTATATAGATAGTGTATCTCCTTGAGGGCAGGAGATGTTTTGCCTTTTTTTTTTAAGGTGGGGGTAGGAATCCCAGTGCTTAGCGCAGTGCCTGGCACATAAATTAGCAATTACTAAATGCTTATTGATTGGTTGCTAAGGATCAGGCATCCATCAGTGAAAGAGCAAATGGTTCTAAGAGAGAAAGAAGCAAAGACATAGAGAGGGAACTTAGCTCTCTCTTTATGCATCCACATGGTGCACAAAAAGATGGCTGTGCCTGAGGGGCTGACTTATTTTTTTTTTGTCTCTGTGGGTCCAAGTCCTTAGCTGGGTGGTGGGTGGCCTCTTGGTGGCTGCTCTCCTGGATGTCATTCTCAGTCTTCTGGATCCCTTGGGACCCAGTCTTGGCTTTGGGTAGCAAGAATCAAGCAAATAGCAAACCATGTAGCCAGGGAATGGGGCCAGAGCAGGAAGAAGGAAAGATGCCTGAGATTGTGGGCAAGAGCAATACAGTAACAGTTAAGACAAGAATTGCTCTTAGAGATTATTTTACAGGGGAGGAAACTGAGGCTGAAAGATGTGAAGAGACTTACCTAAGATCATGTGGAATTAGTGGAAGACCTAGGACTGGGAACTCAAGACTCTTGGTTCCCAGTTCAATAGTCTTTCCACCATAGTATATTGGAAATTGGGTAAGGTTTGGTTTGGTCTGGTGGGCACAGAGAACCAGTGAAATATAGTAGTTAACAGTGTTCTTCCTGAGCACCCAGACATGCTTCTATAAAGCGTGGAATGCCAGTTTATGTAAAAAATATGTAAATCGATGGTAATCCTTTTAGCTTTGCAGATGAGGTGAATGGGAACCAAGCTTTCAGATGAGAAGGCAGACTTTGTTTTATGTGAGAGAGCAGGAAGTATATGAGACCGCGGTATCTTCCTGCTCACCTTTTGTAAACAGAAAAATTACAAAAGGAAGAGAGCACCCACAGATTAAAAAAAAAAATAGACAAGACTTTTCTTTTATTCTTTGAAAATTGGAATGCTGGGTATTTCAGTCTATCAATCTGTATCCTTTGTCATCAGAGGGAGAACATGTCTGGGACACCAGAAGTCAGCAAAGTAAATGCATCTTTCCATACTCTTTGCAATAGGGGTGTTTCATGAGGAGTTGCAAGACACAATCCTCTAAGGCAGTGGTTCTTAACCTTCCTGATGCCACGCCCCTTTAATACTCGTACGTGGGAGTATCTGCATGTGGGCAGACCCGCCTGGAGACGGATAGAGAAGTGGTGTCTCGGTTCCTAAGACCATCAGAAAAAATTTCCGATGGTCTTAGGTGACCCCATGACCCCTGTGAAAGGGTCATTCAACCCCCTAAAGGGGTCGCAACCCACAGGTTGAGAACCGCTGCTCTAAGGGAAGCTAGGGCAGAAGGATCCAGGAGAAGCACAATTGGGTGCTATTTTTCGTGCCCACTATCCATTGCTTTCTATGGAAGTCACCAAAAGTCCAATGAATGAAATAAAAACAAAAATAGCCATCCTCAATATCTCCCATCTTCGTTGGTGAGATCCCATGGCCACGAGCGCTATGAGAATCTCCTTCGGTCTCCGAGAGGATGGCAGTGTCCCTCTCAAACTGCAGTCCGTTTTCTGGAAATGGCCTTTGCAGTTGTGATCTTGCAGACTCATAGAATCTTACATATTGAAATGAGACAAAGATAATTTGAAGTGGCACAAGATCCAGTTCCTTTTGGGCCCTTCCCCTTACCTTGTGGCCTCTGGCTTCAGGAGACAGGTGGCCAATGTATGTCCCAATCCATGTATGTAGTAGCTTCAGGGTCTTGGGAGGACCAGGGCTGAGTTTTGGCATGGTGACCTTTGTATGTTTGGTTCCTGGATGTTTCTCAGTTGTAAAGGAGAAGCCAGTGGTATAAAGGGCATTGGCTCATTGACTCTAGGGTCAGATCTAGATTTAAATTCTAGTTCCACAACTTACTTACCTCAGGCATATCACCACCCCTCTCTCTGAGCCTGTTTCCTTGTACATAAACTACATTTTGGTTGGCAGAGGGAGGAGTGTTTGGGCCAGCTGCTTTCTAAGGACCATTTCAGTTCTGAAACCTGTGAAACAAAGAGCATGGTGGCTTTTCTGCCTCAGGAGCACAGGGGTCTATCCCCACTCGTCTCCTCTTGAGAAGGGAAGTGACCTGATTCTGGCTCCTTACAGACCAGTCTTCCCTCAGCCCCAAGGGCAGTCTTGCTTGGGTTATTTCTGGGTTGGGTATGTGGCTCTCATATAGATAGAGTGATTATAAATGTCACCAAAAGGCCACTCAGCTTGGGGTATGCACACACGCACACATGTGCCCAGCACTCAGGGGACTGAACATGCTGCACCAGGCTTAGAGCCTCCTCTTTCCTGCTTCACTCTGCTCTTATCACAATGCTTTATGAGGAAGCACGTTTTACTGGCCCAAATGTGAGTTACCTCAACAAACTTTTTAACCTGCTGGGGAAGGCAGCATATATTCTGCTTCTGAGCCTCTCACCTTGTGAAGCAAGGGGACATCTACAAATTACAGGATACTGGCTTTTGAGTTCTAACTACTTTAAACTTTTCTGACCTTCTCTTAACCTAATTTAGAATGGAGACTGGTGTTTTTAGAAAATCCAGTTTTTCTGCTAAATGACTCCAGAATTTTCCAAGAGTACTTAATCAGTTTCCCCCAAGGCAGGCATTATTTATTAGGTTTTTCTCTTGGATTACTAATCTTTTGTCTCTTTCCCTCCCCTACTGGTTAGTATTATCAGGATCTTGCCATTTCCTAGTTTCTTTGCTGTTTAGAATCTCTAAACAGTATTTCAGCATTCCCCTTTTCTGCTTCAGCAACCTTTGGGGAAAGAGAGGCTTGGATTTTGTATGTTCCTGGCCACCCCCTGCCAGTGCCCATATGCAGGAGCTGGGGGATGTCATGTTTGATTGAGATGGAGTTTTGCCCCGGAGATGTTAAGTTTTCAGATTGGTTTACTATTTACTGCAGAAGCAGTTTAGAATTAGCAGACAAAAGCCAGAGTCCTACTCCCTGGGGACCTATGGCCCAGCTGTACCTTCAGATGGAAGAATGTTTACCTGAGTAGTGAGCCTTGAATTAGTTTGATGGCCAGGTAATGGCCCATCACCAAGAATTTTCAGGAGAGCTCTGAAAAAAAAAAGAAAAAAAAACCCCTTACATTCTTCTTCCATCTAGTTCCTACTGATTGTGGAGGGAGTGGTTGCTGCATAGTTGAACTCCATGAACTGGGAGGTTTTCTCCTTTTGCACGAATGAGTTCACCTGGATCTTCCTAGACAGATGCTATGAGACTTTTCTGGTGTGCAGAAAGCACAGTCCTTCCAAATGCAGCATGCTATTCTGAATTTCACGAAATGTTAGAGCGTTCAAACTTTGCTCCCTTCAGGCCACCCTACTCAGTAAACATGGATGAAAGAAAGGGTGTCAGGGATAGATGTAGCAGTGTGCCAGGAATAGAAAGTTTTCTGCAGTTATTTGAATTGTCCAGAGCCCATTTTTTCATTTATGAGATGAAAAGGTTGGACTAGTTAATTTTTGAGGTCTCTCTTTTAGATCTAACCCTCTTTGATTCTATGAGAGGACCTCTGGGGCACTGATTCTAACTGGTTTGCTGACATTTGGGGGATGTCCCTAGTAAAGAGATCTAACTGAGGTGTAGTTATCATTAATAAGGCGCTCATTTCTTAGGCATGTGTAATGCAAAGATGACTTGCATTCTTCTACAAAATCATAGCTGGCATATCATTTGCTCCAGCATTCAAACTTCAGGCTGGGTACATAATTAGCTGTCAATAAGCTGTCCAGGTAAACATTCTTCCATCTGAAGGTACAGCTGGGCCATAGGTCCCTAGGGAGTAGGACTCCGGCTTTTGTCTGCTAATTCTAAACTGCTTCTGCAGTAAATGCTTTTATGGCATTTAATTCAGAGTGCCTAAAAGGTGTCTATTTTGTACCTGCCTCTTTTCTCCAGGGCAAGAAATTAGGGGACTGCTGTTCTGTTTAATTAGGACACTGATGAACTGTCAGCAAGTGCCCAGCCCAGTGGCAGTTGACAAAGCAGAGTTTTTGAATTTCTTCGGGGGAGGAAAAAAATTGATCTGAGCTTCTGAAAACAGTACCTTGGAAAATGGGGGCCTAACTGTCATGTTAGCGATAGTTTATGGTAGTTATCCACCTCTGTTATTAATACTCTAGTATTTAACAAATGTTTATTAAGTACAAATATGCTGGGGACTCAGCTAGGTTGCTGAGGATACCACAACAAAAACAAACTGTCCTTTATTTAAAGGAATCACACTGGACAAAAGATATTCTTAGTTTCTTTTAGCTTAAAGGGTCCTTAACATCATCTATGCCAGGCTCTCTGATTCCAGGTGGAATTATGACTGATTAATTTCAGCAAGTTTTGTCAAACAAGAAACTTCCAACTGGGCAGATGAGATCATAGTCTGAAGGGCGGTAATGGAGTGCAGTTGGGAACCTTTAATGTCATCTGTCTATATTTTCTCTTTTTGAGCAAGGAAGCATTGGATGAGAGTGCCCTCTGCTGATCAGTGGGGAGCTCCATGGTATGATGGAAACTTAGGTTTGGATCTGCCTTTCTGTATGACCTTGGACAAGTCACTTTTCTGAGCCCATTTTTTTCACTTATGAGATGAAAAGGTTGGACTAGTTAATTTTTGAGGTCTCCCTTTTAGCTCTAACCCTGTTTGATTCTATGAGAGGACCTCTGGGGCACTGATTCTAACTGGTTTGCTGACATTTGGGGGATGTCCCTAGTAAAGAGATCTAACTGAGGTGTAGTTATCATTAATAAGGTGCTCATTTCTTAGGCATGTGTAATGCAAAGATGACTTGCATTCTTCTACAAAATCATAGCTGGCATATCATTTGCTCCAGCATTCCAACTTCAGGCTGCCAATAAATAGCCTATTATAACTTGATTCCAGCAGTTTAATGACTGAGCTGTCCAGGACAAATGCTGTTGTTGTCGTTTTTTCGTTCTTTTCAAGCACTTTAGAGGAAAAACACTTCCTTTGTATTCCACTTCCATGGTTCATTGCCCTAATTTGCAAGACATGCTTTCTTTCAACTGACAATTCATAAAAATCAGCTTTTTACTTTGTCAGCTGTGGAGTAAGGAGCTGCTTGCAAACCAGAGGGAGGTCAGAGGGCACAAATCAAGGTGATGAAGTAAATGAGGGGGGGGGGGTGAAAAATAAAACTCATCAGTTTTTAATCCCAGGCTCTCTTAAAGTCCCCTTTCCTGAAGGGAGATAGTAATCCAGTCAATTTTCTGTAGGTGAAGCTTTTTTTAAAAATGAGATTACTACCCTTTAAGCTGTGGGAGGATGAGGAAGGGGAGAAACAGGTGCAAAAGGTGTGGCTTTTGGGAATTTCAATCACAGACCCCTCAGCTCTCACACCCCTGCCTCCCAAAATTTTAAGGTGGATAAGGGGAGCTGGCAGAATATGCTGTCAATAAACAAAATGTTCATTTTACAGTGACTTCACTCTTACCATATGAAAAAAAAACTACTACTACCCATTGTGAGTCTCTATTTGACTAACCATAAAGTAAGGCTGTATTGATCCCAGTCCTTTATAAGGATGACAAAGGGATATTGCATGAACAAGATCCCAATAGCCTTGGAACCGAAAGACCTGTGTCATTTGTGATCTCTGTCTCGTCCATCAAAATACCTCACAGTAGAGGTAATGTCTCAGAATTAGATTGTTTGGAAGCCTGGTTTCCCAGTTCCCCAAGTACTCTGATGTATGTGATTCTTATTTCTTGGATATCTCTTGCATGTGTAACAACTCTGTCCCCTCCCTTAACCTGCTGTGTCTTAGATGAGATTATCACCTTGGCGACGTAGAATGCAATCTTCCCTATTTCCTCTTTTTTCAGACAGCTCAGAGTCATCACGTGACAGCATGGGAGTGGTGGTGGCTGACGATGGCCCTGCAGGTGTCAAGGCTCCAGATGGTGGATGGGGCTGGGCCATCCTCTTTGGCTGTTTTATCATCACAGGATTCTCTTACGCCTTCCCCAAAGCAGTCAGCGTCTTCTTTAAGGAACTAATCCGGGAGTTTGACATTGGCTACAGTGACACAGCTTGGATCTCATCTATCCTGCTGGCCATGCTCTATGGCACAGGTGAGAAGAAGCTAGCTTGAATATAGATGGCATCCTCTTAAGGAAATATTTAGTCCTTAGAAGAGAAACAGCAGTGTAACTAGGGTAGGGCAAGTGGGACCCCTGAGGCATAGTATACCCATGAATCAAGGCATTTTGTTACTCCCAAATCTTTGGAGAAAGTGCCATGAATAGTAAGAAAAAGTAGAGGTTGAAAAAGCAAGCATAGTTCATGGTGTAGAAAAATGCATTGGGTTGGGAGGACCCATTCCTGGAATCTGTTCAATTTCCATTATAATTAAGTACCATATATCTTTGTTTTCCAATTAATTCATGTAGGAAGGAGGTGAGGGCCAGGCCACTCTTCCTTATCAAATCTGTATAGCTTAATTTGTGTGATTAAAGCACAAAGGGGCATTTTAGCCCCTGCACCCCATTGTTTTTTTTTCAAGGACTAGATTTTGGGATTTCTTGAATCTAATTCTGGATCTGTGCAGTGTATGTAACTTGGTCCGAACTTTTATGCCTTAATTTTCTCCCCTATAAAATTGGCCTAATATAGTATTGTAGTGGAAAGAGTTTCATATAGCATCTAGAGGACTTAAATTTGAATTCCAGAGCTCTGCTACTTGTGACCTGTGTGACCTTAATCTCTTTGGGTTTATTTCTTTGTAAAATAAAGGGTTTGTACTAGATTACCTTTATTATCCCTTTTTGGCTTTCCAAGTACTAAGTATACCTTATAATACAAATGATCCAAGAATAGAAATTCGGCATATGCCAAACGAATAGCTATTCAAGTACCAAAAGGATCTTGTCATAAGACAAGATAGCAAGGTGTCCACCACTGAAATACAGATAATTCTTGTCATCTGAACTAATGAAGGGAAGCAGTTTACGATAATAAAAAATTCTAGATAGATATAAAAATTCTAGTTGGCCAGAGTGTTCATGGGCATCATGCAGTGGATAAATGGCATAGACAAGGAGCTTTGGTTTTGAAGTCTAGGAGATAGGCATTCAAATCTGGGTTGTATAACTTACCTGTAGGACCTTAGTCAAACCACTTTCCCCCTCTAGGGTTTAGTTTTCTCCTCTGTAAAATGAGAGGTTTGAATGAAATGATTTCCAAAGTACCTTCCAGTTATAAAATTCAATGATTCTGTGAAGTTTGCTTTATGATAATTATGTTTTGCTTGGGAATATATTAAACTTAACATTTGCATTTCCTGAACTCTTCGTTCCAAAGACTGTATCCTGTCAAGAGAGTGTACATTAGCTGGACACCAACAATGGCAGGGGCACAACCCTTCAGGGTTAAGCCTTGGTTACTTAGTAGGCACTCAGATATATGCTGAATGAATGCCATGGTACTGGAGATAAACTGGTCTGGGGTAAAACACTTGTCACAGAACCTCTACCTGTGGAAACTCACCATAAACGGGGTACCATAAAATGAACAGTTAAGACTATCTGACAGTAACTATTTCTGAGAAGAATCAAAGTGCAGGTTCTTGCACAAGTGAGGCTTTGCCTGGGCAGATCAACCTGAGAATGTTTATGGTTTTTAACCTCAGTGGGTCAGGGGGTGGGTTCCATCTCACAAGGGTGAGATGTAGGTGATAAGTCCATTCTAAAGTCATGAAAGCTGCAGTTGCCCCCAGCAAAATCACCTCACAATTGTGTGCTTATTAAGAGTGTGGATGGATTAATGCAAACCCAGTACCCCCACTGGAAAAACTCAAAAGTACACATTTTCCTGATGTGTCCTTTTCACGTACAAAAGACTTCATCATTATTAATTATTGCAGCTTGCTAGACCTAATCCTGCTGCATGTGGTTTAGGAATAAGAGAGCAAATAAAACTGACTTGTGGCAATTAAAGAGCCATACTTCAGTGCAGTGGGAAGTCGTTTCGGAAGTGGAGGGAGGATGGACAAGAGGACAGACTGCAGTCCTGGGCACCCAATAAGCTTTGTTCCTGCGTCTCAGGTCCACTGTGTAGTGTGTGTGTGAACCGTTTTGGCTGCCGGCCGGTCATGCTGGTGGGCGGCCTCTTTGCCTCGATGGGGATGGTGGCTGCCTCCTTCTGCACCAGCATTATTCAGCTCTACCTCACGGCTGGAGTCATCACTGGTAAGTAAGTACAGGAGCCCAGAGAAGGGTTGAAAATCACAGGTAGGTATTAAACTTTTAACACAGTCAGCTGTGTCTGAAGCCCCCAGGAAGGCTCATATGAACCACAATCAAAGGGAAATGCAGCAGCTGCAAAGTGACCCTCCCCCCACCCCTAGCTACCAAGGGAACTCAGTGTCCTAGATAATGTGGAAAGGCATCTATGGAACAGCAACAAATGGTGTTTCTTTAGGGCTTTACACAAAGCCTCCTTGGAGACAGGTGGGGCAGTCAGGGCAGCAGTCATTTTCTTCTTGTCCAGTGTTGTCCAGTGAATCCTCCTGAGCTGATAGCAGCTCAGGCTAAAGGATTCCAATGGAAAGGCCACTGATTTATTAGTGTTTATTCTATCTGACTTTGCCAGGGATGGTTCAATGGCTTCTCTCTGGCCCTCTTGCTAGTGAGGAGAGGTCACTTCTCTAGGAATAGTGGCATGTATATAACATCTTCTGAAAGACAAGGAAGATTCTGGAAGAAGAGAGATCACTGGACCCAGGGTAAAGAGACCGCATTCCTTCTAGCTCAGTAGTGGGGAGCTTGTAGCCTCAAGGTCACATGTGGAGCTCTAGGTCCTCAAGCGCAGCCCTTTGACTGAATCCAAACTTTACAGAACAAATCCCCTTAATAAAAGGATGTGTTCTGTAAAACTTGGACTTGGTCAAAAGGCTGTGCACCCAAGGACTTAGGCCACATGTGGCCTTGATGCCACAGGTTCCCCATCCCTGTTCTAGCAGAAGCATAGACTCAGGTATATAGCTTCACAGGAAAGTCTCCCAGACCTGATCCCATACAAACACAAGGACGGGGGTTTTGTATTTATGAGAAAGTCCTCTGTGGGAATATAATGCTAATGAAATCAACTGGACTAAATGAAAGTTATTTACATATAGCCTTCTAATGCATTACAAAATTTGGGGGGACAGGAGATTCACCTTCATGGTGAATTCACCTTTGTTTTTCTCATGCTGATATTAAAGAGATTTTACATTCCCTATGTTACACTGATGGGGAGAAAAGGTACACAAGTGAGCTGAGTGGCATGTTATGAAAACTTTGCTCTCCCCAAATAGTTTTTACATATAGGTTATAGAAGGCTGTTTGTGATCATTAAATGGAGTAAGAGCAAAAAAGCATGGAAAGAATCAATAACAACTGATCATAAGTCAGACTGATATTTTGATCTTAATGGGGAGCACCTCTGGAAGGGATTAGCTGGGCCACCTAGGTTCTAAGTCTGTTATTATTCTTCTTTTTTAAGGCCTGGGCTTGGCACTCAACTTCCAGCCCTCTCTCATCATGCTCAACCGCTACTTTGACAAGAAGCGCCCTATAGCCAATGGTCTCTCAGCTGCAGGTAGCCCTGTGTTCCTCTGTGCACTCTCTCCACTGGGACAGATTTTACAGGACCTTTACGGATGGCGAGGGGGCTTCCTCATTCTGGGGGCTATGCTCCTGAACTGTTGTGTATGTGGGGCTTTAATGAGACCCCTGGATAGTCCCAAAAGCCTTGAAGTATCTAAGGTAGCATCAAAGAAGAAGGCAAAGAAACTTCTGGACTTCAGTGTTTTCAAGGACCGTGGTTTTCTGGTCTACACTGTTGCAGCTTCTATTTTGGTACTGGGGCTTTTTGTACCGCCTGTTTTTGTGGTAAGTTATGCCAAGGACATGGGAGTGTATGACACCAAGGCTGCCTTCCTGCTGACCATTCTTGGCTTCATTGACATTTTTGCCCGGCCCATCTGTGGATTTGTGGCTGGAACCAAGTGGGTCAGACCCCGCTGTGTCTACCTCTTCAGTTTTGCCATGTTCTTCAATGGTTTCACTGATCTCATAGGCTCCATGTCAGAGTCTTACACTGGCCTGGTGGTCTTCTGTATCTTTTTTGGCATATCCTATGGCATGGTAGGAGCCTTGCAATTTGAAGTGCTCATGGCCATTGTTGGCACCCAAAAGTTCTCCAGTGCCATTGGCCTTGTGCTACTAATGGAGGCAATCGCTGTGTTAATCGGCCCCCCTTCTGCAGGTGAGTGTCTTTTCTCATTCTTATATTAATGTCATTAATATCATTCTCCTTTCCAGAAATGACTGAGCTTCCCAGTAGTGTAGGATAGGTCATAGGGCACCTGGTGAGAGGTTGAAGACTTCAATCATCTTTATAAGATACTCACAAAAATACTTAGTCATTGTTATCTAAAACTTTTTTCCGTAATTAATAAGGCTAGTCTCCTGCCCAGTTGGGAAAGCACAGGCCAGACCCCCTGTGGGATTTCATGAGGAGATTACCCATTACTATCCCTTTGGGCTGTTTCCAGGAGGAGAGAAGAATTCACCTCTTACTGGGCATATGGCAAATAAAGTACATGTTTACAACATCCTCCTACCTTTTCTCCACTGGTGGAGAAAGAAATGTGGTGATAGCAGTGATGGGGTATACCTCCCATGGATTCATGATTTCATTAGCATAGGTAACTCTATTTTCCTATCCCTCATGATTCTTGTCAATGTCTTTTCACAGAGTGCTTCTAACCAATATGCTGGAAGGCCTGCCTCTAGTTCTTTCAATATTTTGTAGCTACCAATGATTGCAGCACTATTACCCTCCCTGCCCCCCAAATCTAGGTTAACGGTAGGGTACTAACAAATTTTTAGGTAGAGATTACCTGATGCAATCCCTTCCCTTTACAAAGATGATGAAACTTAGAGGAGTTAAATGATTTTCTCAGGTTCCCACAGCTAGTTAGGTTTCCTGATTCTTGGGTCTGTTCACTTTACACCACATCCGACTGTCTCCAGTGTCAACGTACTACCCAAGCACAAACCCACTCTTGACCTCCAATGTGTTTCCAATACCCAACCCAAATAAAATTTGCTTGTCCCTTGGTGTCTGAGGCCTGAGCCCAGCTTTGTTGAGGGAGGGGATGGGAAGGAATGCTTGTTTGTGCCTCAGGTAGTGAGTCCAAGAACTAGAAGAAGATTTACGTCTATGAAGGTAATACAAGATATCACCTTCCGACATCAATCAGATATCTCAGTGTCCCTGAACTGGCAGCAGAAACTGAAGAGAATAGCATTCCAAGTGGTTAAAACTCATTCTTCAGCTCCTTTCAGGAAAACAAGTAATTGGGATTGCCACAAAGAGGAACAAGAATAATTATTTATATAACTGATAGGTTCTGTTCTCTTTAGTTTCCAAGAACTTTTGACATTGCTTAGGCCCACTGTAAGATAGCAGAATGGAGTGAGGGGGAGGGGGAACCTTCTTGTTTTTCATTTTCGGAAAAAAATACACATTAAATTAGAGTTGAGACTGACTAAAGAAGCAAACTTTCTTAATAGTAAAGTATGGTGGGAGAAGGGGAGGGTGGAGAGAACATGTCTTGACTGCTGTTGCTTAGAAAAATCAGTTGGAAAGATAACTTTAAAATGAGAATTCAAAGTAGTTTGGATCAGAAGCAGCCTGATCCTGAACCAGCCTCAAATTCTGACCTTTGTCCTTGCCATGTAACCTTGGCTGACTCATTTTATCAGTGTTAAAGATTCTTCATGTTTAATTTGTTATAGTGAATATTTGTAAATGAAATAGTTCCTTGCCATTGGAGGTGTTCAAATAGAGACAGGACTGCCATTTTTTGGAAATGGTATCAAAGGGTGTTCCTGCACAGGAGGCTTGAAGGCTGGTTTAGATGACTTCAACCTTTATAATTCTAGACCTCTAAATCATCATTAGGTCCCTTTTAGAGGAACTAACTGAAGAAATCTTACACACACACACACACACACACACACACACACACACACACACACACACACACACACATATTCTCTGTCTACACTCTACCTTGATTTTATAAAAGAGAAAAAAAGAAATTACCTGGAATCTCATCTTTTCTCCTCCCAATTTTTATTTGGAGGGAAACAAGTAGACAATGATATAGGAAGTCAGGAGTCACGCTGACAAGTCTATTTTAAAATTCAAAACTTAAGCTGCACAGGGCAGAGGTATATGGGGAAGAGTGCCTTATTTAATGGATGATTAGATCCGTCAGCTCCTTGAGGGTAGGCACTTGTCTTTTGCCCCTTTTTGTAAACCTAGCACTTAGCACAGTGGTTAATAAATGTTTACTGGCTGACTGACTACCACCTGAGGGTGATGGCACAGGACATTGGACCTGAGGTATGTGGGAGTGGGACAGGGAAAATATTGGGCCTCAGAAAAAGTTGGTTCTGACACTAGCAGGGTATTGTTAGCTTCTTTTTTTTTTCAGTGAAAAGAGAACCAAAGCAAGCCAGCCTTCCACAACTTTCTGGTGACTCCTATATGCAGCCTACTTGACTCAAGTGTTTCTAGTGGAGTTAAGCAATACTCATCAGTGCCAATATAGAGCTAAGATTTAGATCCTAAGAAATATCATAATGGATAGAACAATGGGTCAACCCACTGTTTTGTCTCTGGTGTTCAGCACCATAGGGACATGCTATATAAGAACATAATGGTTCTTCCTGGCGTTTGCCTCAAAAGGTTAGGGATGTCCTTACTTTCTTTAATTATGCAGAATAAATTCATGAATTTATTTAAACAGTTCCTGAACCTATTAACAATTTTCATCTTGTGTCATCACTCAGATGAACAAGTTCCATATGTTTACTGCAGTTAAAAGACAGAAGGAAAGGCAAGAGGCACAAAGAAAGGAAAGAAAAAAGGATTTGCGTATATGGCAGTTGGTGGAAAAGCATTACCAGCCAGTGGTGTTCACTCTTAAGTCTTGAAGCCTTCAATGTAGAGTTAATAAAGACTAGCTCAAAAGATTTTTTAAAAATCCAAATATGAAAAAGGAGCCTAAAATTACAAATACTGACTCAGGAGTGGGGGGGTAGGAGAGAGGGGTGGGAGATGGGAGTGTCCATACACTTTGTGAATCCTCACAAATGTCAGAAACAGACACTAACTAGGCATAATTGATAGATTTTAGTGGGAAAACGCATTCCAGGTTATTTTTCATCAGGTTGCGGCCTACATGTCAACAATATGTCATCTTGCATGAGTAGGGTCCCCTAGTCTTGAGGTTTGACTCTTGTTCTTTTTCAGGCAAACTCCTGGATGCGACTCACATCTACAAGTATGTGTTTATTCTGGCGGGAGCTGAGGTGGTCACTGCTGCCTTGGTGCTGGCTCTGGGCAACATTTTCTGTATTAAGAAAAAATCAGAAGAACCTCAGACCAAAAAGGAGGTTGTGGAGAGGGAGGAGCTTGACAGATTGGAAGACAAGTCTTCTGAGGATGCTAAATTGGACTCTGTTGAAGTGGAATACTTCTTGAAAGCAGAACCTGAGAAAAATGGAGAGATTGTGACCAGTCCAGAGACCTCTGTCTGAATGGGAACCCAGGGAAGGAGAGGGTTGAGGGAAAAGGTACAAAGAATTTCAACACTCTTATTTATTTTAGAAATAGGACTAGCTTAGGGCGGGGCCATCGGCTTGACTCTGGTTGCCTGGTCGGTGGATCATCACATGATCATTTTTTGCAGAGTGGGGGGGGGGTGGGAAGTTGGAAGTGTGGGGAGGGTGAGGGGAAGGAGGAGATGACTCGGTTGGAAACATCTCATTCCAAATCGGATCTGTGGTGGAGAAGCCAAGCCGCATGGTTACAACATTTTTATGCCAGGGAACTAGCCTGTGTCGATCCAGTTTAGCAGTTCTGCTACCCATCACTGTGATGAAGTACCTAGAAACTCACACTTCAAAGAAAAAATTATTTTAATCAGGGTTTGGGGAGGGGAGTTAGGAAAGGGTGGGTATATAGGGGAGGGGGCTGATCCTAAGTTTATCTCTAATGTTCAGTTGTGGCTCTCTTATTTCATTTGTGGTGTTGCTAACGCGTAACTTTCTCCTCAATGTTTTGTGTCAAGAACAAGGGATCTTGACATTTGGATAGTTTGAGATTAATGTGCAGTGTGAGATCCAGAGAGCCTCAGGAACTCAGTCCTTTTCTGGGACATCTGTAAAATCTCTTAATTTGGGAGACATATGGCATTACTTGGCTCAACCTAAATATCATTTTTTTATACATTACTTTTGTTAAGGAAATGATTATTTCTCCCAAATGGTTTTGTTTTCTTGTCTATGTGGGTCAATTTTTAAAGTGGTGTTTTTATTGTGAATTGCACAGGTGGCACAGTCATATGTGGCATCAAGAAGGAGAAACCAAAACAGTATTAAATGGAACAGAGGCTGTGGGCCATCATATATGCACATTTGGGGCTTAGGTTGAGGGCTTCCACTTTCTGGTCATTCTAGGAAGCTATGCATCTTTTTACATAGCTTACAGAACTGAATGGGGCATCCATACATGGGTGGCTAGTATACAGGCTTAATGATGATATAAGGGCCACTTAGGGTATAGTTTGAGTCACGATGTGTGTTTTTGTTCCCTATGTATAAAAAAATACAACAACAACAAAATTTTCTGCTGCCTTCAATTCATGTCTCCCTCTGATTGACTGTGAAATACACCTCATTCTGGCCCCTGCCCCTGTTCCTTGATGTTAGCTTCCTCTAGTCTCCCAGTCTCCCAGGCTCACTTAGAATAGGCCCTCCCCAACCATCCAGACCAGCCCCACCAACCTTCCTGCAGTGGTGCCCTAGGTTGACACACACCCACCTGCCCTCCTGGCTGGTGGACTGCCTGGGGCCCTGCATGGCTGGCGGAGCCCGACCTGTGCGAGGAGGCCGGGTGCAGGCCGCCTCAGTACATGGTGCGGTGGAGGCGCTGGGGACAGCAGCGGGCCCCCTGGCGGGCTACATGCAGCCGGCGAGATGACATCTCCCTGCTCCTCTGTAAAACGAAAAGCAATAAAGAGCTGATGTCTTCAACCTGGTTTCCAGCGGTTGAAATAAACTCCACAGAAGAGGCAGTTTCTCCTCCCACTCTCCCTTCTTTTCACACCACCCCTCAAGGCTATCCTTGAAATTCCCAAGGATTCCTCTCCCACTCATCCCACTGTGGATCTTAAAACCTAGACTCTTGGTTGTGGCCTGCCACTGAAAAGACATCAGCCTCCCCATAATTTAGCTTTGGATGAAGACTACCCTGTTCCACTGGATGGATAATCTATGGCTTTGGCACCATCAAGTAGTATCCGAGGCAACTGTTAAAAGTGCCTCCTATAAAATACACATCCCTTTCCTCCCTTTCTACTAACCTATTCCCTTTGTTTTTCCTTTTTGTCCCCACCTCCCCCCCTTAATGCCTTAAGCCTGTAAATGACTGCCTGAGGCCCTGGCTGAGCTCTGCTGGTAGCTCTTAGGCCAAAAGAAGTTGTATTAGCAACCTTGCAGTTTGATCTGGCATACATCTAAGTGACTTTTCAAGACTTGCCAAAGCAGCTCCACTGTGATTTAGGGGAAAGTCCAGCCTGAGAAAGCTGTTCCTGCCATTAGAGATGTGGAACAGGGTAGAGAATCCAGGCCTCTTGATGCTCAGTCCTCTGCTAGAAGTGAAGAAATGCAAGCATCTCACTTTCCGGTTCTGTGAGTATAACTAGCTCAGTGCTCTGTCTCTAGAGTCTAGGCAGGAAGTGATAAGAGTGAGTTTTTAGGAGGGAGAGGAAGAGGCAGGGATAGAAAATAGATGGCCAACCTTGTTTGTTGGCTTGTCCATATGTCCAACTGGAAGGGGGAAAAGGACCTTCTTTGACCTTGGAGTCTGGGGAAAGGAAGAAGGAAAGAAGGAAGGGGCCCAAACTTTATTTCCTTTCCCTTTCATCAGTATGTGTATATATATATATATATATATATATATATAATGGGGCATTAAAAGTGGTCAGATAAGAGTGCTATAGACTAAATTGAGTCTTATTTCCCTTTTAATCTCTTTCCTGCAGATTCCAACTTGAGCTGGCTGGTGCCCTCCCAACTTCCTTTTGGGGTTTATTCTGGTGGACTCTTCCTATTAGCTCATGCCCTGGATTCTTTCTCTTCCCCATACTTGAGTCTCTCCCCAGGGCAGCTACATTGATTGTACCACACCAGAAGAAGTTGCTGAAAAACCTTAGGAGGGAACCTCATTCTCATAGGGGAGGAAATAGGTATTATGCATGCTCCCATGTGCTTCCACTACCACTGGACCACAGTGTGACCAGGATTTCATCTGGCTCTTTTGTCCCCCAAATCTTGGTTATTCTGCTAGGACAGGGTTGGGGAGATAACAGCCACCTAAGAGCCAATTCCTTGGCTTCTGTGTCCCACACTTATGGTACTGAAGAAATCCTGCTGCTTAAACTGGAAATGTGAAGGGGTACAGTGTACCCTAAACTTGGGAAGCAATTCAGTTAACACTGCCTTTAAGATTTCTCTGCATGCAGAACAGTGCAGATGGCCACAGATGCAGCTGAAGCTGTTCTTTGTTTTGACTTAACCCAATACTTTTGCTTTTTATTTTAATCTTAGGGAAAAATACTGATTTAAAGCAGTTCTGTACAGAAATTAGACTTCTTTCTGGCTCTATCTGGTGGCCTGAACTTTTATCAAAACTTTGCAAAGGACTGTAGCTGAATCTGGCTTAGGTTCCTTAACCCCCTTGACCAAGATAAGGAGCCAGCACTGTCCTTCTTGCCTCACCCATACCTAAACACTACTTTTTCAGCTCAACTATAAGTTGTAATCATGTAGGACTAAGATTTTCACTCTCCCTGCCCATGCCAGCTCCCTTAACCCATTTCCCTAGTTTCTATACCTACTTAGACTAATGTGAATAAGGTATGACTGACCCTAGTCTTTCTCCAATCTCATTCTCCAGGAGAGATCAGAGTCAGAAGGAATGAGTAAAGGAGACCAGGAGAGTCAGTCAGCCAGTCTAGCAACAATGTAATTAATGACTGTACTTGGCCATGTGAAGAGGAACCAGGAAAACTTAAGCATTTCTCCAGCTTCCTTATAGCAGTCTGATTTTGAGGGGAGGTGGGAGCGGGAAAGGGGGAAGGGCTAAAGATGAAGTAATTTTGAGATTAAGATACCTGAATGCTGGGGGGTGGGGGTGGTAAGCACATCCTCAAATATACCTCCTAGGACAAAAACAGTGTAGTCAAAGATGGGACAGAAGAGCTACAGTTTTTAGCTCTTACAACTGAATGGCTTTGGTGGGGAGTTTCCTTCATTCTTATAGGCGAGGGCTTTGGTCTCCAAGGTCCATGGAACCTCATTTTATTATGGGTAAACTCTATCAGGGATAAGGAATGCCTGAATCTTCCACAGGTCAGATGATGCCCAGGCTTGTTCTTCTGAGTCTGGTCCTTAATTCCCAACCCTGTGGATTACACCCTGAAGTGATCTTCTCATGTTCCTACAACCAGCTTCAAATTTAGCAACTGGAAATCACCAAAGATGTAGGAGATAAAATGGTAAATACTCTCCCTTTATTTCCCCTCCCCCATGAAAGCAAATAAAAAGATGAAATTAACTGGAGGCTAGTAAAATACTGTTTCTAAAAAATATTTAACCTTTTTTTTAAGTACTAATTAGATACAAAAAAATCTGAATGCTGCCCAAATTTCTGATGGGCATGTTCCAGGAACATGAATAAAGGAGTTAAGAAAACTATCCATCTCTTGTTCTTGTTCTTGTTCTGAATCTTATTTCAAAGGAATAATTTTTCAAGCTATTCCCATGAGAACAGGGAAATTCTTTCAACTTAAGCTGACCTTCAAAGTAGGGGCCCATGGCTCTGGATGACTGTGGTGTCTTGAGGAGACAAACTTCCTAAACTTATCTTTCTCTAGCCTCTAGAAGCTAGGATACCTAAAAGCAATGTTCTTCCCTTGTAACTTCTGTCCTGTAATTGTGGATCTTCAATAGTTTATACAGGAAAATGTATTGAATAAGGAACCTAATTAGTACATTAAAAAAAAAGTTTATGAGCAGGAGTTAGCAGGAGATATGCTGTATGAATTAAGTTCCTGCTCCGCCACACATCACAGATGATCACTAGTCAGTTATGTTTTTTCTATTGCTAAGAAAAATCTTTAAAAAAATTCTCTGGTCAAGAAATCAGATGCTAAACAAAGTCCCCTTTATGGATGCAAAGCCACTGGTAAAAAAGCATGTTTTAGTATTTCCTCCCTTAGAAATGTCCTCTAATAGCAGAGGAGGGAAGGAAGGTCAATGGGAATAGAGTCTACTGGTTTCCTTTAACTGGGGGAGTAATGGAGAACTCTTTGCTTGATTCCACTGAAGTCCTATGAAAATGAAGCTAAGCCATATACCCAAGTGTGCCTTAAAATTTTCCCAAGACCAACTTTGTTTTAAGTTTATTATATCTGGAGAGTAATTAGGTAAGTCTGAGGGAAGAGAATGAGTGAAGGATGGGACCAAGGGAGCTTCTGATCTGAACTATTCAAGCCAACACTTCTATGCCTATCTTGAAGTTACTGTCAAGCTCCCTTGCACCTGGTTTTTGTGTAAAAGCACTTTAAGTGTGGCATGTGGATTTCACTGTGGACTTGTCACCTGCTTTTCTGGTGAACTATTATAACACACTTGAATAAATATTTATGCCATTGTAAGACTTGCGTTGAAAAAATTCTCTAATTATGACTTAGAGATAGAGGCATGGGGCAATTTATAATAACGAGATGGTGTTACTTTGGTACTGTCACCATAATTGCATTTTATTTTTCAGAATCCTGTTTCATTCTCTTTTTCCCCCATGAAAAGATATGGTAGAAGGGATCTCTAGTGTTTCTATGTTCTTTAACTTTATAGAAGACCTCAAATTCTGCTGCCCTTCCAATAAAACCAGAATCTTTTTATTTCTAATGTAAGTGTTCACACTTCTGGCTTCCAGTTTCCTGGTATAGGCATGGCACAACAGTTCTGAAGTGATCACAGACAAATATTTATAAAACACCTCCTAAATGTAGAGCAGAGCAATAAGCTAGCTATGTGAGTATAACGCAGGCAGGTTGGCTGGAAAGGACTATATTGGGGGTCCTTGGGTGTAAGTTGTAGAGAGTCAGAATTTGTTTTGATGATAAGGAAAAACTTCCTTACAATGGAGCTGTCCAAAAGTGGAATGCATTGCTTTGGGAAGCAGTGGGCTTCCCTTCACTGGAGGTTTTCAAGTGGAAGCTGGACTGACCACTTGTTAGCAATTTTGTAAAAAAGATTTTTGGTCAGGTAGAAGTTGCATGATTATGGCCTCTGAGGTAATTTCCAAATTGGTCCTTCTGTAACTGCAATAACACCAGAATGCTCTTTACCTGAACAAAGAGAATTTCCTTCCCCAAAGTAGATCTTGTCAAACAAGGAAGGAAAATCATCTTTGCAGATAATAAAACAAACCAGAGAGGAAAAGACTGCCAAACCCTGCCTTTAATTTCTTGAATAAGGAGTGTGGATTCTTCAAACAGAGACAGGGTGACCAATAGCCACATGCTCCCTTTGCTGCTTTTCTGATTTTAACAGTATGACAGTTTTCTTCCCCTTTGGTATAGTTGTAGAGTTAGCCCACTTTTATGACCTGTAAAATGACTGGGATCACTTGGCTAATTCAACCATCTGGAAGACAAAATTAGAATAACAGAATGACAAGATCTGAAAATGGATCTGGAGATTATCATCTGGTTCAGTCTCTGACTTTTATGGCCAAACCATGGTGGTGACAGAATTTTCTATTCTTTCCTTAAAGCCCTTAGGGTCCTTCCTCAATTTGCATTAATCTTTTGTCTAGAATCCAAGAGATTAAGATTCTGCAACACCCAAAGTGGCCTGCTTCATAACTGCTGAAGGGGCCATTCCGTTCTGTTTCTAAGTTACTAATCCAACTATATGGAAGGCTTTTACTGGGAGAATGCAGACCAGTTAAATTTGATAATCAAGTAAGACCTAGTAACATAGATTCTTAGAATGGTAAACCTGAAGAGAACCTAGAAACAATTTAGAACAACGTCCTTACTTTTATCCCTGAAGGAACTGACCTACTGAAAGCTTAGGTATCTTGCCCAAAATTTACACAAGTAGTTAGGAGCAGAGCCGGAAGTAGAACTCAGATTTTTACTACCAGGCCAATAACATGATAGCACCCCTTACACAATCTCTTTCTGTAAAAGAGGTCTCTAAAATATGAGGACATTCTATAGGTCACACAATGACTCTTATTACTTCAAAGTGATACCTTGTATTCAGAAATAGTTAAGTGTTTCTCCCTAGCCTAAGTATGAGTAAGGGAAATGAATTCCTGGGCTGCAAAATGAATTAATAACTTGACTCCTTAATAGCTAGATTAATGCATAGCTGCTACATACACTGTTGTGAAAATTCTCGAGCTTGAATGGAGGACGATAGATTAAATATTACTTACTCTATATATGACTAGAGCCAAGTGAAGACAAAGCAAATATGGGTAGAATTAAGGAATTTTTTAACCTCAGTAAAGCCAGCAGATCCAAAGTCAAGGATTCTGAATGACAAGGTCAAATTCCTTTGATGACTTAGAAAAAGGAAATGGTGCTAGATTCAGTACGGCTTTAAAAACTAAAAAAAAGTATGTAGTTCTGAACCTGCCACAGAAGAAGCCTGGTCCTGCAGTGGACTGTAAGAGAACTGGGACCTTAGAGATAATTTGATTTAACCTGTTCATTTTAGAGGGAAACTAAGGTCCAGAAATATTAAATCACTCAACCAAGGTAAAAAATCCCACCTAAGTCTTCTTAGCCTAACTAACTCCAGTGGTTTTTT
>CM053586.1:199874287-199889637 GCA_028646515.1 Pseudochirops corinnae
GGGGACACACTGGGTTGGCTGTTTTGGGGCGGTGGGTAGGGGGAAGAGGGGGAGAAAATATGTAACTCAAAATCTTGTGGAAATGAATGATGCAAACTATAATAAAATTTAAAAAAATAAAATAAAATAAAAATAAAATGGGACCTTCTGGACCTGGCATTGACCAAGCTCTGGATGACAGCTAAAGAACTGAACTCTTAAATGGGACCTCTTGGGGCATGGACAGTTCTATGTCCAGTTTCAGTTTGAAGTAGCTTTGGAAAAGAGACCTTTGCCCCTTACCCCAAGATTTTGAGCCCCATTTGTTCAAAGAGGGAAGGATGGGGTGCTTGTGCCCAAGTCCCCGCCCTAAGCTATAGTTTTATGTGCAGTTTTTCTATTATCCCTGTTATATTGTTGCAAAGTTATGTTGGTACTAGTTTTTCCACCAGTTATCCCTAACCTCTCATTTATTGTTAAGGTATTTTTGCTATGTAAGGGACACAAAAGATCTTAGGGCTGAATGTAATGGGAATGGGAATTTGAAGATCTTCCCTGCCCCTTAATAGACCTAGGGGGGAGTTTGAAGACCTCCACTGCTTTGAAAGTAAACTCTGCCCCCTAATAGGCTGAATGTAGTCACATGGAGCATGTGGTGGGAGAAGTCGAAGCAGAGCCTGGCAGGAAGCTGGTCAGAGCTAGCCAGAGGATGGGGGAAAGAGGAACTCAGGCAAGGAGATAGAGAGGTTTGTGGGTAAATATTGATCTTGTATTGGTTTATGGGAAGGCTGAAGGATGCTGTGGCTCTCAGCATTATTATGGCTTCTGAATATCTTTGGTATTATGATGGAATTGGCTTACTGGTTTTGGGATTGGGTTTTCAGTTGTCTAAATAAATGCTTCAGTTCTCTCCTCTATTTGGAGAGTTTGGTGTATTTTGTGATAGAATGTCATGTGATACTTAAAGTCACAGTCTTTATTGTGATTATGGGCACTGTAAATATTGCATTGGCGCTACAGACACAAGACAGTCAGAGACAATTTTACTAATTAAAAATACTCTAAGCATAACCCAGGTGAAATACATAGAGAATTTTGCATAACACTATCCTAATTTGTGAGGAAAATGTTGTTGTAGTTCATCCTTCATTCTCAAAGAGGATCATGAAGGTGTCTTGACTTGTATGTGAATTGGATTTAAGTGAGGCAAATTTACATTAAATCATCAGCCTCATTCTCTCCTCCAGAGTCATCAAAGTCCAGTAGCAAGACAAAAGTCAAGAAGACTGAGGGTGGCCCAGGATGTAATGGGTGACTTTGGCCTTTCTAAATTAAGATTTTTCCCAAGTCTCAGTTTGTCTGAAGCAATGCCCATACAAAATGTACGGACTAAAGTGAGGGCTAAAGTAAGAATTCAGACCAAACATGGCCTAATTTACTATCTTCAAAATATCTTTCTCTTAAGAAGAAGACCCTCAAAGTTTCTGGCCAAAACAGAAAACAATTGCTATTTACAGAAGAAATTAATGATGATGCTGAATACCTGCACAAGGGGCAGAGTTGATTTAAGAGCTTTGGAGAAGAGAAACATTCTTCATTCCTGCTTTCAGAGTGAGACACGCATGGTCCATATTCTTCAAGGGGTTGACTTCAGAAGGGAGAAAGAAACTTTGTTGCTGACAAGTAAAGAGAAGTGGGCTCTTCAACATGTCTCTGATTTCCAGCTTGTCTCTCTCGAGATTTCAGGGTATTTCTCTTTGGGAGAGATCAAGGCCTATCTCTTGGTTGAGTGGTATCTCAGCTGGCAAAAAGTTCATTCATACCTGATTCTAATCTATAGAACTCTGATGTTTGTTTGCTATGTACTTGGATAGGTAAGTTGACTTGCTAGTCATCATTTGTGTTGGACTTTTGTGTGCCCAGACTTCAATGAGAAGGAGTCAGACCTGTAGATATAAGCTTGGGTTACCCTCCCTGCTTAAAACTACACCCAGCAGTAAAAATCTTTATAGAGGCTGTGATGGTGGAGTAGGAGCAGGAACTCACCCAAATACCCTCCAAACAACTTTAAAATAATGTCTCAATTGAACTCTGGAGTGGCAAAACCAGTAAAAGTTTGCATGAAGCAATTTTCCAGCCCAAAACAACTTAGGAGGTCAACCAGAAAGCTCTGTGTCATGGGGCAGTGTTTGGCCTGGAGTGCAATGCAGGCTGAGCTATGGGACCAGCCTCAAGCCTTGAAGCTTACTGTATGAGAAGCAGCAACAGCTTTGGGAGCTCTCAGTCCACAGTCCGTGAGGGGGTGGACAACTGGTCAAAAAGAGATTACAGGGATACTTTGCTGGCCCTTGGTTCAGAACCTTGCTGAATTGCGTATATACAGTACTGAGTCACAGTCCCAGGGTAAAAAGGAGCTTCATTCCCCTTCTCTGCCCTTCCAGGAAAAAATTAAAGTGTCTCTAGAAGAAGGGGGGCAGGGTAAGATTCCTGACATATCTGTCAATGCCTTCCCTCAAGATACATTTAGACAACCCATATGAATATACACATCTTATATGAGTAGCACACAAATTGCACATTTTCCTGCATTCTTTAAGCATTTTTCTGCTGAGAAAGAGAACTGTCCTAACAGAAAGAATACCTGTATGCCCTTGTGTACTTCTTTCTTGCATAAGTAATTTTGAAGACACAATTATAAGTAATAGTCAATGGGACCTTCTATGTGCCATGCACTGTAAACACTGAGGATACAAACACAAATAAAAAGAAAGATAATCTCTGCCCTCAAGAAGTTTATAATCTAACAGCGAAAGACAATACACACAAAAAACTGAAAAAAGGGCCAGGGGAGAGAAAGAACCCAGTACAGGGGCATGACGGAGAAGTCCAACAAAGCCCAGAAGCAATGCAACTGGTGGGGAAGGGGAGCAGTTCCCCTCCTTAAATCAAGGTTTTGGAGCTTATGGCCCTACCCTCCAGTCAGAGGGCCAGAGGATGTTAAAGAGATGTAAATACTGAGGCTGATTCAATCACGCAGGAAAACGAGATTTCCCAATGTGTAGGATTCTTGAACATAGAAAATTTTGCATTGAAGGTTGAGCAAAGGTCCAAAAGTTTAGGTAAGAATTTACTTACTGTTTGCTTCATCAAGTAGAGTAATAGTCACTAAACCATTAAATATGGTCAAGGGTGGAGATGGCAATTGCATTGACCAGATGAAGATATTTTCCATTCTAAATATAGTTACCACCCTTAATTCATTTTGCTGAGCCTTAGCATTCATTCACAACCTTTTGCACAGTTTTCTAAAAGAAAATGGTTAAAATAAAACAAATAAAAGGACTTTAGACTACAGAAATATTTATTTCTTAATAGTTCCATTAACTAAAAAGGAGGCCTTAATATTTTTCCATATGTGTAACTCTTTTTCATGTTCTCCCATAATTATGCCTAAGGGGGTCTACTCTTCTCTAAGATCGCCCCTTTCACAGCCTCCTCATTAACCACCTTGTCACCCATAACAGAGACCATGCTCTAAAGCAACTTTGGATGGGAGCCCCATTCTCCTGATTAGTGACAGCCTGTCCTGGAACAATTACCTCTGGTCTCTTCTCTTCTCTTCAGAGCTTTCACAAGAGGCTCCGTGTCAGCCTTGAATCCAGTTCATCTATTGCTGGCTTTTAATTTAACCTAGAGCCTTCCTAGGAAGCTGTAGTGTCCCTAAATCCAAGTCACACAACTTTGACCTCTTTATGCCAGAGATTTTCCAGGAAGTCCTGAATCAACCACAGATCCAAGCAAACCTTGGATTCAGACCACTCACTTACAACCCTGGACTTTGCTCAGGACCTTCTCTAGTGCTCCAGATACCACCCCTGACCAGATAGACCTTGAACTTTCAGCTCTTGCCTCCTGTATGGACTTTCCCAGAGCATAACTTTTCTTGGTCTTGATGACTATGCAGCAAACCTCCTGAGACCTTATAGGATGCAAAATCACTACCTGGTCCAAGTGTACCTGAAGGGATGGCCTTGCCAAGTTTGATCATCTGCCTTTCCCAATAACCTCTCTTTAGCCACTGATCCTCTACTTGTACTCATTCCTAAATGGTTGTCATTCACATACCTTCACACTTTCCTCATCCCAATGGTTCTGAACTTTGAGACTTTCACCTCTCTATCAGGAGGTAGACAGAATGTTTTATCATTAATCATCTGGAATCATGGTTGGTCATTCTGCAATTCAGAGTTCGTAAGTGTTTCCATGTTGTTTGGCTTTAGAATATTGTTATTATTGTATAAATTGTTCTCATGGTTCCGTTCACTTCTCTCTCCATAGGCTCATACAAGTCTTCTCAGGTTTCTCTAAAGCCATCCCCTTCATCATACCTTATAGTACAATAGTATTTTTTCACATGTACATACCATAATTTGTTCAGCCATTCCCCAACTGATGGGCAACGCTTAAATTTCCATTACCTTGCCACCACACACACACATACAAAACAGGCATAAATATATTTGTACATATTTAGTTAGTTTGTTTTTCTTTGGACTAATATTTCCCTTAATCTACCCTCCCTCTAATTCCTCCTTCTCCCTTCTCCTATTTTCCTCTTGAGTGAAATGAATTTCTATATTCAATTTTGGGTGCAAGTGTATTCTCCTTTCTTTGACCAGTTCAGATGAGAGTGAGGTTCAAGGGTCAGCCACTCCCCCACCCTTCCTCTACTTCAGCACCTAATTATGTGAGATATTTTTTCCTAACCTTCCTCTCCCTCTTCCTCCCTTCCCTCTAGTGTATTGCTCTTCCTTCCTTCCAGTGTATTCTTCCTCCCTTCTTTTTCCATTCTTCTTTTAAACTCATCAAAATATAACAAACCACTCCCAGGCCTTCTCTCTAATAAGACTCCCTCTTATTGATAGTAGGGTTAAGAGAGGATACATATATCATCTCTCCATGTTATAATGTAAGAAATTTATCTCTAGTTAGTACTTTCTACCTTTTTGTTTCTCTTGACTCTTGTGTTTACACTTCAGAGTTTCTGTATAGCTCTGGTCTTTTCATCAAGAATGCTTAGAAAAGTGCTCTTTTATTTATATGCTCATTAAGAATCCATTTTTTTCAATGTAGGATTATACTTTTTGCTAGGTAAGTTATTTTTTGTTTTAAGCCTATGTGGTTTGCCTTCTGGAATGCTGTATGTCAAACTTTTCACTCCTTTATAGTGGTGGTTACTAAATCATGTGTGAACCCAACTGTGGCTCCTTGGTACTTGAATTCTTTCTTCCTGACTGCTTGCAGTATTTTTTCTTTTGATCTGGAAGTTGCATTTTGGCTATAATGTTCTCAGGAGTTTCCATTTGGAGTTTTCTTTCATCAAATGACTTGTGGATTCTATTTCCTCTGTACCCTCTATTTCTAAGAAGTCTAAGGAGTTTTCTTTTGTTATTTCTTGAATGTAGGCTCTTTCATGGTCACACATTTCAGGTAGTCCAGTGATCCTTAAATTTTCACTCCTTGTTCTATTTTCCAGGTTAGTTGTTTCTGCCACAAGATACCTTACTTGGATTTTTTCAGTCTTTTGACTTCATTTGAATATTTCTTGCTGTCTTATGGAGTCACTGGCTACTATTTGATTCATTCTAATTTTCAAGGAGTTTATGACTTGGTTTGTTCCTCTTCTGCTAAGTTTTTAATTCCCTTTCCAGTTTTTCCTTCCACATTTCTCATTTCTTTTCCATCATTTTCCTCAAACACTCTCATTTTATTTATAAAAACATTTTAAACTCATTAAAAAAAATTTCTCACTTTATCTCTTCCAGAAAATATAGTTGAATCTATACCCAAGCTGTGTTTTCCTTTTAGGTTTTGCTTGTAAACGTTTTGCAGTCATTCTCTTCCTCTGGCCTAGGGTCTTAAGCATCCTTATCACATAATAGCTTTTTACGGTTAGATTCTTTTTTCATTTTCTTATTCTTCTAGTTTATATCCTTGATCTTTCTACCAACCATAAATGTTCCACTTCCATGTTCACGAATTACAAAATTCCTTTATCTCATCATAATTTTTTTTATCTTTTCAACTTTCTTTCTGCCTTGCCAACTGTAATTCTATTCTTTGTTCTCACTGTTTTCCAATTCTTTCCCCCTCAATTCTTTCCTAAACTGTCAACCCCACAAGGACTGTGCTCTCTTTCCTTCCCTAACTTTTGACCACTTTGTGAATCAATCCTGTACAATTCTATATATTTGAGTCTCTTGCCTCTTTGTACCATGACTGATCATAGCTGAAAAACTTCAACCTTGGATTACTCCAGTTATCTTTTTTCTCCACTCTTATTCATATATTACTGAATCAAGCTGGAGAAAGTCACAAAATGGTGCTGACTGGATCCACTGTAAATTTATGTTTTAAATAATCTCAACTGGGCCCTCACTGCAACAAGGCAATCCTTTTACCCCTTCCCAATTAATTTTTTATCCTAATTTACTACAGGGGCTATTCTAGACCTCTTTTTAAAAAATCTTTCATCAAGCCTCAGCGAGACTCTCCCCCCATGCTCTCAGTTGAGGATCCTGTTTCCCATTTTACCCCCCAAATTAAAATCATTTGCTGACAGCTCCCTCTTCCTCTGAGAGCTTTTCTTTCTATCTCCTTTGCCCTTTTCTCACTCAAAAGTTTGTCTTCTCATTGTGAAGGCAAACCTTTGGACATAAATCCTTGAAGGCCTTGCATACTCTCTTTCATTGTCATTCTTTCATTACTCTTCAATCTTTTTCCTATTTACTGACTCTTTTCCTACTGCCTAAAAATATGTCTATGTATTCTCCATCCTAAAAAAACAACAGCAAAAAAATACCTCACTTGATTCGGTCATCCATACTAACTATTGGCCTCTATCCTCCCTTCTTGACTAAACTCCTTTAAGAAGCCTCCCTCCCACACTCTAGTACCTCTACTTTCTCTCCTCTAACTAGATTTTAACCCCTCTGCAATATAGCTTCCAATTTCACCATTCAACAGAAATTACTCTCTCCACAGTCGTCAACAATTTCTTAACTGCTAAATCCAATGGCCTTTTCTCAATCCTCATGACTTCTCTGCACCTTTTGATACTGTAGTGTACCTTTTCCTCCTGGACACTTTCTTTTCTTTCGGTTTTCATAACACTGCTCTCTTCTAGTTCCTCTACCTTTCTGACCACTCCTCAGTCTCCTTGGCTGCATCTTCATTCAGGTCATATTCACTAACCTTGAGTGTCCCCCCAAGCTCTGTCCTGAGCCCTCTTTTATACCCCTCTATGCCATCTTGGTGTTCTCACCAGTTCCTGTGGGTTCAAGGATCTTCTCTATGCAGATGATGTCCAGACCTTTCTATCCAACCCTAGCCTTTCTCCTGAGCTCCAGTCTCACATCAACTGGGTGTCTTATAAACATCTCAAACTCATCATACCCAAAGCATAATTCATTATCTTTCCCACCAACCTACCCCTCTTTCAAACTTCCCTATTACTGTCAAGTCCACCATTATCATCCCAATCACCCATGTTTGAGCAACCTTGGTCTTTGATCAAATGAGATAAAGCACTTGACATAGTGTCTGGCACATAATAGATATTGATTTCCTCTCACCCCCTATATCCAATCTGTTGCCAAGTATTGTCCTGTGTACCTTTACATAATCTTTCATATACATCCCTTTCTTTCAACTCACATAGCTATCACCCTGGTGTAGGTCCTCTGATCATCCCTATCTCCAACCCCCATTCAGCAAACTCCAGTGGCTTCCTATTGCCTTCAGGATCAAATAGAAAATCTTCAGTTGGTATTTAAAGCCATTCCCAACTTGGCCCATTTCTATAGCACCTGTCTTCTTACACTTTGATTCCCTCTTCACACTGCAATTCAGCACTGCTGGCCTTCTTGCTATTCCTTACACATGTGTAATGCCAAGCACAAGCAGCTTTCCAGAAGAATGCTACTGTGAACAGCTTTTAAGGTTCTGATTATACAGTATAGTGAACATTTTATTTATTCAATAACAAACCAGAGCAAAACATTCACAGAAATCAAGATCTAGCATTTACAGTGTTACAACTTATCACAGAAAGTTAAAATACAGCATTCAAACAACTTATCACTAAGATGGCCACATAGTTTTCACCACAATGGTCACAAAGTTTTCAACAAAGAACAATCATCTAGTAACTCAAGCATTCAATCATCTCAGTCATTCAATCATCCTTAAGGAGGTTTGCCTCCTTAAGGGACACAAAGTACAATAGTCAAAGTTCTCCACTCATGGGGCATACTAAGTTACAAATCAGTCACTTATTCAGTTATCAGTCACTAAATACAATCATTTAGTCAGTAATTCAATCAACTCAACCATTCAATCATCCTTCATCATTCACTATTCAATCGTGAGAAAATATACAGACTGTCCATCCCTAGGTCACTAGTAAATTACAATTTCTCAGTCAGTACACAGTATCCAAGTAAAGTCTTCTTTCAGCTTGACTTGGAGTGGTCTCTCAGATTTCCTGGATTCCCTTCCGTGGTCCAGGATCCTACCTGGATTCACCAAACTGTCACCTGGCTTCAAAGGCAGACAGCTCCCAGGTCCTCGTCCAGCTCTCCATGTAGTTCCTTCTCCACATTGGAGCTCACAGTGTCCAATCCATCTCAAATCCCTCACAGTCTCTGTTCCTGGGAAGTTAAGGCTTAACAAAGCCACAAACAGGTTCATGAAAAGTACCAGCATCATAGTCATGCTTCCTCAGTCTTTGGCAGCTCCAGCTGGCCCTCAGACTCAGCAGAAGTTTCAGCTGGCTCCCAGAATCAAAATCACTCTGTCCAGGTTTTCAAAATCAAAATCATTCTTTCCAGTCTGGGGGGTTGGGGGGGAGGGAAGACTTTCCTCTTTAGCCTCCCCAGCTCCTCTTTAGCCTGCCCAGTGCAGCAGCTTTTGCCTCCATAGAACTTGCTCCAAGAAGATCTGTCTGACCCAGCAGGGACTTCTTATATACACAAGGCATTAGCTCCTTCCTGTTTCAGCCAACCCCTTCCTGTTACATCAGCAACAGGGATTCATACCTTTTGTTTCTTTAACAGAGGTTCAATTAATTGCTAAATGCTAAGTACCTCTCAGCTTAGCAATACAAAGGGATCTTCAAATTCAAATTACATTACCATCACAACATGGCACTCTATCTCCTGACTTATTTTCATTGGCTGCTCCCTATGTCTAGTATGGTTTTCTTCATCTCTATCCCTTGACTTCTCTTGTTTACTCTGAGACTCAACTAGAATCTCTCCTTCTGGCAGAGTCTTTCCTAGCCTTGCTTCCTCCTCCCCTTCTCGTGCCTTCTCTCTGACATTACTTTCCATTTACCACATGTATGTCCTGTGTATACATAGCTGTTTGTGTGCTGTTTCCCCTTATGAATATGACCTCCTCTCTTTTTTTGTGGTAGCAAAGAACTAGAAGCTAAAAGAGATTCCGATCAATTGGAGTATGTTTTAAAAAAAAATTTTGGCACATGAATATAATGGAACATTACTGTGCTGTAAGAAATGAGAAAAACAATTTCATAGAAAACTAAGTATGAAGAATGAGAGGAAGATTTTGGGACAGGGCCAATGTGGGATTTATTATATTATTTCTGCTTGACCATTCATATGTGTTATAAGAGTGGTTTCCCCCCTCCCATTTTTTCCAGTGAAGGGAGAGGGAAGACAAGATACAGAAAATACAGTCATGAAAACAAGAAATATTAAATAGAAATAAAGAATGTAAACTCCTCCAGGACAGAGGCTGTGTTTTTGTCTTTCTGTGTATCTTCAGAATGTGCTTAATAAATATTTTTTTAACTGGCCATTTCAAGAAATCCTTAGCCCTGCTTCACTTTACTTTCTCCTTTCTGGTCTTTTCATCAACTACCTAACATCTGCATGTACCCTTTCCTCCCTCTAGCTCTAGAACCACGAAGTATGATCAAATCAACTCTACCATTGTTCCTGCATATAATCTCCTCCCCTACACCCTACTCACTTTCTCTGTAATTTTCAGGACCAAAGTATCACTTCCAGGGTCCTTTCCACTCCCTTAATTTGTGTTGTTTCCCCCTTTGGAATGTAAGTTCCTTCAGGACAGACACTTTTGGTCCCAAGTTAGTTCTTTTAAATTCTTTCCCCCAGCGTTTTTATTTGATTTCTAAAAATTCACTGCTTTGTTTCTCCTAGGCATTCCTGGGGTCCTAGTAGAAGATATCTTTTTCACTTCGAGTCTCTGCTTGCAGTTGTTGTGAAGTTATTCTCTTTCTAGGCTGGATTTTTGGATTTCTCCAAGTATATTATCATTCCTTACTGTGGTCTTTTTCTGCTTATATTTACTTATCTCTCTAGCATTGGTTCTTGAACTGGGGCTTTGTGTCAGGACCAGGGTCTGACTCCTGCTGAACTTTTGGTTGAGTTGGTCTTGACATAGGTGGTCTGGGTTCCTGGTTACTGGGAACTGCAAGTTCCCAGGGTTAGACTTCCCTGAATCTTCCAGCTTGTTTGCCTAGGCTGGTGCTGACTTATATTTGTCCTTTGTTTGTGGCCCTAGGCTTCTACCTAACCTTTTAATGAAATTCTGGGGTAGAAGAAGTCATTTATTATATGCCCGATTAAATTTCTTCATCATTATTTGGTCTGGTGAATATTTTAGATTTTTGCTGGAGCAGATCTGCGAGAGCTGTGTTGTCTGCTTCCCTTAAGGCTGAAAGGGCATCATTTCTTGGATGACATTTTTGCTTTTGCCTTCTTTGAAGTTCCTCATGCTCATACCTACCATGTACTTCTGCCTTTGGTGTGACATTAAATTTTTATTTCACGGATATCACTGCATTCTACATCTCACTGCCATATAGCACCACTGGCAGAATATTTGTGTAAAAAAGATGGGTCTTTATATCTAGGATATAGTTATTAAAGTTATTATTAAGTTATTAAAAGAGACAACACTTCCCAAAGGCAATTCAGACCATTCTTTTCTTCCTGTTCAATGCTGAGCCCAATACTTTATCCAGATGTACTGTTTGACTATTATACATACACACACACAGAGAACTACATATATATATATGTAGATAGATAGATAGATAGATAGATAGTCAAGTTCTATAGGTTGGCCATCCAAATGTACATATAATCACAGCAATAGCTATTCTTATTCCACTTGGCCTTTTCTCTGAGGATGATCAAGCCAAAACTCTTTTAAGTGTTTATAGATCTTTCCCAAAAGGTTCTGAAATAGTAGTGCTTCATGAAACCTACATAGTATTATCTGTAAAAGGAGCACCTAGAACCCTTCCTCATCCACAGATCATCCTTCTTCATCTTGGACTCTGCATTGGATTTTCTCCATCATGGTGACAAGTATCTTTGCGAGTATACATCTTTCTATTTGATGATTCAAGGGTAATGTTAATGATTAAACCCGATATTTATGGTTAGATCATCATTGAATGAGGTTATTTTTTGTTGTTATATCTTTTAAAGAATCTTGAATGATTTTGGTTTATGGATGGCAGATACCATGTTGGAAAAGAGCCATTTGGGTTAACCTTTTACTCTACTTAATCAAATGTTTATCTAGTTAATTAACAAAGGAACAAAAAAGAATTTAAGTGGTTACAATGTGGGAAATACTATGATAAGTGCTGGGGATGTGAATAGAAAAAAAAGACAATTTCTGCTCTCAAAGAGCTCACATCCTAAAAGGTAAGAATGCAAATAATAATAATAAATAAGATAGATGTTATAATATAACTACATTTATATTAAGAAGGTGTGAGATTTTCTCTATGACTTTTTTATCTTGCTCTCCTTCAGATCCTTTGCATATCAGTCTCTCAATGCCCTCATAATTATGTCTCTTCCAGCTGGCTTTCTTCTATATACAAAGTCCAATCTGAGTGCTTTTCCAATTCTTAGTCTCTTTAAGTCTATCATTTAGAACTATGTTCCAACTATGCTTCACTTAGATCTCTGGCTATCTCTCTAACTTCAGTGCTTTCCAGACCAAAAACCAATCTTAAGGACTTAACCTATTCATACCTGCTAGTCTCCCCTACCCCCACTCCCAATGTCCAGTTCTAGAATCATAATGAAATCAATTCTATGATTGCTCCTGGAAAAAAGTTTGTTGATCTGTCTTTCCATCAATCCATTCATATTCCCAGTTACTTTCTGGATGAAAATAGCCCTCCCTGGATACCAGCCTCTATATCCACTGTTTCCCCCTATTGAGATGTATAAGGCAACTAGGTGGTACAGTGGATAAAGGAATACCTGAATTCAAATCCAGCTTGATTGACCCTGGGCAAGTTACTTAAATCTGTTTCCTCATCTGTAAAATGAGCTGGAGAAGAAAATGGCAAAACACTCTTCTACCTCTGCCAAGAAAACCCCAAATGGTCTCACAAAGAGCCAGACAGGACTGAAACAACCGAACAACAACAAATTCAAACGTAAGCTTCTTGAAGGCAGGGACTCTTTCTTGCTTTTTATTTGAATCCTCAGCTCTTAACATTGTGCCCAGCTTTGATAAATACTTAGGAATTACTTGTTGATTGATGAGTTATGGATGAATGGATTTCATTTTATTTTACCTCCATGGTTAAGACATTTGGGTGTTTGATATCAGGGTACAAGTGCGGAGGCTCCATTATTCTTGATGATGAAAATTATTTATTACCATAATCTTTGCAGATTTTATCAATTTTCTTCTCTTCATTACCTTCCTTTCTCTTCTGTCCCCCAATATCTTTGGAATGACTTTGCTTTTAGTTGGGTCCAAGCTTTCTATTTCTGGATTTTTAAAAACTTAAAATTTAAAAATAGATTTTACAAATACTTTATGCTTAGATTTCCTTTTATATACCTCTCCCTCCCAGAGAATGATCCTTAATAACAAAGAATTTTTTTTTTTGCTTTTTGAAGGGAGGAAAGCAGAGCAGTTGGGGTTAAGTGACTTGCCCAACATCACATGGCTAGTAAGTGTTAAGTGTCTGAGACTGAATTTGAACTCAAGTCCACCTGGCTCCAAGACTGGTGCTCTGTTCACTGCACCACCTAGCCGCCCTATGAAGAATTTTTTATAAAAGCAAAAGACATAAAGTTCAGTAAAACAATCAACACAAAGAAAAAAAAAGCTGACAGAATAGGAACTATTCCATATCTGTGGGTTCCAACTTTTGCAAAAGAAGTGGAAATGGGAAAGGTCTTTTTTCCTGTCTCTTGTTTGGGGCCAAGTTTGTTCTTTATAATTTTATAACATTGAATTTCTTGTTAGCAACATATTTTGGGGCTTTATTTTAATATTTGATCTCTCATTTTTTTCATTTTATTGGATTATTTAATCCATTCAAAATTAAAGTTACTAGAATCAGGCTTATTTTTTCCTCTAGTTTTGTCTCTAGTTTTTTTTTCGTAATTAGGATTTTTGGTCTTTTTTTCTTCACATTTTCAGTAAACTTTATTTTAAAAAATTTTAGAAATTCTTTTTTTCTTTTAAAAAGTATTATTTTTTAAAATATTCTTTTCTTTTTAAATTTTGAGTTCCAAATTCTCTCCCTCCCTCCTACCCTATCCTCTACCTACTAGAAGGCAAGCAATATGATATCAACTATACACGTGAAATCATGCAAAACACATTGTCATATTAGCCATATTCCCCCCCAAAAGCAAGAAAAATAAAGAAGTGAGAAATTGTATGTCAATTTGCATTCAGACTTTATCAGTTCTCTCTCTGGAGATGGATAGCTTTTTTTTTTTTTATCATACTCTTTCAGAATTGTTTTGGATCATTGTATTGATCAGAATAGCCAGCTCTTTCACAGTAGATCTATGCCCGATGATCTCCTGATTCCTTTCACTTCACTTCACATTGGTTCACATAGGTCTTGTCATGCTTTTCTGAACACCTCCCCCCCCCATTCTTCATCATTTGCAGCACAATAGTACTCCATCATAATCATACATGACAACTTGTCCAGCCACTCCCCAATTGATGAGTATCCTCTCAATTTCCAATTGTTTGCCATCAGAAAAAGAGCTACTACATTTTTGTATATATAAGTTCTTTTTCTTTTTCTTTTATCTCTCTGGAATACGGACCTGGTGGTGGTATTACTGGGTCAAAGGGAATGCACAATTGTATAGCTCTTTGGGTATAGTTCCAAATTGTTCTCCAGAATGGTTGGACCAGTTCACAACTCTAACAACTATTCATTAGTATACCTATTTTTCCCTCATTCCCTGCAGCATTTGTCATTTCTGAGTTATTTTAATTTGCATTTCTCTAATCAATTGTGATTTAGAATTTTTTTCATATGACTATAGTTAGCTTTGATATCTACTTCTAAATACTGCTTATTCATACATCATCTGGGGAATGGCTCTTATTTTTATAAATTTGACTCAGTTCTATACTCATGTTCTACTGTTCCTCACTGCTCACCTCCTTGTTCACAGTTATAGATAAAAAAGAAATTTGTTGGGAGGTGGAGCCAAGATGGTGGTGTAGAAGCAACAAGGTTCTGCAACTCCCACATAACCACGTCAAATACCCATAAAATATGACTCTAAACAAATTTTAGGGCTCCAAAACTCATAAAAATACAGAAAAACACATCTCCCACTGAAAGCAGCTTGGCAGGAAGGGCTCATCACAGCGTGCTGGCAGCTGAAACCAGCCCAGCCTGAAACCACAGCTTGGCCCTGGGTTGGCCAGAATGAGCTGCAGCAGGAGCCTTCAGGAGAGCAGATCAAGGGCAGCTGTGGCAGCTTCCAGAATTATCAAGCCATAAGAAACAAGGACAAAGCGAAAAGTCAGTGGAACTCAACTAAATTTGGCAAGAAAAGCAGTCTGGCCAAACTGACCTCCAGGGCAAGGAAGCAGCAGAAGCAGCAGCCCTGCAGCCACCTCCATGTGACTGCTTCAGAGCTCCCAGCCTGCAGACTGCAGGGGGGCCAAGCAATTATTCAGAGACAAAGTGCTCTTGCATTGACCGGCCTGGATCCGGATCATGGTCTTGGGTGGTGGTCCTGGGGTGCATTTACAGTGAGCCAAAGCTGGTGAGGGCTGCAGTGGCCTCTTAATAGCTCCAGCAGCTGTGAAAACCCCAGCATTTTTGGGACAGAGCTTTCCCCTCTGGAAGCAGAGTCCCACAGAGCTAAAAAATCAAGTAATTGACTGGCAACAACATGAGCAGGCAAAGAAAGCAAAGAACAGCAACGGAACTTTAGACTCCTTCTTTGGGGACAAAAAGGATCAAAGCATGGAACAAGAGGAAGACAACACAGTCAGAACTCCCACACTGG
>CM053586.1:199890137-199900855 GCA_028646515.1 Pseudochirops corinnae
CATAGGAGAGAACAGACTGGGGGAGGGGGGACACACTGGGATGGCTGTTTTGGGGTGGTGGGTAGGGGAAAGAAGGGGAGACAATATGTAACTCAAAATCTTGTGGAAATGAATGATGGAAACTAAAATAAAATTTAAAAAAAAATAAACTGAAGAAGAAAATAAAAAAAAAAGAATATGAAGTAGGGGGAGGGGGTGGGGCAATTGAAATAAACACTGCAATGGAGGAAGGGGACAAAAAAAGTTTCCATAAGTCATCCAGAAATGTCAATAGCATGACTGACCGACCTAATTATCAGACAAACTCAAAATAACACTTAAGACTCTGTGGATCCTTCTGGAACTTTACCTGATGCAGATGCTGTAAAAATAAAATGAAGCCAGGTCCCTTTTGCACAATACAAGTAAGTATTAAATAAGCATTACGCAGAAACCCTCCTGGGATGATGAAAGCAGTTTCATTCACTTGCTTAACATATCTCCTTGTTTGATTAGGGATACAGGTAATTCAGGAGGCTCATTCCAAATTTGAGGCAAAGATGGAGATGACCAGGATCCAGTAACCTTGAAGTAAAGGCCTGTCTGAGGCTCATACCTGTTTGCTGTGAGAAAAGCAAGGGCATTCCTTGCATAATCCATGGGTTAGCCAACTTTTTTGGCTCTACACCAAATCTAGGGATACTGCAGGGCAGTTCAAAGATTTGGGCACGAGTATGTGACTACAAATGAAAGTCCCATAGTCATGGCAGACCTAACACCACTCCTCAAACCTCTGGAACATCCCTTAGAAGACACTGTTGTGGCTCAAAGGCATTTGCTAGCAGAATCATTTTGCCAGTTTCTTCCAAAAGTTGCTTCAGCACATGGGTGAGAAAGGTGTAATGTGTCTGGAGAGGAAGCATTGAAATGACAGAGTAAGAACCTGGGCTCATCCTAGGCGGCTACTTTAGTACAGTGAACAAAGACACTAACAAATGACCTGCAGCAGAAACCCTATGTGTCCCACTCCCCCAACAGAGGGAGAATGAAAGAGAAACTATCTCCAAATACAAGAGCAAAATAAACCAAGTGGATTTTAAAACAACAGGGTTTGGTTAGCAAAGCACTAATAAGGAGTTAAGGCATGAAATCACTCGCTAACTTGAATCAAGACCCCCCATTTGGGAGTCTGGGCTTGTTTCTCTAGAAAGTGAGAGTTTAATACTCACCACTTCCTTCACCAGGTTGCTGACCAGATTAATTCATGCCCTCTGGGCACAAGGCATTGCTTAAAGTTCTTTGAGTGGCTGAGAAAATTAGAAGGCAAACACAAGGCCTTATAATTCTCAAATATGAGTTTATTGTTTCTCAAATTCAGATGTGGCCTGACCTGACTGGTATTTCCAAAGCTATGTGTGACAAGAGGGAGGGAGGCAGGGAATCAGGTTTCCAGCACAACAAATTGATTTTTCAACCTCTTATTTCTCCCATACGCTGCCACTGATTTTAAGACAGAACAGCTCAGGAAGAAGAGATGGTGAAATAAAAAGCCACAATATACAGTCTGACCTAGAGGACCTTGCTTGAACATCTGTCAACAAGCTCTGACTTCCTACTTTAAATATCAAGCAGCTTATATGAACAGCAGCAGCTCAGCTCTAAGAACTCTTGTATTAAAAGAGCTGAACCACCAGGTAACTGATCACAGTGACACTCAGTTGGACAGGGTGTTGAAGCATAAAAAATCCTAGCGGCAGGCAGAATGATTATTTCACAGCCTGTCTTGTTTTTTATATTTTTTAATCTTTCAGGGAGTCTCCCTAACACTGGAAGCTGTAATGACTCCTCCCAAAGGGGATACTCAAGTCAGTCAGTTCTCTTCCAAGAAACTAAATCACTAGAGACTGGGTGGGTCATTGCATTCCTCTGCCTTTGACTTGCAAAACAGCACAGTACAGAAAGTGACAGTATGGTAAAAACTGAAATGGGCAATTCAAAAGTACTCAGTACTATAAAGGTCTTTAGAAATTTCACACCTTCAATACCATTCGAGGTCCACGCAACAAAACATAAAGAATGTTAAATTTATAAGCAACCAAGAGCCAATGTGTTGTTAGATGGGGAGATTAAGACATTCCTTTTTAGAAAAGTGCTCTGAAAACCCTTGTGCCTAAATCTGTCAAACAATATGTGACTTTGAGAAGTCCAAAGGGTTCAACCCTATGAAGGATCTGAATGCCTAATCAGCATGCAGAGATGGTCAGTACTATCTCAAAGAATTAATATAGATTAATCCAAATCTCATTTTCAAAACAAGAATCAGTTTTGAAAAATCATTTTCATGCTCTTTTATGGTTAATCTACACATAGTGAACTGTTCTCGAGCAGGTAAAATAAAGACATGAAAGGGGAGGAGAAATGTAGAAGTCATTATGAATTTATTATTTACACAATTGTTAAAGTACACAAATACAGTGGTAATACAAATGAGCTGTTCAGAGATATTTGTTACCAATACACTGGCTGATACAGACATTCTAACTACATTTCCTGCAGGTAATGGTGGGAAGTTAAATATCATGGAAGGGCAAGAACTGTCCACAACCAAACACAATTCTAGAAATCTGCATCTGAAATCACTTTTCAAATATACTCTGTCAATTCCAGGTCCTGGAAACAGGGAGGAAGAAAGGCTGCCTTTGATGTCTTTCTGGCATCACATCAGAAACCACAGATATTTACAAAGAAAGCACACTTTAGTGTAGGACTGTAGCTGATAACGACATGCTTGAAGACATTCAGCTACACAAAAAAAAATCCCTCCACTAATCAACACTTTGAATCTTCCTATTGCACTCCCAAAACTCAGGTCCCCCAACCCTGTCAAGTAAATACTCCCTAAAAGCTCATAAAAACAACCAGATTAGGGTTTTGAAAAAAAATCAATTATTGGGATTAAATGGAACTACTGGCGATGAAAATGAAAGTGACTGGCCAAACATTGCAACATCAATTTAAAAAAATCAGGTGTCTTCGTGAACGTTTCAGTTCTAGGAAACTGGGGATTCAGGGAGAATGAGACTATAGGATAAAAGGTGGAAGGGGTGGGTACAGCTTAGCTTCCAAACAGGACAGACTCTCCAATGGGCTGATTAGAAAGAAATATAAAAATACCTATGTATATATATATATATATATATGTATATATATATTGCACCTTGATTCCCAAGACAGAAAAAGCTCACATCTACTTTGCTTGAGTAAGGATTTGGTATCACTATGGTTCGGTGTTTCTGTGAGTGCTGCAAGATTAACGATAACGATAAGAAACATCATTTTTATGAAAAGCTACCAAGAGCAGAGGTCCCCGAGAGCCTCCAGAGGAAAAAGATGCTGTGTATGGAGGCCATTTGCATTCTAGTAGGTTTTGAATCAACACTGCATTTCTTTGTTTCTCTTCGGTTCAGACACACAACTCAGGGCTACAAAAACCCTTGTCCCATAAATGCATGACCATAACCTGTTGGCATGTTAAAATTTCAAACGCAGGTTGTAAGCATCTATTTCTTGGCATTTCCAGGGATTCCCCTTCATCTGTTCAGCCCATGTGGGTAAACCTTGGCATCAAATGATGGCAGACCAGTTTCTTTTGTGCACACAGTTGTTACTACAAATGAAGTGCCAATCTTGTATTGGTAGCATTTATAGTCCACTTTAAATTTTCCCCAATTCAAAGGCAACCAACATAATTGAAAAAACCATACACTACCCCAGAATCTCTCAATTACAATCTTCTCACAAGGAAACCAAAAACATACTCAGTTTTTAATCCTAAGACCTCCCAGCTGTTCAATTTGGGTCTCAAGAGCCTTGGCATCAATATTCTTCAGACTTCTTATTTCCCTTCCCATGCTCCTTTGGAAAGAGTAGTGTCTTGCATTGTTTGAAAGTAGCCCCGTACCCTTCAAGCAACAGTCTTAGCTCTCTGACTGCACTGAAGACCGGTAAGAAGTTCAAAACAGTTTTGTGTTGTAGGGGCCTTTCAGTTTTATATAGGGAAGAATGAACAAGATAGCCAGAAAGCAAGTTAATGAAACTGCAAGCCACACATACATATTACTCATATATATATATGTGTGTACATATATATGTCTATAAACTTTGATGAGAGCCCCCTCCAAACTGTATTGTACAAACACAACAACAAAAAAAACACACAAAAATTTGATCATTTTAATTCACATACACTCCACTCCCTGCCTGAAACTTCAAGCCAGTGTCTTTGATGCAGGATTCTTCAAAGCCAACATCTTTAAGTCAGACCGAAAAAAAAAAAAAAAAACCCAGACAAAAACGGAATAAAAAGACAGAATTCTTTACACAGATTTAAGCCAATAATTTTTAGCAAAATGATACAAAACTGTCTTAAACCAAGTAAAAGATTTATAGTTACAGTAGAATAATAATAAGGGGTAGCATAAGTTTACCACCAGTGGAGGGAAAATGAAAAGACTCTCAAATGGGAGTTTGATTCTCTTTGCAAATTGTCTCTCTTTACACTCTGGTTTTTCTTCCCAGCCCCGTTATAACTGAGTTCTTTGTGAGGCGGCATCAGGTTTCAGCCCCTGGCGATGGCAGCACTTGGAGTTTGTTCAGTTTAGGGTATTTTTTTGTTTCCCCCATGAGCATCGCTGGGTAAAAAGGCCTGGAGAGCTCCTGGTGTTAACGTTTTCTGTTCTAGATCGGGGGACGTTTCACTATAAAGCCATTGGTAGGTAACATAGTAGATCAGCCATGCATTGTCTGCCCCTCCACGGCAAAAAGGAGATTTCTCATCGGTGCACGACAGACTGAAGACCACTGGAAGTCACCCGACCGGGAATCTGTCGGAGCCAAAGCACAGGAGAATGTCAGCGTGTAGCCAGAGAGTTGCAGGACCAGTCGTGTGGGTGCAAAATACCAAGGTAGTAAAGCCCTGGGAAGATCAAGAGCCCTAGATTCATAAATGCTAACCAGCACCCAATTCTAGGTTGCCTCTTCCCACAGCTTGCTGGAAGGGAAGTGCAGACAGAAAGCACCTCTGCCACCAGGAAAATGTGCTTAGCAGAACAAGTGACAGAAATCAGGGAAGAAAGAAGGGGCATGCAAGCAAGGAAAATCAGGTTATAACTTAGCTGAGCTCTTGAAATTGATCTGATGAGAATTCAAGAGGGCTAGAGATAAAACTATTCCAATACCTCCCTCTTAACAAGTGTCTTTCCCTTTTTGGAAATGGCTACACAAGCCCCAGCTGAGCACTAAGACACTCCCCTTTGGGAGAAGATGTGAAAAGTAGCTCCTATCAAGATACAATCTTAAGCTACAGGTGTCACACAGCAGTGACTAGACCTGATCAAAGCTGAAAGTCTGCTGTTCACGGGAAATGCAGTGTTGAGTTGCCAATGAGAAGCAAGCAGGAGCTTCCAGCCATGCACCAACTGCAGCAAGGAAAAGGGGGTGTGGGAAGAGTAAAGAGCAGGTGGCTACAGCTAGATGGGTTAATAGAGACAGTAGCTGTATGGATGAGAAGGTTGGCAAAAGTGACTGAGTTTGAAAAGAAAAACAACATGAGAGCACAAAAAGAAATGAAGAGCAGAAAAGAGATGACAGAAGAAGCTAGGAGGCGCTGAGACCATTATGGATCTTTCAATTCAGCAAGAACTAAAAAATTTAACCCCAACCTTAAGTATGGAACTCCTCAACTAAACAATGTAAAACAAAGAACAGCCTGGCCCCATCTGCTTCCAAATAGGTAGGTAGATCGATGCCATTATGCCTGTTTAAGACACTAGCCTCAGCAGGTACAAATGTGGTGGTACAGGATGCTTGAAGTCCTGCTTCAAACAGGGCAGGGAGCAAACAGAGCAGGATTTGACAAAGTGTTTGGCAGGGAGAAGCATGGATTGGGGGAGAGGAAAATGGGAAGAATCTACAACATTAAATGGGTTTCACTTATGAGAAAGCCCTTTGCTTTGATGAGACAATATGAAGGCAGGTCTTTGTCAAAAGTACAACTGGATTCCATTTCTTGGATTTATTCAGATCCACATCTCAATGCAGAGATCTCTCTCTCTCTCTCTCTCTCTCTCTCTCTCATGCAAAGTAACCAGCTGCTTTGAAATTCATACCAAAAACCCTCAATCTAACTCAAGTATCTGGCATGCAAGCCCAGCCCCACCTGGAGGCTTCCAAAGGTGAGAAGGACAGGGGAAGAAGGGTGGTCAGTTCCCACCCCAGCCCCTGAGTCTTGCTGGCTAAGGAGACCAGGACTGAACATCAACACACTCACCCAGTGCTGCCTTCCAACGGGTAGACGAGCAGCTACTTGCCGTGATGTTCGAAAGGAATGCTATTCTGAGTTGGGGGGAAAAGACAGCTGTTGGTAAGAGTCCTGCTGACCAAACACAGCATCATGAGGTCACTATTCCCACCTGACTTCCTAAATGCAGCCCCTATTTCCAAAGATCTTCATTTCTCCTAATCTCAAAATCAGATCCATTAACATAAACATGCAGAAACCTCTTTATAACCAGCTCTACAAGAACTTGCTGTTATTTTTTTAAAAGAAAATACTGAGGAAAGGGAAATCCCAGGTGACGACATGCATTTTTTTTTCTTCCAAGTGTGCTGCCTAGCAAGCACCAGACTTCTGACCCAAGAGAATGTGTATTGCTCCCAGCCATGCCCTTCCCTGCCAAATCCTGCTTAAGTCTTCCAGCCCCAAATTAGAGAAGCTAGTCATTCTTCTTCTTAAAGCTAATCCATGAGAAGGCAGACAAAAGAAAAGAATTCTGTATGAACTTCCTCTATTCAGTTTTGTTTCCAAATCCTGGGTGTATTTAACTTCATCCTTAAACACTAAGTTGAGAGGGCTGGTCAATGACTGTAGAAGAATAAATCAAAATGGATAAATTTCTGTACTTCAGCAAATTCCCAGATCAAGCTGTTTGGATCCTTTGAATGCAAAGGCTCTGGTATCTTGACAAACAAACCCTACTATATGCCCCTGAAGGGAGAATCACTTTAAGTAACAGTCTAGAAAATAGTCCCTAGAGTTTAAGAAACGTTTCAAATTGATTCCAGCAGAGAGAGAGAAAATGGGTTACTGTAAAATTCTTGGTAGCATGGAAAGGAACACCAGCTCTGAGGTATAACTGATAAAACTCAGCAGCAATACAAAGGGCAGGGATCCCCAGATCCAGGTATCTTCTGAGCAGGAGGACTTTTTTGACAACCAGCAAGTAAAGTAAGCTAATTTCAGAAAGAAGACAATTTTTCTAAATTGGTAGTATTTTTCTTTTCCTTAAGATGTAATGATCACAAGTTAATGGTGAATGAGCTAGATGTTGATAGCTATTCACATGTAGAATAAAGGACTTAAGCCAGAATCCCAGAGGTACTAGAATTAAAAACCTTGAGCTCATCTATGTAACCTCATAGAAAAAGGTACCTTCCTTCAGAGATGCCATGTGGAGTGTGAAAAGACGAAGAAGGTGAGTTTGAGGAGTGAAACAGGTTGCATTCCTCCCCATCCCCTTTTCCTCTTAAATAATGTCTTCTTAAGGCAGTACACAACTTTCTTTAGTGACAACTAGTTAAAAATGAAAGCTTCCAAAATGATAAAACTGTGTTACTGAGATGCAGCCCATCTCTGTCCCCTCCTATTCTAAAACTTACATATTTTTCATTAGGTCTTTGAGAAACAAATGAGATTTGAGTCTCTTAAAAGGTTAAGAGTATGTTTACATCAATGGTAGTTTATACATTCAGAATAACTGCAATCTCTTGAATATACTAGTCAATGCTTTAATAGATTCAAAATACTCCTGTTATGAGAACTATATGGATGATGAGTAGATGGTTCTAGACATTAATTAATATGGCTGGTTTGGGAAGATTTTTTTCCCTGTTAGAAATGGGCTGTTTCCTGGAACCACAAGATAAGAAAGGAAAACCTGAATCAAGATTCAATAGAAGACAACTGCCAGTGGGAGGCAGTAAGCAGGAAGAAGCTTCTGTTAGCTTTTGGATATGGTCTGGGAAATATGGCAGCCTATGTCTGATTGAGTTACTGTATTATCTATAGCCCGCCTACTTGGCAACATCCTTTGCAAATATCACGGCTGTTTGTTTTGTGGTTTGTCAGACTTGGGAACTAGACATATCTGTATTGTAATGCAGGTTTAGCCTTTTCAGGGATTGGCAAAAACACTAAAGCCAGATTTGTCAAATAATTATTAGTCAGTTCTACCTTTAACTTAGTTCCTACCCAACTGGTAGAACATTACCATGAATAAAATGACAGGGAAATGGGTGCCCAAGTATAAAGTACCTTCTTGGTTTAGAATCACAGAACTCAAATTTTGAGGCTGCTGAGAAAAAAATAGCTTATCTAGAAATGTTCTCTACAGGCAGAAACCCAGAAGGATCTGGGGGGAAGAATATGAATATGCTGATGATACAGGTTTGCATCTGCAGAAGCAAGAGACCTTTTCAGAAAGTATCCTTAGCTGTACGTTAGAAAATGAAAAAAATGCTGAAAGGTCTGCAAGAAGAAGAAATGTCCTGATATAGCTATCTAAACTGTTGGTGCCTTCATAGGACTACTCTCAAGTGAAGACCACTGACAAATGTTGAGGCTATCTGTACTCTCAAAGAGAACATACTGCTACTTAGCATAAAAATCTTTGAAGATTCTTCCCTATAATTCAAAGCTCTGGACTTCCAATCAACATTACCCTTCTTGATCAGGTAAAGGGAAAGTGAAATGAACAAGAGCTGAAAGCCAACTGAACAATTTTGAAGGAAGAAAGAGAAAGAGGCTCTTTGCCAATCAATCATGGTGAAGTTACCTCTATAATATTCAGGGCCTTTGCAAGAGGGACAGGGTACTTCCTATGTGTGTCATATTAACTACACATACATCAATGGTAGCAGAAGTTAATAAACTTTGATCTAAGAATTGGTCCAACACCTCTGAGCCAAAATACTGATTATGAATCTTCATCATTTTCTTTAGATACAAACTTTTAAACAGTTGATTCATTCTGCTTTATTATAACCCACTGGTTAAATGTTAACTGGCCAAAGTGCCAGACAATATGAAAACAAACCTACAAGTATCACACATCATTTTTAGATCCTCAAAGCCATGATAGAACTCTGTTCAGGACCAGGCAGAGAGAGGTACTCAGAGAGAACTAGTTTACCTCCCTTAGTACTGTTTATCCTAATTCCTGAGAGCTCTCCAAAAGTACCAGGGGAGTAAGTAGTCTTTAAATTAATATGAATGCTACAAGTATAAAATGGAAATGATTTATGGATTATTGTTTATTACATTCCATACTGAGCCATTTCACTATTCATGGGGAAAAGGCATACTAGGCTGCTTCTATTGATTACATAGCAAAATACTTTCAAAATCGAAAATTCAGTTAATGTAAGTACCATCCATAGGACTGGTGTGTTCCAGACCTCACAGTCCTAATAGGGAAACCCGCTACCTCATCAATATTGTTTGCCACTTCCAGAAAGTTACTCTTTTATGTGCCCCACCTTCACCAAATCAATGGGCCATTTTAAAAATGGGGGAAAAATCATAAAGAGAACTTGTAAAGCAATTTTTATCTCCACAAGACAAAGTTATACAGCTGCAATTTTGGATAAATGCAGGGCTTATTCTCTGTCACTCTACATACTGTCACCCAACATACTTAACTCGCTAACCAAACTATCACTTCAATTAAGCAAGAAGGGCAAAAGTCTATCCTAATTCAGAAACTAAAAAGTATCAAAATGAAAAGGATGTCATTTCAAGAGTCACCAAAAGAACCAATCTTCCAGCTTATCTTTCAAACTGACTTGTTTCAAATCAAGAATTCCAGTACTGACCAGCATAACTTACATCCTGGTAAGGACATTTGCCAGTTAACCAAGTTGTAAACAAGCATGGAGTCAAGTGACCAAAGGACCAAAAGAGATTTCGTTTTGGTCTAATTACTCTAAGAGCACCACAAACATACAGAAATTGACAGGGGTGGGGGACAAAAAGGAAAGCTGTTTGGGAAAAAAAAATTGATAATGTACATAAAGATCTGTCCTAGTTTGTTGAGGTAGGTATGTCACAATACGCATCAAAGCAGAGTGAAGAGAGAAAAAGAATGTGTATGGAATAAAGTGGTTTAAGAGGTAGAAATCTGAGGCTTGGCTTGAAGCTGAGGATTCTTCATCATGGCTCTGCTGCCTCCACCTTGCAGCAAGTTTATATTTACTTCAATGGGCAAGCTCTCATTAGTGAAGAAAGCAAATAAGATACAGAGGAGGTATAATACCAAATTTAACCCAATTCCATAATACTGTACTAGGGAAAAGAAGGTTACATATCACCCACTGTGGAACATGCGTACCCAGGACTTGACATGTGTCCAAAGGGCAAAGGGACATCTGCTCACTATACAATGACTCACACTACAAGCTATTAACTCTTTTCAAAAAAAAAAATAGCAATACTTTGATTCATCTTGCTCTTTACTGGGTTTAGTTCTCTCACCAAAAAGAATGAGGAAAACTTTTCCAGGCAAGGCCTATAATAATGACCTGTCATATCAACAAGAGGCACAGGCAAGTTTGCTGCTTAGATTATGTCTATGAAAGACAGAAGTCCAGGGTACACGATCATAGTACTCAATGGGAGCAAACAC
>CM053586.1:199900955-199913008 GCA_028646515.1 Pseudochirops corinnae
CCAGTCTGTCTGGTCAGTGCAGGGGAAGCAGCAGATTAAAACTGAGGAATCACATTTACACACATGACCATGCTTTGATCCCTAGCTCTCCCCCTGCTAAGGTGCGCTCAAATGCCGTACCTGTGAGGTTGACATGCGAGAGGTATCTTGTCTGCCTGTTAAGTCAGATGAAGAGATATTGACTGGGGCACCTCGATGCAGTCTCATACTCACTTTCCGTTCTCTTTCCATTCCAGAGACAGGACGAGGAGAGGTGTTAGCTAGGTGAAAAGATAACAACTGAGTAAAACTGCAAGGTCTCTCTTTACTCACCTATCTTAGAATCCAGTTTCAAACTCCGTTATTTAGTATGTTTTGCTTTTAAAGTCAGGTTCAACAAGTTCATTCAACACTTTTATTTATCAGGCACATGAATAGCTTTTTTTTAATTACTCCACCGGTTATCTGTCAACCAGAGTTAAAACTCAAGGACAAGCTTGATGGTATGAAGACTGACAAAGCTGGTCCATTTGCAAAATGTTACAATGCTTTGAGACCATGTTTACTCAAATGAGTAAAATCACAAGATACATATCAAGAACTCTGCATTACATTAGCACCAAATAAGTCAAGAGGACTTTGCTTATACTGGTTTAGAAGGAAAACAGTTAACTTGACAGTTAACTTGCACTTGGGTACAAAAAAATAATCAACTCCACAAATATAAGCTGGGGGAAGGTATGGATAGATAGCAGTTCTGAAAAAGATCTTGGGAGTTTTATTGGCTGTAAAGTCCAAGACACAGCAGTGTTATGCAGCAGACAACAAAGCTATTGTAATCCTGACCTACATTAAGAGAAGCAGAGCTTCTAGGAGTAAAGAGGTGATAATCTTATATTCTGCTTGTGGGCACTACAATCTGAGGACACTGATAAAGGGGAGTATGTCCTGAGGAGAGCAACCAGGATGGCGATGGGCCCTGAGTCCATGATATATGTGGCTCATTGAAGGAACTATTAAGTTTAGCTTGAAGAAAAGACTCATGGAGGATATAATAATAACTGTTAGAGTATTTGAAGTAAAGAAGGGATTAGATTTGTTCTTTTTGGTTCCAGGGAGCTGAACTAGAAGCAATGAATGGATAAAAGTTGCAAAGAGGAGAGGATTCTGGGAAGATGGCAGGGTAAGTCAGAAAATTCCAAGTTCTCAAGATTTTCCCCCACAAAAGAGATAAAATAGCACCTTAGGGCGAACAAAGTGTGGATGAAAATAAATAAGAATTGGGGCACAACCAGGGTCTTCCTAGGTCAATTTGAGATGATCAGAAGAAAAATTCCAGGAACTTTGGTCCCTGTGAAAAGTAAACATTTCCAGGCTAGGGTCCCCTTTAACAACAAGCCAGAAGCAGCTGCTTTGGCAAGCCCTGGGGTTAGTTGGTTTAAGAGTTTGCCTCAGATCCAGCCACCAGAACTTTTACCACCCCCCTTCCCAAAGGTGATGGAGATTGAGGGAACCTCTGCTGACAAGGAATGCGAGACCCAGCTGTGCTATAAAGGGCAGTGGGGGCAAGAAGGAATCAGCATAAGCCCAGTGAGTGCAGAAGCAATGGGGTAGAAAGCCCTTGGCTGTGGGCACTTACAGGAGGTTGAAAGTTTGCCTTTGGTTCCAGGTTAGAGGGAAGAACTGAAGATCTGGGGCAAGAGGCACCATCTCCCATACCCCAGGGTTAGAAGTGATTACAAAAATTAAGCTATTACCACAAAAAATGTACAAGCAATGGAGAAAGAAGCCCACCATGGAAAGCTATTATAGGAATAAGACCAGGGTCCATCTTCAGAGGAGGATATTGAAATAAAGAAACCCCCAAAGAATAATGTCATATGATCACCTGCCCAAAAATAATTCATATAACTTAAAAAAAACTTTAAAAATCAAATGACAGAGATGGAGGAAAAATGAAAAAAAAAAAATCCAAGAAAAACAAGATCATGAAAGGATATTCAAGAAGATCCAAAAAATGAAAATGACACCTTGAAAAATGAGAATTGGGTAAGGAGAAGCCAGAAAAATTATAAGAGATCAAGAAATAATTAAACAAAATACGGAAAAAAAAAAGAAGAGAAAGTGTAACATCTTATAAGAAAAACAACAGATTTGGAGAACAGATCAAGAAAACATAAAAATAACTGGACTAACTGAAAGTTATGATCACAAGAAGAATCTTGATAAAATAATAGAGGAAATAATGAAAGAAAATTGTCCTGAAGCATTAGAAAAAGGGAGGAAAGAAATAGAAAAAAAAAAATCAACTGATCACTTAAAAGAGATCCTATGTGGAAAATCTTCATAGGAATATCATAGTCAAATTCTGAAAACCCCAGCTCAAGTATAAAATATTAAAAGCATCAAACTCAAAACAATTTAAATACGATGATGCCACAATTAGAATCACAAAAGACCTAGCAGGGGAGATATTAAAGGACCACAGGTCTTGGAACACTATATATTGAAGAGGGAAACAACTGGGGCTCCAGCTGAAAATGTCATACCCTGCAAAGCATTATCCTGTATGGAAAAAAATGGACATCTGATCAACTGTCACACTTTCAAGACTTTGTTAAAAAAAACACAACACTTTAACTTAACAGAAAATTTGACATACAAGAGTCAGGACAATTATAATGTACATAGAAGGAATTCATAAGGACAGATTGTTACCTTTTTATACACGTAAAATGTATGTCTAAGATTCTTATGAATAATTGGGTAGCTCACGAGATTGGGTAAACCTAAGCATGATATGAATTTAAAAAGCAAAACCATTTAGGAACAGCTAAAAAGAGTAATTATTTTATACAAATGAGGTACAATACATTTAGAAGAGTACAAAAGTCTTCTAAATTCAGAAGAAATAAAATGGTAGGGGCATAGGGAGAAAAGAGAGGACAAATGAGGGATCTTTAGAAGGGAGCGTGAGGGAAGAAGTAAAAGGGGGCTATAGAAAGGTGTTTACATTTATGGGAATGGGAGGATAGGGGAGGGATCCTTGGAGGGGGGTAGGCAAGTACTAGGGAGGGCCAGGTAGTGGGCAGAAGTAAAGCAGAGGAGGAAGGAGGGATAGGAAATAAGAGATATGCACAAACATAAAAAGAAAGATCAGGAGTAGAATTTGTTTGGGACACACACACACACACACACACACACGCACACAGGCACTCACGCACACGTGAAATATCCAAACTTAATGGAGTAGAAGGGGGAGAAGAACAAAGTAAAAAAAGTGTATAGTACAGAACAAAAGAAAACTTGTAAGGAAGCAAAGATGGACAGTTCTCAAAACAATGTGTATTATTTATCATACAAGCTTTCTTGAAATGAAAACTTCATTACATATTTTGAATCCTCTCGTGTTCTGCTATGCACATAATATGCTTTTTTTCCTTTCTTACTTTGTATTTAAGTTCTAACATTTAAGTTTATGATATGTTTTTGTTTCTTTTCTCTATTCTGTATTTGTATTCTGGCCTTTGAGTCTAACATTAAAAAAAAGTAATTTTTCAAACTGCAAAGACGTCAAGGTCAATTTAGGCTTGATGTTAGGAAAACTTTAAAATCAGAGTTGTCCAAAAGTGGACTAACCTAACCTCAGGCGGTTCTTTGAGCAGATGCTGAATGATCACTTTGGGTGCATATTATAGTGGGGATTCCTTTTGCATATGGGTATAAGTTGTATGAGATGGCCTCTGAGATCTCTTTCAACTGTCAGATTTTGTGATTCTGTGAAATGCTTTCATAAAAGTATTTTTTCCAAGAGAGCTACATCATCTGCCTGGGGGTAATTATCAGAATAATCTTAACTGATAAAAAAAACAGTAGTCAATATTGGCATAAAATCTGTTAAATGAATGAATTACTCAGGTAAAGAAATGTTTTATCATTTGTAAATGATCCCAGAACAAGCTGGAGCTCGAACTGGGAAAAGAACTTACAAGTTCTAAATCTAGGACATGTTTCTTGAAGCATCAACTCCTTCAAAAAAAGTTAAATTAAGAAAAAAGAAAACAAAAATAAGCTACCAGCTAAAAAAGGCCTTGGGAAAGCAGTGGGAAAGCAGCTTTTAAGGGCTCACTTACCAGTATGTGAGGTAGGGGTGAGGGGAGTGGGAGGAGCTACATCTTGTGTTCCCCTGAGGCGGCCTGATGCAGTGGAAGGGAGACCACGGGTAGTTGGATTTCGGGAGTGTCTCAATCGCTCCTCTCGATCCCGGCGTTCCCTTTCAGCATCATCAGCTGCCCGGCTGGCACCCTGAGAAAAGTCAACATTATCAGACCTGGCTTACTGCTAACTTTATCAAGATTCCTTCACAATTACTTAGCAACTTGAGAAAACACTAAGCTATATTTGCAGGAAAGACTTGTCTTGTGATGAGGTAAACAACATGGAAAAGTTAGGTGACTTACTATTATCATCACAAGGACAGAACCCTGTTAAGCCACCTAAAGGCAACTAGGTGGCTCAATATAGAGTGCTTGGATGTGGCCACATATGGCTGCATTAACAGCGTAGCTATTTTTGCTACAGATTCAAAATTAAGAATATGGCCCGAATCACAAACCCATGGGTACATTTCTGTTATTACCACCACCAGGCAACCACCAGCAGCAGCACCTCAGATAAGGACTTGACAATTTATCAAGTATTTTCATATACATTTCATTTTAGACACTTAAGCTATAACAGTCTTGGCCAGCCAATTTTTAAGGACTAATAAATTTCCCTTGAGAGAAAGAAAATAAGACAAGGAGAAAAAGTCAAAAGTGACTTTGTCAGGAAAGGAACATGTTGAGAAACCAAATTTTGAGTAGAAGAATCAACATGCATGTTCAACTGCACTAGAAAGATTCCCATCCTCTAGGTTCTACAGGTTTCTAAATCCCCTAGGCCATTTTCTTGAGACCTAGAGTTCAACAACAGGAATCCTGCCTGTTGTCTCCAGAGGAAGGGATAACGTGAAAGAAAAATTACAAAATTTCCAATAACCCTTCCATGGAAACCTCTTAGTTATAGTCACTTACACTAAATAGGTAGATTCACACAGAATAAAAATATTTAACTCCACCCAACCCCAAAACAGGGGAAAAAAATCTGGGTTTCTCACCATGCAGCCTATAAAGGAATGATGTAACTAATAACACCTTCAAATTCCATCATCCATGTTGGTCTAGTCTAAAGGCTCTATAGGACAGAAGGTATATTAGAGACCACCTGGTTCAATCTGGCCAAGATTCCTCTCTACAGTACGCCCTCCCTCAAAGCATTCATCGAGTTTTCACCTGAAAAGCCTAAGGTGGAACCCAATATTTGGAGAGTCTATTACATATTTACATCTCTGCTAGATAGAAGTCCTTCCTCATACTAAACTGAAACATACTTCTCTATAACTTCTACCCAGTGGCCCTAATTTTGCATGTGGGGCCAAGAATGAAGAACAAGTTAAAATTTTCTCCCAACCAATAGTCACTGGGTATTTGAAGAGAGCTTTCATGGTTCTCCTAAGTGTCTACTCTTTGTTCTCCAAGTGATTCTCACTGGGCAAGATTTTAACATCCATTAACATTCTAAGCTGCACCCCTTCCCCCATTCTCCATCTTAAAATGGGATACTCAGTATAGAACAGTCTTCTCCAGAGAGAACAAAGGAATAGATGCTTCCCTGGTCTAGGACTCCAGGCCTTTCACAATGTAACCCCAGATGGCTTTTGCTTTCTTGGCTGCCATATAATACTGACTTTCACTGAATATGTAGGCCATTAAAACCTTTAGATTTTTTTTCACATGAATATTGTCCTGCCATGGCTTTCTCATTTTAGAATTGTGAGGTTGATTTTTTTGAATGCAAATATAAGTCTTTATATGCATCCCTATAAAATTTCACATTATTTGATTCAGCCTATTATTCTAGGCTGTCATGATCTTTCTGAATGCTGATTGTGTCATCCAATTAGTTATCTATTCCTTCCACCATACTAACATCTAAAACTTATATAAGTATATTTCATAGGTCACTGATTTAAAAAAAAACAAAAAACAGATGAGTGGTCCAGGGCAAAAGACCCCAGTGCCCTTCAATAAAAATCTTTCAGGCAGAAAGTCATTAATCACTACTCTTTGAGTCTAGTTTTTCACCAATCTCAGATGCCTAACTTTACTATTACCTAGATCTCCTCTCTCCGTCTTCACAAGCAAACAAGAAGAGCTTTGTCAAATGTACCTACCATTTCCATAGCATTTTCTGTATCTTCCAGTTTAGTTACCCTGTCATAAAAATTATGTTAGACTGGCATGGCTATTTTTAACGAAGCCATGATGGTTCTTGGTGGTCATAACTCACCTTTCAACATGTTCACAAACCATCTATTTAACAATATATTCTAATTATCCAGAATGAAGTTGTTGACTTATGTTTATACATTCCAATCCTGTTTCCCCTTAAAAAATAAAAATCAGGACATTTAGCCTTCTCTAATCTTGAGATATCTGTTCCATTCTTTATTACACTTCAAAGATCTCTAAGTGATCCTGACTCTCCAAATGTAAATGCTTAAGTTGGGCAAAAATGAAACTAACCCCAAATTCTGGGGCAAAATACTCTTGGTATTGGTTAGCCCCTTTACATCCTGTAAAGTCATTCTAAGGCTTCCCGTTTTTGTGTACTCTTTGAGGAAGAGGTCTGACTCTGTAGCCTGTAGATTTCGTCACCCTGGAAGGGTTTCAATTTCTATTTTGAGTTTGACAATTGATCAGAATGAATTCTTAATGAAAGGGGAAGGAGAACAGCTTAAGTCCGAATTCTTACTAGTTTTGTACCAAGTATCACTGACCCAGTGTTGTCAGAAGAAAAAAGGTACAAGGGATAGCAGTAGCATGACACTGGGATTTATAAAATGAATTAACTATGGGCAAAGAAAGTAAAAACTCCAAAGAAAGATATATGACAATACTTGGAAAGGTATTTCAAAATAAGGCAAAACATAATTCCCAAGGCCCCATCAGTCCATTTTCTGAGACCAGACTGTTGTGATATATCCAGGTTATCAGGTGACTGTCAGGTACAGTATAAACATTTGAAGGACTCCAATGTGTTTCCCTTTTTTACTCCAGCATTTCAATGTTACTGGGATCATAATTATCCAAATGATTTTAAAAGGGTGGTAGAAAATAGGAAATGCTACATGAATAACTCAGAAACAAAAAGTAAAATCCTATTTGTGAATCTCAGTCCTTAAAAAGAAGGACAGTGGTACTTACAAATTTAAGCATGTTCCAGTCAAACACGTAGTCATAGGAAAAACCCTGGCGATGGAACAGGTTTCTGAAGAGTTGTCTCAGGTAGGAATAGTCAGGTTTGTCATCAAAACGCAACGAACGACAGAAATTCAGGTATGTGGCAAATTCAGCTGCAAAACATTTGAGACTCAAAGCTGTATTCATAGGATAGAAAACTGTTTTGAGTATCGGTTAGTACAATTTTCCCTCTACAGTTTGTCTGCATTTATTTTTATCTTCTACTGTTCTAAACAAATAAACAGAACCATGATCTAAAGAACAGATGAAATCGGAGGTACTCATTATTGTTTTGGAACTTGGATACCAAAAGGAAATTCATTTGGGAAATTCTGATGCTACCAAGAACTGAGGCACGTGTTCTGGGAATGTCCAGATGAAGAACATGAAGAAAAACTAATGGAACAGTAACATCAGGAGCTAAAAGAAGAATTATTTCAGTGGCAAGTGAAGTAAGCTAAGTCTATGGAGTAAAACGCTAGCCATAAAAGAGATAAGGGTCAAGGAACTGGGTAAAAACCTGTCTATTCTTGACAATCAGAGATGTCCAACATTTAAGCAGCAAAGAAGGAAAGGTTGTATAAAGCATTAACTGTCACTTTTCTGGTCTGTGGAGAGAGAAAAAAAGTTTCCTTCCACAATGCTTCTTCTAAGGACAAAATGGAGATGCTGAGAAACAAGCCTATTACTATTTTTTCTGTTAGTGTATTACACTTCTTCCATACAGTGACAGAACAGACTTATAAGTTACTAATGAAATTTAACAGTGTAGAATAGATAGACCCCCCCCCCCCCCCCACAGAGACTTACATGGGTAGCCTTTACATAACACTTCAATGGGAGTGGACATTTTCTTTTCACTAATTCTTTCATATTTTTGTCTCTTGGTAGCAGCCTTCAGCCCCTGCCAGGGTAGGGAGCCCAAGTTGAAGTACATCAACACATAGCCCAGGGACTCCAAGTCATCCCTTCGAGATTGTTCTGAAGAGAAAGGACAAAGAAAGAAAAATATATGACAGGGTGACAACATGCATTCACTTACTGTATTTTTAAAGTAACCAAAAATTCACAAAGTAAATGCTTAAAGTTACATTATGGAGAAGGGAAAAAAACCTTTAAAAATTACAATAAAACTTCTTGGGTACTTTGGATTTAGAATAAATTGCCACTCTTGCCTTAAACTAATTCAACTAACCAAAGACTAGGGTAAAATAATGCCATAATTAACTGACTATAAATAAAAAGCAGTTACCAGCCCCTCAAATCCTAAAAAAAAAAACAAAAACAAAAAAAACCACAACCTGCTTTCAATTCAGTTATTCAGAAGCTACAACCTATCTGCCACAAGGATGTAATGGTCACTGGATCCATAAACTTCGAAGTTTGCACATTTTGATGATGCCCAAGAACACAGATTAGCAGCTGTTACATTTCCAGGTGTGAGAGATAAGTAGTCCAGAAGGCTCTCTTAGGTCAGTGACTCCCAGTTTTCTAGTAGAAGAGTACACTACACACAGGCTCACCAATTCCAAGATGAGTGTTGATGGAGGCATAACGAGCAGTTCCTGTGAGGTTTTTATTCTCACGATAGGGTATGTGCTGATGGGTCCTAGCATCCCGGTACTTCTTGGCCAACCCAAAGTCTATGATGTAGACCAGGTTACCCTTTTTTCCTAGTCCCATAAGAAAATTATCCGGCTTCACATCACGGTGGATGAAGTTCTTTGAATGAATGTATTCAATCCGACTAATCTATAAGCAAGAAGTAAAAAGAGACGATCAAGATGTGAGCAACAAGACGGAGGATTAGACATTTTCCCTCATCCCCATGACCTCTCAAATTCTCCAAAACAGAAATTATGCGCCAAAGATAAAACAACTTCAGCTGTCTCCATGGTCATGGACACCCAGAATGCAAAAGCAGGGAAAAATAAAAACCAAAACCAAAACCAAAACCAAAACCAATGATGCTCATTGACACTAAATTCACTCAGTACCCCTTCCTTAAGGCTCCCACACTACTAAGTTGGTATTGAGATTTAAGGACTTAAAGACTTGTAACAAAATGTATCTCTGGTGTCCCCTTCCCTTCTCCACTGCCTTGGAGATTCCAGCTTTAGGCTGCCAAAGTTCACTCCTCAACATCAAGTGCTCTGCTCTTTAGAAGCAAAAATTCCTATCTACTATTCCTGCAGCAGCAGACAACCCTGTAGCACCAGTGCTACAAAGCTCTGACCTGCCAGAGGTGCCAGTGCCAGGGCAGACAATCCCATAGCACCAGTGTATCACAACTCTCTGAACTGCTGGTATCAAGCCAGAGAACTGAAGAACAGATAGTAGGCAGGAAACCAGGTTAAGACACTGTGTGTGAAGGGCTGTGCAGCACTCCACTAAGCTGGAGGTAAAGAGCTCAACATTCATTTGGAGCAAGTTCTGGTACTCAAATGTCATTTGGGGTATTGACCTGGGCTGATGAACCATGAATGTATACCTAGTGTAAAAGGAGGCTAAGAAACTTGAGATTCAGCACCCAAAGAAACCACCATCATAGAAGAAAAAGACAGAAAGTGTGCAATAGGGGAAAATCAGGGGAGAAGAAAAAAAAAGACTAAAATTATCAAAGATTTTGGGAAGAAGAAAATTCAAGCTCTTAAACATAAGCAGATATATCAACAAGGAAATCATTTAACAAGAAAACGGGGCCTCCAGATCTAGTAGATGAGTCAGGTATCTGAATAAATACCACAAAACAAATGAAAAAGAGCCAAGATTTGAGACAGAAGACCCAACAGAATGGTGAGGAAAACATGGAACTACACAACACACTGCTCGAGAGATTCAAAAGAGAAATGAGAAGTTTGAGAGCAGAATTTATAACCCTCAGAGCAAAAATAATGGACAAAACAGAAAAACTAGAATCTGTGATGGCACATCTCACCAAAGAAATAAAATAAGGAACGAGAATGAGAATGCCAATACAGAGTAGTGAAGAACAGTCCAGAAAAGTAAAAAACAACAGCATTTTAAAATATGCTAATTATACAAACAAAACATACTGATCTTGAAGACAGGATGCTTAGAAACAACCTAAGGATCATGTCTCCCAGAAGAATATGACCCCCCCCCCCCAATAATACCATCATGCAGGAAATAATAAAACTGACCAGAACTTTTGAACATAGAAAAAGAAATACCAATTGAAAGAGTTCATAGATCATCTCCAGAAAGGAGAAAAAAAACAAAAAAAGCTGTTTTAAAAACTTCAAGACATACAGTAGATAAATTTAACAATTCAAATCAGGAACAAAAAATTCTACAAGCTACCAGGGAAGGATTTTCAAACATAAAGGAAAGGATGTTCCAATAATGCAAGACTATATTCTGTACCTATCAAAAAACTAAGAGAAAATGGAACAATATTGGTATTCTAAAGAGCAACTGAGATCAGAATGCAGCTCAGGGTGGCCTACTCTGCAAATCCGATCTAAACCATAAATGAAAAAAGGTAGATCTTCAATAATAAAGAGACATTTCAAACATTTTAAAAAAGAAAACTAGAACTAGAGAAATTATTTGCTTCTTAAACACTCCAAACAACAGAAATGCAAATGGAGTGAATATATGTAGGAACCATGAACACCAACAGAATAGCAGGTGACCAGTAAGAGACTCCTTTCTAAATCTACAGATGGAGGTGAACGTGGAAGTCTGGTGGAGGGAACAGTGAAAAGTCAGGTGTAGAACATTATGGACAAGGTGATATTACCTATAAGCAAACCAATGCTTTTTTGTATAACTATATTACAATACGGGAACATACATGGAGGTGGGGGGATGTGAGCAGGAAGATAGAGAGGAATGTGTGATGGGACAGGATAGCTAACAATGGAGGATGGTAATCTTTGACCTCAGGAAGAAAAGAGCCTGCAGGGTAGTGGGTGGGGAAGAAGACTGAAAAGAGGAGAAAGAAAGGAGGCTTTGCTTTGGTTGTAGAAGGGTTCCACTGGATCAATGTTCCTATGGGTGAAGATGGCCTTATGAAGGAAGAGAGGGACCTTAAGGTAGGTATGGTCTAGTGGATTTGGTGCTTTTAAAGTCCATTCATCCTACCTCAAGAGAAGAGGAATCAGATCTCCTGGGGGGCAACCTGGGGAATGGGAGAGCATGAACCTTCAGGAAAGAGACTTTGGGGCAAAATGGAAAATAAAAACAAACAGTAACTGGAGAGGATTAAGATGAGTTGTGGGCTGCATAATCAATGGGGAGGGGCCCTAAGGTGGGGCAGTATCCTCTCTGACACCTGTGCATTGTTTTAGGAGATACAATGGAAAGGGGAAACCAAGGTGTAAAGCTCTACAAGGAAGTGGCAGAAACCAACTAGAAGGGAAAAGCCTGTGGTGGATTCATTGGAGTTTTTGACTACATGAAGAATACAGAGAATAGAGGGACCAGGTAATTACAGGGGTCAAGAATCAGGAGCATGGAAGTCTAGAATGGACAGAGAGGATAGATAATGAAGAGAGTAAAAGAAATCCTTTTCTGGAAAGAGGCATGCAAAAAAAATTTAAAATGTTAAAACTACAGAAATGATAATAAAACTAAAATCTGATTCTTTGAAAAGACTAATAAAATGGATAAACTATTAGCTAATATAACTCAAAAGAGATCAGAAAAGCAAATCAATAAAACAGCAAATGAACAAGGTGAAATCATAACACAACCAGAAGAACT
>CM053586.1:199913508-199941616 GCA_028646515.1 Pseudochirops corinnae
AACTAAAATCTGATTCTTTGAAAAGACTAATAAAATGGATAAACTAGAGGATAGATAATGAAGAGAGTAAAAGAAATCCTTTTCTGGAAAGAGGCATGCAAAAAAAATTAAAATGTTAAAACTACAGAAATGATAATAAAACTAAAAGCTGATTCTTTGAAAAGACTAATAAAATGGATAAACTCTTAGCTAATATAACTAAAAAGAGAACAGAAAATCAAATCAATAAAACAGCAAATGAACAAGGTGAAATCATAACAAAACCAGAAGAACTAAAAAGAAAAATAGAACATGGTATTATTCCAACTAAGAACACAAAAGAAATAAAAGAATACCTTAAATAATATACTTTAAACTACCTTAAAAAAAATATAAAGTAGCTAAATTATCAGACAATCAGAGATCTTAAATAATTTAATTTCAGAAAAGGAAAGAGATTTAACTATAAAGGAAGTACCAAAGGAAAATCCCCTGGATTCATCAGCAAATTCTATCCAAACTTCTAAAGAACAGTTAGTACTCATATTTCACAAATTATTCTCAAAAACGCACTCTACAAGAATCCTTTTATGAGACAAATATAGTTCTAATAACTAAACCAGGGAAAGATAAATAGAAAACTATAGGCCAATGTCATTAATGAACAGACATGAAAATTTTAAACAAAATTCTGAGAGATTAAAGCAATTTATTCAAGACATTATTCATTATGACCAAGTAGAATGCAAGGATGCAAGGGATACAAGGATGGTTCAACATTAAGAAATCAACATAATTAATCATTAAAAACCAAAACATCAAAAAAACCACATGATCATCTCAATAGATGCAGAAAAAGCCTTTGATAAAGTACAATGCTCTTATGCTAAAAACCATACAAAGTAGACATAGAGGACCTTTCTTTAATATCATAAAAGGCATCTATCTAAAACCAAAAGCAAACATCATATACAAAAGGGAGATACTTGAAACTTTTCCAATAAAAAGTGAAGCAAGGATGCCTACTATCTACTATTATCTGATAGAGTTCTTGAAATACTAGCAACAGTAAGAAGGAAAGAGATTAAAGGCATAAAGACAAGTAAAGAGGGGATAAAACTATTCCTTTTTGCTGATGACATGAAGATTTACTTGGAAATCAGCAAAAATACTAATTAAGACAACAGCTTTGGCCAGGCTGCAGGCTGTAACACAGAAAAAGCAAAAACAGAATTCTATTCCAAATAACCACAAAATGCGTAAAAAATCTAGGGAACAACTTCCCAAAGCACACACAAGATATGTACAGATTCAACTGCAAAGTATTTCTTCAGTACTCATAGATAGGTTGTGTCAATATAATGAAAATGACAACTACCAAAATTAATTTACATTTTAATGCTATACCAAAAAAAAAAAATCAAAGGAATACTTTATAGAATTTGATGAAACAGCAACAAAATTTATTCAGAAAAACAAGATCTAGAATATCAAGAGAAAGGATGAAAAGAAGGGTGAAGAGGGAATGCCATTTCCAGATCTCAAACATTAGTACTAAGCAGCAGACATCAACACCATCTGATACTTGTTAAAGAACAGAGAGAGAGGGGCAGTTAGGTTAGAAGAGTGGATAGAGTACTAGGGTTGGAATTAGGGGAAATGGAAAACCATGCCAGTGCCTTTGCCAAGAAAATCTTAAATGTGGTCATGGAGAGTCAGACCTGTCATCAAAATTGGCTCAAAGAGGGAATAATATACACACTCAATTGGGTATAGAAATTGCTTACCCTACAGGAAAATAGGGGAGAAGGGAAAGAGGGGGTGGTAGAAGGGAAGGCAGATTGAGGGAGGGGGTAATCAGAAGCAAAATATTTTTGAGGAGTGACAAGGTAAAAGGAGAGAGAGAACAAAATAAACAGGGGCAAGGAAGGTGGGGATGGTATTGCTTGCCTTCTCAATGGGGGTCAATGGGGGTGGGGGAGTAAGGGACAGAATTTGGAACTTAAAAGTTTTAAAAAATTAATGTTAAAATTGTTTTTACATGTAACTGGGGAAAAAAAATTTTTTTTAAATTTAAAAAATTATAAAACAAGAAAATTAGGCTATAAAACCTTTAAAGTCACTTCCAAATTTAAATACTACGAATGCAGGGATGGTAAATATAGGAGTGGCCTTGAGTATCTTCCAATGATTTCCAAATATGTTTATGAAATATACAGAATAAAAGATTAAGAGTTGAAAAAAAAGTCAGACCTGGCTGAACAACAACAAACTGCCTATTATGGGCTAGATCTGAGGATAAAAATGAATAGAGAAACAGTCCTTGCTCTTAGAAAGTTACATTTTGGGCAGCCAGGTGGTGCAACGGATGAAAACCCAGGCCTAAAGTCAGGAGACACGAGTTCAAATAAAGCCTCAGACACACTTACTAGCTCTATGACCCTGAGAGCAAGTCACTTCACCCTGTTTACCTCAGTTTCCTCATCTGTAAAATGAGCTGGAGAAGAAAATGGCAAACCACTCCAGTATCTTTGCCATGAAAACCCCAAAAAGGGGTCACGAGAAGTCGGACACGACTGAAAACAACTGAACAACAATAAAGAAAGAGAAGAAAGAAGGATCAATGGAATAGACTAGACAAGGGAGAATCAGAAACAGAAATCAATAATCTAGTGTTTGATAAAATGGAAAATAAATTACCTGGAGAAAAAACTCCTTATATGATAATAACTGCTGGGAAAACTTGAAAGGAGTCTAGCAGAAACTGAGCTTAAAATAGAACCTTACATCATATTCCACAATATGTTCCAAATGGATAAATCAATTTAATATTAAAGAACATACTACAAAAAATGAGAAGAGAAACAGATCAGATAGCTCTTACACCTATGTGTGAGAGATAGATTCTTAAGGAAACAAAAGATAAAGGTAATTACAAAAGATAAAATTGATAACTTTGATTACATGAAACCGAAAAGCTTCTGCACAGACAAAATTAACCCACCAAGAATAAGAAGTGGTTGAATTGTCTAAAAAAATCTTTGTACCAAATTTTTCTGATAAGGGTTTGTTATCCAAGATATAAAAATGATATATATATATATATATATGTATATATAAGAATAATAGCTATTCTCCAATAAGTGTCAAAGGATATGAACAAACAGTTCTCCAAAAAGAGAATAAAAAACTATTCACAACCACATGTAAGAATGTTCCAAGTCACTAATAATAAGAGAAATGCCAAACAAAGCATCTTTGAGTTTTCATATCACCCTGCAAACCAGCAAAATGACGAAAGATTAACAACAATCAATGATGAAGGAGTTGTGGAATGATAGGGCCATTAATACATTAGTGGTGGAGCTGTGAGATGGTATATTCATTTTGAAAGTAATCTGGAATTATGCAAATAAAGTGCATATCTCTTGAACCAGAGACTTCATTACTAGGCTTATCCCTCAAGGAAGGCAGAAGAAAGTCCCCAGTACACCAACATATTTTTCGCAGAGCTTTTAAGTGACAGCAAAGAACTGGAAATAAAGTAGATGCCCATCAACTTGTTAATGGCTTAATAAACTGTGGTATTTGAATGTAACAGAATATTACTGTGCTATAAATGTGTGATGAATACAGAGAAGCATGGAAACATCTCTGTGAATTAATGCACAGTGAAGCAAGCAGAGCCAAGAAAACAAGAATATATCAAAAAAATTAAAAATGAATGCAACAAAATAAGATTAAGCAGGATTCAAGTAAAGAGATATGAAAGAACACCCCCAATCTGCCCTTTTGTGAAAGTAGGAAATGTATTGAACAGTTGTGGGGATATTTTTCTTTCTAAAAAATATTATCATATGGGATAACTTCATGGGAGGTGAGAGGAAGGGATTAATGAAATAACAGATTTTTAAAAAGAGATGATCAAAACAAAGTAAAATACCATAAAAAAATTAGGTGGGAAAGAAACTGCAACAAATTCAGCTTTCTTGTGTATCATGGCCTATCAGGGTATCATGCACACAGTCGTTCTTTGACATCAAGCTATCTGAAGAGGTTGTGTAATACAATTTTTGCTTTACATAAATTCACAATACGAAAATTTGACTACAGTTAAAGAATTCTGAAAGAAAAGCATATTCCAAAAAACAACCTATGCTAATTTTACTGTATAGTACTATGCTCTCTCTACTCCTGCTCCTTGGCTCAGCTCTCTGTAGCCTCCCACCTCCTGATCAAAACAAAAATAAAAGCAAACCAGCTTATGAGGCAGCTAGGTGGCTCAGTGAATAAAGCACTGGCATTGGAGTAAGGAGGACCTGAGTTCAAATCCAGCCTCAGACACTTAACACTTATTAGCCATGTGACCTTGGGCAAGTCACTTAATCCCAATTGTCCTGCCTTTCCCCTCCAAAAAGCAAAAAACCAAAAAAAACCAAAAACACTCCAACAACAAAAAAAAAACAAGCCTAAAAAAATTCCTCTAAGTGAAAGTGTAAGAGTGGAACTCAGAGAAAGACTGCCACCAGCTCATGGGTTTGGCTTGAAACCTCTAGAGGTAAGATATCCTTTTCCCACTCTGCACTCCACTCCTCTGCCTGTGTGTCCATTATCTGTCCCTAGCACACCCTGCATTTTGCCTGTCTTCTGTCTGTGTCCATGTCTGATCCCTGCGTATCTGCCCTCTTATATTCTTCTTCTTGGTTCTGGGCAGGTTCCCACATGGCTGACCCCGGACCCCACATATCCCTCCTGCTCATTTCTTTGTCTCTGGCCCCCAATGTCCTTAAACCATATGCGAGTCTCCTCCATCCCTTCCCCATGTTTTGTGAGCAAATTCACGTTATGTTTACATAGAGGTCTACAAAATGGGCCACTTATATAAAGCAAGAACTGTCTGTACTTACTACATCAATACTGGCAAAGACTTGCTGTTGATGTGGGATACTCCTTTCACCAATGCAGACGGCAATTCTTTCTCATCTTGACTAACTGTTGTTATGGGCAAAAAAACACTGGGGGACCAACCTTCTGGTGATGAGCCTCTCTGAACTTAGCTAGGCTAGTCCTCAGACAATAGATATATAGGCCCATATTTGAAGCCCTTCTATTTTGATAAGGCCTGCCAGAGTTTTCAGTCTCCTGGAATGACCTTGGAAGAGCCAGGGTCACCTCCATACATGTTAGGGTATCAAAGTAGGATTCTAACCTTAACATAAGAATTAGCATTGAAATTTCAGTAAAGATTAATCTGTAGGAAAAATCTGATTGTGAATGCAACAAAAGAGCCCACGTAATTTAAATAAGTTTTGCTGGTGCTAAAAACTACTAGCTGGGTAGAGAAATACAGAATCAATTAACTCATTGAATATTTTAATCATTATTACCAATAAATCATAGAGTATTACTTTCCCCTAAATGTGTTTCATAACAATGAAAAACAAAAAAACCAAATCCATGGTCCAAAATCAACAAATCAATAAATATTAATAAATATTTATTGAATGTCTACGACATGCCTAGAATCCAATTTACTCCCATGAAAAATAATTTCTTACCATCTGATCAGCAAGTAGCAGGACAGTTTTCAGACTGAATTTTCTTGAGCAGAAATTGAAGAGATCTTCAAGGCTTGGTCCCAAAAGCTCCATCACCATGACATTATAGTCTCCTTCTGCCCCACACCATTTAATTGTAGGAATGCCCACTGAAAGAAACAGAAATTACATTAGATATGGGATTATCTGATTTGTCACCACTAAGCTTTCTTATATTAAAGGAAGGAGTGGGGAAGGTGAAGACAATTTTATGACAAGAAAAATTTATGTCACTGTCCTCAAGGAGCTTAAATCTAACTGTAAAAGCTATACTGTATAAGACAATGGTGAAGTATATAACAGAATTACAGGTTCCAAGACCCAGAAGGAACTTTAGAAGTCATTTAGACCAATCCCTTTCTCGACGCTGAATTCTCTCAACAATATCCCTAGCAAGTAATCAGTCTCTGCTTGAACATAGGGAATCCATTATTTCAGAAAACAGCACATTTTATTTTTATAGATCTCTTTAAAAAGTTCTTCCTTATGTTTAACTACTACCTACTCTTTCATAACTTTTACCTATTGGTTCTAGTGTTAGAGACTCAGAATAAATAATTATTAATTAGAGGACAAGTATTTGAAGGCAGTTAGTAGCACCTTCTCTTCTCCTCTTCCTCATTCTAACTCTCTCACTTCTTCAGGCTAAACATCAAAGTTCCATTAAGTATTTCTTTAATAACATGGTTGACTTGACATTTTTGTGACTTCCCTCAATCTGTTCTTGTTTATCTATGTACTCCAGAAGAGGTTTGATCAGTAAAATGCATATGGTGGGGTTACAAGCTGGATTTCTATTAATTAATTACTTTTATTAATCTAATTTTTTTGGTAGTCTCAACATACTGTTGATTCAAACCAGCTCTTAAGTCAAGGAGAACTTCCAAGATTTTTTCCTCAAATGAAATGCTGTTTATCCTGTATGTGATATTTCTGAATTACAGGCAGTACCTTACATTTATTCCTTTTTATTTTTAGCTTACTAGATCTGACCAGAATTTTTTAGCTCCTGATTTTGTCACCCACCTAAGTAAGTTTTCTATCCAATATTATATCATCTCCATGTTTGACAAGTATGTCATCAAGATCTTCATCCAATTTACTAACAAAAAGTTATAAATAATTAAAGTGTTGAACAAAACAGAGCTTAAGTAAAATTACTGGGGTACGCTACTAGCAATGGCCTTCCAGGAAGACTTGTTAATCTACTGATTAACATTCTTCAGATATAGCCATTCCACTAATTATGAATCTGCTTAATTGTACTATCACACAACCTCTAGTCCCTATCCAACATGTCCAGAAGAGTATCTTAAAATGTTCTTAAATGCCAGGCTGAAATCCAGATAAACCATGCCTATAACACTTGCAAGGTAATATCTATAAAGTGTTTAGCATGGTGTCTGATGTATATTAGGCACTTAATAAAAGCTTATTTTCTTCTTGTTCTACCAGTCTAGTATACCTGTCAATATCAGTATTGTTTTTCGAAATTCTCAAAAGACTATTTATGATAGGTTTAGCTGCTCCATCTATGAGCCCTTTCAGTACCCAGATTGGTAATTTATCTCACCCAGACAAATGAAACTTAAGAGTTGCCAAATGGAAACTATCCCTTTACCTGATATTTTAACAGCTTTGAGTGCCTCCTAAACCAAATCTATTCTACCCTTTCCAGACTGAAGATCATGTTCCTTTTTCCATCATTCCTCCATATGCTCAAAGTAACAAGTCCCCCTTAGAGGCTTACCTTGAAATAAAAAAATGACTTATGAAAGAAAATATACTCTTTTAAAAAAGCTTTAGGTTATTATGGTACTTTGAAAGTCACAAGTTTTTGCCTTCCTGACATGATTCTTAGAGCTACAACGCCATTTTTGGTAGTCTTCTTTGATTATATTCTATTGATTCCATTTTATGCAAGTTTCCTTTCTGAGTCTGAAGCCATTAGAGTTTGTCAGTCTCTTTTGATGTCTCCTTAATTTCTTTTACATGGGTATCATTTGTGACATTATCACTACAATTTGCTTTTGAGACAGTCTCTTCTATCTGGAGCTAACTTCCTAGCACTAAGGAATACTTTTATAGATTTTGAAATGTTTTACTAAGTAAGTCAAAGGCTATGTCTTGACCATACTTAGTTTTCTTTCTCTGGCTAATAACTGCCATTTTATCTCATGGCTCCCACTGCTTTTAGTCTCCCAGTTCTTCCTGGTTGCTCAGAACTTGGCTGAAGCTCTTTTGCTGGTTCTACCTTCTAAAAAGGTAAAAGTGTCAGCAAGTCTTTTATTATTTGTTCTGCTTTTAGGGAATAAGATTTTCAGCAAAGACTTTCATTATATTTATGAACCAATTTTGTGATCTGTATCAGAAACTACCACCTTCTGGTTAGGTGATCAATATTATACCTCCCACAATGATATAATTTCTGTTTCTCTCTCCTTTTATGCTGCTTGTGGAGTTAGGAAGACCTGGGGCTCAACTGTGGCTCAGAATACGTAAGCCTGGGCAAGACATTTAAATTCTCTAGACTTCAGTTTCCTCACTTGTAAAATGAAGAAGTTAGATTCAAAGACTTTAGGTCCCTATGATCTTAAATATAAACAATAAACATCAAAGGAATTTGCAGAGGGGGAAGAAAGATCAATGCAGCTATGGAAGGTTTCATGAAGAGGTGAGACTTGAGTTGGGTCTTAAAGAATGGAGATGGTTTTGGGGAGTCAAAAAGAAAGGATGGAAATGAATGATGATATGTGTGTTGGGGGAGAGAGGATAGGAGGGGAAGAGAGGTTATAAGAAGTTGGCATAAGTGAAAGTTCATATTGTGAACAGAGAAAAGGACTTGAACACCAGATTAAAAATTTTAGAAATGATTTAGCAGGAAAAGACTGAGACCACTGTATATTAAGTAGGAATGAGATGTGATGAAAGTGATATTTTCAGAAGATAGAATTTCACTGTGGTAAAAGCAGGGAAAGATGGGAGGTAAGAGACCAGTTAGGAAGAGTCAGAAGAGTCCATACCTCAACAGACAAGGACCTAGCTCAGGGTGGTGTAAGTGTGAACTGAAAGAAAGGGCCAAATGAGAGATATTTTGAAGGAAAAAAAAAAGAGAAAGGGAAGGGAAGAGCTAAAGACGACACCAAGATTTCAAATCTGGGGGAGTAGGAAAATGATTATGAAAATCAAACAGTAGTATGAAGAAGGTAGGCTTTGTTAAGTTTTTGATCAGTTGTACATAGGTAATGGTGAGACATACAAATGGAAATATTCTGTGGGCAGCTAAAAACATAGAATTAGAGAGAGAAGGAACCTTAAGTCATCTAAGATGAATTTCTAACCTAATAAAGGAATGAAGTGCTGCTACAAATATTCCAGCAAAGACTACATGACAATCTGTTTCCTTGCTGGCCAGCTTGAAGGTCTTCCCTTATATGGAACCCAATCTGTCCCCTGTAACATCTACTCATTAGCCCTGGCTCTGACCCCTGGAACAAAACAAATCTATTCTTTCCTTTTACATGCCAGCCCTTCAAACAGTTGAAGACAACTCTCTGAATTGCAAAATCTTGCGTTCTTAGGATTCATTACCCTTGGCCTTTCTTTTTTGACTTTTCTCTTTTATCCAATCATATGTGAAATACTGCCAATTTTATAGGTTTTCCCGATACTTATACTGCCATTACAGTTAGTCAATAAAGATTTCTTAAGTGCTTGCTATATACCAGGCCCTGGTCCTAAGGATGGGAGACATAAAAAGAAACAAAGGACAGTACTGGCCCCTCAAGGAGCTCAATGGAGGGGACAATAAACATGCAAATATGTACAAGCTAAATATCGGATAAACAGAAAATAACTAAAAGAAAGGCATTAGAACTAAGATGGGTTGGGAAAGGCTTCTCATAAAAGACAGAATTTTAGTTGGGCCTTAAAGGGAGCCAGGCAGGTTCGGAGCTGAAGCAGAGGAGGTTGGGCATTCCAGGTATGAGACACAGTCACAGAAAATGTCCAGAGCCAAGAGATAAAGTGTAGTGTTTGTGGAATAGTCACAAGGCTTCTGTCACTGGATCAAAGATGGCAGGGTATAAGACGTAAGAAGACAAGAAAAGGAAAGAGAAAGAGGGGCTTGGCTACAAAAGGCTTTCAATGGTATACAGAGGTTGTTTTTATATTTGATCCTGGAGGAAATAGGAAGCCACAGGAGTTAAGTGAGGTGGGTTTGTTGTGTGTAGGATCTGCTTTGGTAGCTAAATGGCAGGCAGCCTCAAGTATATACCCCAGCAGGGTATTACAATAGTCTAGGTATGAGGTAACGTGGGGAGTGGCAGTGTCAGAGGAAAGAAGGGGGCATATCAGAGAGATGACGCAGAGATTGATAGGTCTTGGCAACAGACTGGATATTCAGGGGTGAGGAGATTGTGAGAGACAGTGAAGAGCTAAGGATTTGAGGATGACATTTAGTTTGCGAGCCTGATATACTGATAGGAGGGTGCTGCACTACTCTAGTCCAGGCCCTCTTTTTGCCTGGAAAATTGGCTCAGCCTCTTTATCTGGTCTCCCTAATTACTATTTCTCCTTTCTCTAATCCACCCTTCCCACTGCTATCAAGTAATCTTTTTCTTGACCTATCAAATGTCAAATATGGCTGCTGTGTTGGCTAGTTTTGCCCAACTTTTTTTTTCTTTCATTTATTATAAGTGGGGACAAGGAAAGAACACCAAGAAATGACTCAATGTAAAAACAAAAGGAGATCGATAAAACTTCAGCCTTTTCTCACCTTAATTCATGTCAGCATTCTATGTGTGTGATTCAACCAACTATTCCTCAAACTACATGCCATCTCCTCATCTCTGTATACATTCGCATGAACCATCATCTTTGTCCAGAATGTACTCCCTTCTTGTCTCTCTTTCAGAATTCTCTCCATGTTCTATCTATCTCTCCCTGCCCCCACTTGATCCCAAACCATTTCCTTGGGTTATTTTCTTTGCTCCCATTATTTCCCACATTGTGTTATATTTATCTGGCTTCATGTTGTATTCTGCTCAAACCAATCCCTTAGAACATAAACTCACTGCAGGGAGAACTGTGTCAGCTTTTAATACTGACATCCCCTGCATCTGGCGCTAGTATGAATAGGAATTTAATAAATATTTAGTCAATTAAATGTAATGGAGAAAAATTTAAAAGTCTAAAAGTTCAACAAAATTATGGCACATTAATTTAATGGAACATTTCTGTGTCATCAAAAATGATGAATATGATACAAAATAAATATATACAAAATAATCAAGAGTGAAGAAGCAAAACCAAGAGAAGTGAACACAATGGAATACAATTATTTTTCTTTAAAAAAAAGGATATAAATTATGCAAAATGGAAACAGACAGTTAATGGAAGGGAACACAGAAAGATAATAATGAAAACTTGTTAATTTTTTTTTAAAGTTGTTTTGTATCTATTTGGGTTCTTGGTTAGCTAGTTTTAAAATTAAATTTAAAAAATTAAATCCTATCATGAACTCAATCAATAAATCCAAACTCTTTTGTCTAGTTCCAAAGGCTTGCCTTTTCCAAACCTTCCAAATACCATTTCTTAACATCCTCAATTTAGCCTCTACAATTCAGCCATGCGAAACTGCTATGCCATATATGGAACACACCTAATTTCTGACACCCCAATGCTTTCCCTTTCATTCAAGGTCCAGCTCAAAATGTACCTGATCTAGAAAGATTTCTCTGATTAACTCCCATCTCTCTCTTAATACTTGTACGCTCTACATACACACTTCTCTAAATGACTTCATGTAGTTTCAATTTTTCTTTGAAAAACATTTGTCTATGCGTTACCAGTCTTCAAAAATATGTGGTCTCTACCTATGAAACATTTAAGTATGCACTCCAACTCTAATTTATGGAGCATCAATTTTGTGTCCATTAAGTTCCACAGAGCATGCAAAAGTGGTATATAAAGTCATAGTTTTTCTTCATGGAGCTTTTAATACAGTTGGGGAGACAAGACTAAGACACATAAAAATTGGAAAAAAACACAAGATGGTATAATATTTATTGCCAGAGTGAATGATATAGATAATAACTGTTTAAGAAAATTAAAATATACTAGCTGTGTGACCTTGGGCAAGTCACTTAACCCCAATCACCCTGCCTCCCCCCTCCAAAAAGAAAAAATAAAGTAAAATAAGAGACTAACATGGACAGAGGAAATATAAAAAGGCTTCCTGGAAGAAGAGGGACTTCAGCTGGGCCAGCTGCATGGTACAGCCTTAGACCAGAAATCCAAACACGTAATTCTGGCTCCAGCACTCCTTCAGAGTATTTAGCTGCTCTTTATTAAGTCACAAAATTTCTGTGTTCCCTCTTCTGCAAAAACAGGCAATAACAGTCTTACCTATTTCACAATAAGTGACTGTGACAATCAAATGAGAATACACATATAAAAGCCATTTGTAAATAGCAAATACTACATAAATTTAAAGTATCTGCACAATCATTACAATTTATATATAACACCTTGAAGTTTGCAAAAGCACATTACATATCTCACTTGAAATGCTCTTAACAACCCTATGAGTTAAGTACCAAAAATGTTATCCCTGCTTTACAAAAGATGAAACTGAGGTTAGAGAGGTTACGTAATTTTGCCCATGGTAACACAGCCAAAAATTGTTGGAAGAGAAATCTAAACCTTTATCTTCCTGACTGGAGGATATTCTACATTAACAGTGTAGTGAGGAGACTCATCTAACTGAAACAAAGTTATGGCTCGATAGAAAGAACGGAGCTACATTATGCAAAGTCTAGTAATGTAGGCAAAAGAGGTTCACATCATTCAATGGTGAGCATATATAGGTTCTCAAACAGGAGAGTGACATGACACGAATGGTTTCTAGAAAAATTAATCTGGCAGCAATATGGTCTATTTGGAATGAGTACTAGAGTCATGGAGATCATGTGAAAGACAACTTGTCTGGATAGTAGCAGGGATGTTTCTGGATATAAGAAAATTTTCACTGGAAAAAAATGGACATAATTAGATATGAAAAAGATGAAAGAAAGAAGTCAAAGATTACTTCAAGGTCAAGCCAATTACTGCCTACATATAATCTAGTAGATGATTCTACCATAATGAGCTTAAGTCCCATTTATGCAACATTTTACTTTGTACAAAAATCAGTCCAGATGAATAATGCCTTAGACAAAGCAAAGATTTAATTAAATGAATGTTTTGTCTTTCAAAATGAAACCATCTAAGTTTCCAAGGAAGAAGCAGTGGGAAAATCGACCTTCTCTGTAGACAGAAAATGTTAGACTAAAGATTATTAACCTTTTTTGTATCATGAACCCCCAAACCCCCCTTAGGTAGTCTAGTGAAGTCTATGTAAGAACCCTTTCTTAAAAAATAATGTTTTCAAATCCATAAAATAAAATATACAGAAATTACAAGGAAAACCAATTATATTGAAAATATAGCAGATATCAAGTAAAAATGCCCTGGATTAAAGGAACAGGTGATCTAACAACATTTTTTTAGAGATAGCTGAAATTTAAAAGATGCTCAGAGTTCAATCTTCATACCTAATGGTCTAGGAATCTACCACAATTCAGTCTAAAACTTGGTTATAGCGTCTGAGAGTCTTCCATCAGTGAAAGGAAGGGAATAAGCATTTATTAAGTGTCTATTATGTTCCAGGCATGAAGGTAGGTGCTTTACCTCATAAGATTCTCAGAAGAGCTCCATGAGTAGGTAAAACTAGTGTCTTAAGGCAGGATTTAAACTCATCTTTCTGATTCCGAGTCACCACCTTATCTACGTGCCACCTCGCAGATCCATCCATATTTAATTTTCATTTACTTATGCTGTGTTTCATGAATGTACATTTTAGACTATTACAGGAAAGTTAGGGATGATGTCATGTAGGGCAATTACCATGCTCTCCTAGAATGTCTCTTAGCAATCCTGTCAGAAATGAAATGCTGGATAGAGCAACTATCATTCTCAAATTTGGTGTTTTTAAATATGCTACTTGGATACAATATTAGGTCTAAGATCCTGTGGCATCAATGTGAATGAGATTAATCTGGACCCCCACTAAGATGAGACTAATACCACTAGAATGAAATCTTCAGAGTAAGATCTTGAAAACAAGGAAAATATATGCATGTTATCTCTAACCACACGGAATGGAATGTGGTCATTCAGCTTTCTGTTTCCTCCTACCCTGAAGTTGCTTTCATCGTGAAGGGTACTAGACAAGTATAAAGGAGATTAGAACTTGGCATTTGAAATACCTAGACAAAAAGGCCACACCACATCACCCAAGCTAATAAGGTCCCTGGTCTGGCTCCCATGTATAAAGAGAAAAACTAAGAACCAGAGTTGTTGTCTCTCTTATAAGGCATTTCAACACAGTGTGATGATCTTCCTAGATCAGCTGGTTCTGTAATAGGGTGGATTACTTAGATTCCAAAAACTGGCAGCTTCCAACAGTTTAAAATGGTAGATAAAATTACAGGTTCAACAGTACATACTTCTTGCTCATACAGTTTAGCTCCAACATCGCAACAAGAATGTAGAGTGATATTAACAATACATGCAACTCAAATACGGTATCTTTATGGGTACGATAACTTCAGTCACCCTCGATACTGCAATAGGTACTGTTTTCATTATCCTGGCATATCTAGTCAAAACCATTAACAGCCTTCAAGTACCCACTCGGGTGTCTTTGAAGCAGCCATGAAGTCAGTGAAATGCACCCTTAATCAAAAAGCATTTTATTAAGCTACTATTACGTCAGGCATTTATTAAGCACTACATGTTAGCTGTTAGAGACACATAGACTTATATTATCCTATTGGAAGAAACAACATATATAAAATATAGAATAAAAAATGGAAATTTTGTTGTGTGTTGGGGGAGGGGAGAAAAATCAGAAAAAGTTTACTGTAGGTGTTGAGAAGACTTTTAAGGAAAAAAGAATTCTAAGAGGAGGTCAGGTAAAAGAGCATTCTAGGTATAGAGGACAGCCAATGCAAAGGCAATAGAGTATCGTGTGCAAAGAACAGAGAGAAGGCCATTTTGTCTATACTGAAGAGAATGTGTGTCTATAAAAGGCTTAACAAGATAAATGACAGGTAATGGGGACACATTAGGGTTTACTGAGTATGGGAGTGACATGATCAGACTTGCAATTTAGAAAAATCACTTTGGTGGCTGTGTGAAGGATGGGTTGAAATGAAAGAGACATGAGGCAGGGAAAATGGTCAAGAAATGATAAGGTCTTAAAGACAGTATCTGTATGAATAAAAAGGGGTTAAATGTGAGAAATATTATTTTGGGAGAGATAAAATTTGGCAACTGACAGGACATGCAGGGTGAGGAATCAAGGATGATGAGTAACATTATAAACCAGGCTTACTCAAGGATGGTAGTACCAAGACAGAAACTGAGAGATCAGAAAGAAAAATGGGTGGAAAAAAAAATTCCGTTTTGGACAACATGTAGAGGTGCCTATAGAACTTCCAGTTTGATACACCTAACAGACTGAAATGTGTGAGTGAAGTTCAAGAGAGAGGCTAGGGCAGTATATATAAAGTGGGAGTCAGTAGCATGGATATGATAATTAACTCTATGAGAGCTAATGAGGTCACCAAATAAAAGATTACAGAAAGAGAATAAATGGAGACACAGGACAGAACACTGGGACATACCCATAGTTAATGGCATGATGTGGATGAAAAACCATCAAGAGACCAAAAGAAAAGCAGTCAAGGAAACTGAAAGAGAACAAAGCGAGAGCAAAGTCATGAAAATCCAAAGGAAAGAGATGATCTAGGAGGGGACAGAGGCAGCTGGTGGCTCAATAGATAAAGCATGCACCTGGAGTAAGGAAGATCTGAGTTCAAACCCAGCCTCAGACACTTCCTAGCTATGTGACCCTGGACACTTAACCTCTGATTGCCTGACAAAATGGATCCACTGGAGAAGGAAATGGCAAACCAGTCCAGTATCTTTCCCGAGAAAGTAACAAATGAGTTGCAAAGGGGAACATGGCTAAAACAACTGAACAAAAACAAAGGAGGGGAGGGTGGTCAACAATATCAAATGCTGCACAGAAGCTAAGAAGGAGGACTGAAAAAAGGTCATTAAGTTTAGCAACAAGAGATCACAGATAATTGTGAAGGAAACAGTTTCAGATGAGTCAGAGGCCAGATTACAAAGGTTTGAGAAGTTAAGGAGGAAAGGAAATGGAGGCAATGGTTCTAAACATCTTTTTCTAGAAGACTGGCCTCAAAAGGAGAGAAATAGAATGATAGCTTGAGGGTTCTGTGAGACTTTGAAATATTTTGAAAAAAGTATGGAGGGACCCAGAAGATAAGGGAGAGATTAAAGATGAAAGATTAGAGAGATGATGATGCAGGGTACAATCTGCTAAAGATAGAAGAAATGAGACCAAGAGCACAAGTAGCAGGGTTGGCCTTGGTAAGAAGACCCACCTTTTTATCAGATACTAGAGTAAGGGAGAAGAGAACGACATCCAGGGATTTGAGTAGAAGAGGAAGTTCATGGTAAATATTCTTTGTAAAGTACTTGGCTGAAAGCAGGGAGGGAATCATATGACACACTTGAGAAGAAAAGGTTTAGGATAGCCTCTGGGGAGTAGGATGGAGAATTCATTATAGATGAGTAAAAGGAACATACTGCTGAGATGAGGACCCAGTTGAACCCAATTAACAAATTTATAGTGAAACTAAAATTTAGGTTCTCGATGGTTCTCAACCTTCCTAATGCCGCGACCCTTTAATATACTTCCTCATGTTGTGGTGACCCCCAACCATAAAATTATTTTCATTGCTAATTCATAACTGTAATTTTGCTACTGTTATGAATCGTAATGTAAATATCTGATATACAGGATGTATTTTCATTGTTACAAATTGAACATAACCCACAGGTTGAGAACTGCTGATAAATGCTCTCTGGCTGTCTACTTAAGGAACAAACCAGTGGCTCTGGGTTAAGAAAAAAGAAGAGTCAGAAAAAAGAGAGGTATAGCTGTCAATTTCCAGTATATATCTCTCAGCCCTCTGGAATCCTGTTTGGCTTCCAGTAATCCTAAAAAGAAAACGTAAACTGAGTTTTAAAGTTTCCAAGACCAAGTAAGCCTTTGTTTTTTCAGCAAAGTAACCATTTGTTTAGAATAGCGGTTCTTAACCTGGGGTCCAAAGGTATATTTCAGGAGATACGTGAACTTGAAAAAAAAAGAAGATATATAACTGTTATTTCAATATAATTGGTTTCTTTTTGTAGTCCTATGTATTTTATTTTATATACTTAAAGCAATTATTCTGAGAAGAGGTGCAAAGGTGCTTTTCCAAATTAACAAAGGCTTCTATGGCTCAAAAAAGATTAAGAACCCTTTGTTTAGAGCAACTTCAGCTTGGCTGTCTATGCATCAACTAGGCTTCAGAATAGTTTTCTCCTTTAGCATTTAAACATACTAAGTTGTCAGGTCATGGTGTTTCTTACATAATAAAGAATACCAACCCTAAGCTTGGAGTTAGCTGTTTTTGTTCTCAATTCTAGCAGAAGTTGTTACACAAATGAAGCTGGCACTGGATTCCTCACCCTAGTGAGATTCTATCTTCCCCAATGTCAAGCTCAAGAAGAGTGCTTTACTGGTTTTTCTAAACTATTTGATGCTACACCAGGAAGTATGCTATAAGCAACTCTGACAGGCCCCAGGGCTCAGAAGAAATTCTCCATCCTCGGCAAAGGAGAATGTAATGGGCTCAGAATTCAAGTAGAAATTCATAGCTATCAAACTGTAAGCAACAATAGGGAATTTGGGCCTCAGGTTCCTTAACCCCTTGCCCCTGAACCAGATGGGTAAAATTACAGGAGACAAGAAATAAACATACCTGTAAACTTAAGCTAAGAGTAAGGAAAAATTCTTAAAAGAAACAATAGTGGGATGAACTGGAATTAACTCAAGACCTGGGATTTTTTGGTAAAAGAAACAACTAGCTAAGAGACATGGTGTACCAGAGGTGCAAGGGCATTATGATAAAGATAGTATAAAGCAGGCTAAATTTATGTTAAAACATTCCTGTTTATTCCACACAATTTACTATCAAAATATAACATTAAAGAAGCCTTAAAATACTTGATGGTTTTTGACATAAAATTTCTAAGACAGTTATCAAAACAGTGAAACATCAATCCTAACTTCTCATTTGACTACAGGCACTGTATTTTAGGATTAGAATAAATCAATGTCAGCTTCTGTGAAATACTGGGAACATCTCACTCCCCACCCCAAAACTTGGATGGACAATGACAAGTACAAAAATCATCTCTGAATAGTGGTTACTTTTTAAAGATTTCTTCCAAAAGGAACAATGTTCATTTTTCAGGTTTCCAATGTTCACTCTAAGTCCCTGTACAAAAAAAAAAAGACACACAGTCCTTGCTGAGACTGGTGCTTCATAAGAGCCACTTTACCAAGTAAATAAATATATCACATACATAACTCTTTAGAGGACTGGACATTCTATCAAAACTCCCCATTGTTCTACCACTGGTCCATTACTTTGGCATCACCATTATACTCAACTGAACCTCATGTCTCATTCCTCTCCAGGCTCTACTCTGAATTTTCTCTTCTAACTATGCCCCTAGTTCTTCATGCTGCAACCTCATTCCAATCCTGTAGTTCATACCCTGGGAATACCTTCTACCCTTAAGTCTTCTCAGCTACCTCCTCCTCTAGGCAGAGAGCTCTTCCAAGAACCTCCATTTCAGGAGGGCACTCAAAGCAGTCATGTCTCATTCCTCTCCAGAATGCACTCAGGATGCACCCCCCTTTAAAGCAGATGAGAGCTATATTGTGAAGGGTTTCAAATTCCAGCTAAGAACTTAGTATCTTATCATGCAGGCAAGAGACACTGATGATTTCTGAGTAGGAAAATGATAAGTCTGAGAGGGGTAAGTATAACACCAACTTAGCAGGTTAACAACTCCCACCAAAAAAGCTTTGATGTAGATGTGGGAAGTTCTAAAATTCTACATGCCAGACTGCCAAAGTAAAAGTTTATTATCCATGTTACCTCCAGTCTCTCCACTTTTCAGTATTCTCCCAGGCCAACACCCCTATCCTGGACTTTCCTCCCTTCCCAATTCTGATCCCACAGTTAACCATTTCTTGTCATCTTCTACTCTGTCCTCTACTCTCCAATCCCGTTCTCTTTGTCCCACTCATGCCTTGCCAAACCCCAAGGCAGTCCCACTATCTACCTCCTAGGCTCCTACTCACAGTTGACGTGTTGCTAGAGGAAGCTACCACACTGACTGAACTATCCAGAAATTTATCTAATTTCAACTGGGTTCTCATTGCAGCAAAGCAATCCTTTTATTCTTGCTTACCAGATCATCTATTATACTTCCAAAATAGGCTATTCTAAACTTACTCTTCTCAAGTTTCCCAAACCAGCCTAGGCCCTGACTTTCTGAGCTCAAGACCTTACCTCAAACTTAACAGAGAAAATTAAGACGATTAACTTTGAGTTCTCTCCCTTCTCATCCGACATTCTCTTTGCATTTCAAACTTTTACTAAGAGTTGGACCTGCACATCAACTCTTTTCAGGCTCTAGATCCCATCCCCTCCAGCAGGTTACCACCACAACTGGTCTCCCTCTTCAATCTCTCCCCATCTACAAGATTATACTCTTATTGTTTACAAAGCACACCCGGAGCTCAACATTAGACTCTAAGTCATCTACACTTGTTGCTTCCTACATCCTCTCCTTACTACTCAACCCCTGCAAGGCTGACTTCTGATCTCATCACAACTGTTTTCTCTGAAGTTACCAATGATCTCTTAATGACCAAATCTGATGATCTTTGCCCCTTCAATCTCCACCTTTTTTTTTTTTTTTGCCTCATGAAGAATTTGACACTACTGTCTACTTCCTGGATTCTCTCTCCTCCCTGGGTTTTTATGAGACTACACCCTCTTAGTTCTTTTTCAAAATATCAGACTGCTCCTTCTCCTTTGTATTGGTTCACCTTTCTTATCAGGCACCCTGAGGGCAGAAGCCAAACACTGCGTCCAGTGCTCTCTTCTTTCTATACTCCCTCTCTTGGTGACTCTATTAGCCCCCATGGGTTAAATGATCACTTTTATGCAGATGACTTTGAGACCTATATATTCAGCTGTAGCTGCTATCTAAAGGTCCAATCTCTCAGCAGCTGCTACCTAGTGGACATTTCTACCCGGATGCTTTATTATTTTCAACATGTCCAAAACATGTGTTCATTATCTTCCTCCTTTTCCATACATACCACACTTTTTCATTTCCTAATTTTCTTCAAGGGCACCAAATATCTTCCTAAGTCTCCCAGATTTGGAATTTGAGTCACCTTCAATTAATTTTCCCTCACCTTACATACCTAATCAGTTGCCAAATTTACAGCCATCTCTCATCTGTTTTTCTCTCAACTCACATAGCCACTATTCTACTTTAGGCTCTTATTACATTTCATTTGAACTATTTTAACAGCCTCCTAATGCTTCCTGCCTCACGTCTCCCTACTCTCCAATCCATTTTCCATATCACTATCAAAGTGATATTCCTAAAGCGCAAATCTAATCATGTTACTACACTGCTCAAAAACTCCAGCCGCAACTTATTCTAGAATCAAATATAAACTACTCTGGCAATTAAATTCTTTCACAATCTGACTCCAATTTATCTTCTAGGTCTAGGTTTATAATTATTCTCTTCTATAGACTCACTGGTATAGCCAAACTAGCCTCACAGACAACATCCTATCTCCCATCTCTGTTACAGGCTCTCTTCTCATGCCTACAAAGTACTCCCTCTTCATTCTTAGAATCCTTCCTTTCTTTGAAAACTCAGCTCAAATACTACTTCTCATGAGGCCTTTCCTGATATTCCTAATTAATTGTTTCTTTTGCCCCAAACTTTTTAAAAATTATGCCATCTTCACCAAAAAAATGTTAAGCTCCTTGAGGGCAAGGGCTACTTTATTTTTGTCCACATAGCCAGAGTGTTTGGCACAAGGTAGGCACTTAACAAATGCTTACTGAAAGAATAATGTGCTGATTTTTCACACTATAATCCAGGTATAAAAGAAACTGAAACAGCTCGGTAATTTCATAAAATGTAAGAACTACCAAACCCCTCATTTTAGAATAAGGAAATTGATACTCATGAAAGGTTAAATGATTTGCACAAGATCACACGGCTAGTTAATGACAGATTTGGGACTATTACCCAAGTTCCCTGCCTTTCAGTACAATGTTCTTTCTATTGTGTCTTGAGATCCCCCCAATAAAAATATCCCAAAGCTTAACTCTACAGTCTATGGGAAAATGCCCTGACACAAAAGTTCAATTTTCCTCTTCATTATATTCAGTCATACCTCCTCCCTGCATCATTTTGTAGATTTTGCTCTCGATATGGAGCTGAGGGTGTTTGGTTTTGACACATTCGAGCTTGATGGCAACTTCTTCTCCTGCAGCAATGTCAGTACCTAGTGGGAAAAAAAAAAAGTTATAAAAATTAGTTACCTGGGTTTAACCTACCAGGAGAGAGCATTTTATGCTAATTTCTGTCACCTAAGGCTTTTAAAAAAAAATCTTAAATTACAGAAATTTTTATTACTTTTATACTTTTTAAGACTTTCAGATCTGATTTAAAAAAACAAGTTTTCCAATAAAAACTCCCCTTCCTTGTAACCCATTCAATTGGTATTTATTAGAAACACTAACTCATGTGGTTTTATCATAGAGATAAAATTAATCTTTTTTCTTTTTTGAATATTCTTTAGCCAGCCTAGATTAGTATACTGTCATGTTCAAACAAATAAGGAATTCATTCTTTCTAGTAGTTATATGGTAATTGTGACTATATATGTCCTCCTGTAACACACTATATCATTTACCAGAACTGTCCTTCCTACAAATAGGACGTGCTTGTATTTAGAACCATTTTTCTAGTAGTGAGGTTGAGTTTTCAATGATCCACCCAAACTACCTGAAATTGATCACTTGAAATACACCAAATGTCAAAATATCTGGGATGTTCTAACCATAATGTTAATGAAGCCAAAGGTTCAATTTCCAACAAGTTTTAAGTCTGTTTTATGGACAATGACAGCATCTTGAACCTCTACCAGGAACTCTGAAAACATGTACTACTGGTCACAAGACTAGGCAAGAGTACAAATACCCAATGCTAGTGCAAAACCTTAAAACTTTTATGGGGGAAAAAATTCCAAGCATCTGTATAGCCATCAGTAGCATAAAATCTATATAGAAAAGAGGAGGACCTTTTGCCCTCTCAGATAAGGCAAAAGCACCTCTTGTCTAAGGTGGTACAATAGATAGAGTGCCAGGCCTGAAGTCAGGAAAACTCATCTTCCTGAGTTCAAATCTGCCCTCAGACATCTCCTAGCTGTGTGACCCTGGGCAAGTCACAACCCTGTGTGCTTCAGTTTCTTTATCTGTGATATATGCTGGAGAAGGAAAAGACAAATCACTCCAGTATCTTTGCCAAGAAAACCCCAAACGGGGTCATGAAGAGTCAGACACAACTGAACAACAACCTTTTGGCCATTTTGCCAATTTCACACTATATAATCAGTATGACTGTCATCAAGTATGGGGACGCAATCAGAATTATTTTATCTAAATCCTTGCTCCATTTCAAAATGGAGAATGCCCACATCTGGCCTTATACTCTCTACCACAAGGTATTGATATCCACATGTTACAATTATTCACAAAACAAGCACATATTAGCCTGTAACCCAAAGCTTTATAATCAACCAGGCTTCGAGAAAAGAGAATAGGAATGGATGAAGAGATGAGAAAGTTAGACATAACATTCAAGTTCTTTCCCTCACAGGCTGCATAAGCCTTAAAGACCACAGGATAAGGTCAGCCAATGGGTAGAACAACCTACACTGAGATGAGTGGAGTCCTGAAATGTGCTTAGTATTGCTACTGAATAAATGGCTTCAGACAAAACACCAGACCCCACCCTTGACTCAACTTCCCCCATCATTAAAAACTGGTGGGAAGATACGCTGTTTCAAAAGTATACAGCAAGGAGAAATGTCATTTTCTATATTCTAAGAACTCTGAGCTCCTAAGAGTTAAGGTGCTACTATCAACAATAACCTGGGTTGCAAGAAAAGCTATCTCCCTGACAATCTGCATGTCATATAATTTAGTCATATCCAAGAAATACTTAAAGAATCTGAGTCATGCCTTGTCTGCCTGAACTGTTCTGAGACAGTTTACTTCTAGTAAAACAGGGCATTTGGTCACTTATAAAAAATAAATCATTGCCCCCCTCTCAAGAATGACCACCATTTCATTCCTACTAATGACACTTTGTTGTTCAAGAAATTAATTTCCATTCAACATGAGCCATTTTGAACATTCTCATTAGAAAACCATATAGTGTATTCAATACTGACTAATGCAATTAGAACAGTACACCTAGACATAATTGAAATAAATGAAAATCTCAGAGTAAAATTAAGCAGAACACATGGATTCAGTGGCTTTCCCAAAACCCTATGGAATATGAATGCACAAATTCAGTTAAGGAATATTATGACTGATATTAATTGCATGATATTATGACCAATCTGCTTTTCTAAGAAGCAGAGATAAACCTATACTATTCTTCTTTATATAAACTTATCAGCACAACATCACTTAGCAGCTGGTAGGAACTCCACGACAGGACAGCTTATAACAGCACAATCATACTCTCCAAGGTCTATTATCCTTGAAGGTGCTCATTTGATAGAAAGGACAATATTCCTTAGACTATTTCTGCTGTGTAAGAATTAACTTCCAATAGCCACTTCAGGAATGGCAGTTTTTCACTTTGCTGAGCCCAAGAAACCATAGGTTTTGAGAGCAGACAGAGACTGCCCCAACTAGTCAAAAACACAGCCTGGGAGTTGGCCTTATACTGCTTGATCTATAGATGGAAAGGATATCCTGCTGTCATGACTGGCTAAAAGGATATAAGAGGGAGAAGTACTATCTGCCACACAGATGTAATAGCAGGATCTGTCCTGTGCTGTTCCCTTTGGGTAGCTCATCTCCTGTGATCAAGTCCAGTAGCTGTAGTTCAATGAATTCCTTGGCTCTCAGAAGTCACATAACCACCATGAGCATCATTAAGATTCTCTCATTTGTGGTTGGCGAATCCCTTCCACAGTAGAAGTCTAACAATATTCTATTGGGACTAGATATCTTAAACATAAGACTAAGCACTAAATAGGTTCAGTTCATTAATATATTAACATTAAATATGAATTTTTCTACACAGGGCTACATGCTGACTGTACCTAGAACATGGGTTTATGTGACCAATAACTTCAGCTCTTACTCAAGCTATCACTTAACTTTCAAGGTAAACAGGATGTTACTCCCCAGAAGAACAACATAAAGAAATAATCCAGATAGCTAAAATGATTGATTACTGCCCCGAAAGGAAAGTTTAGCAAAAAATACTGATGTATTAAGAAAACAAATGTCAACTCCCCAAGTGCAGGGCTGTTTCATTTCTTTCTTTCTATCACCCGTGCCTGGCACATAGTAGGTGTTTAATAAATGCTTGTTGATTATCTAGGTTCCACTAAAATTCCACTCCAGTGTATTGTCATTGAATGCATGGATATGACTTTGGATTCTACAAGGCTTTACTAGCAAAGCATAAACGATGACAAGACCTACCTATCAAGCTTAAACAGTTTCAAGTAGATGATGGGCCAAAAACTTTAGGTTCTGCTGCCTGAGGACCAGCATGGCTAACTTTGGAGAGCCCCATCAATTGATCTGTAATGAATTTTCACCGACAATAACTCAAAAAGACTATCTACTAAGGTACAATGGGTTCACAAATATTCACACTGACAAAATTATTTAAAGAAACAAGTGGACATAGCTACTAACTCTAACATTAAGATATAGAATACACCAAGTAATAATACTCCCAAAACCACCTTAACTAATAGCATTACCAGAGGTTCCACTAATTCATGTGGTGACATATAAGGTACTAAGAAAGAAGCCAAAAGCTAGGAGAAATATTGGTAAGAGGATCCTGCACAAATATTCATGTATGACGAAAATTTCTAAATTGCTATGGATGCATGCTTTCCAGAAGAGCTACAGATAACACTTCAACAAAAGAGTACATTTCCAGTTAAGAGAAAGTTCTTGTTTTCATTATCTAACAGGCACTATCCCCAGCAACTAGACCAAAATGCCACATGTTTCAGCCCAAGGACAGGACATCAGACATATAAAATCAAGCACTTACCACTTAGACATGACAAAGATATTATGTTACATTTTGACCTGATCATAGTCCACAAAATATAGGACAACTGTGAAGTGCTCCCAGCTTGTACTTTTGTGTGAAGTTTCCTGAGGAGACAGATTCAGGTTTTAGACCTGAACCTTGAGGGCAGAATTAGGAACCAGTTCTCTCCGTTCCCCCAAGGAAGCTATTTCACAACCCAGATTATGAATAATCTACAAATTCTGCCTGGGGTAAATGTTGTGGTAAACAAGTAACAGAATGCTATATCATTTGTTAGAGGGCAACTTCTAGAAACAATACTTATGGGTCAGTACAAACAAATTTAATTGAACTACACTCTGGTATGCCTGGATGGTACTGTTGAAAACTCTTATGTTCTTCAAAATTTACTAAGTAATACTGTCTTGGCAGTGGGAAAAGCAAATCATAGGTCTGAGAGGAACATTAATGTTCTCTCAGTTCCATTTCTTGGCTCACCTTCACCATGTGGACAGAGAATGAGTAGTTAGCAGTCCTTTCATATGACTGAACCAGCACAGTTGGCTGCATTAATAAAGCAAGATTGTACTTGCTCATGTCATTCTACTATCATATTCTGAAAAGAAAGCTCAGCAAACTAGAGGGTAGCTTCTTAGTCCAATAAAACTACCAAACATCAGAAAGAATGAGATGTTAAGTGGAAACCACCTATCCACCTAACCACTGGTACCTACCAACAACCAAAAAAACTGGTCTTCATACGAAATTCCTTGTAACTGCACTAGTCTCTTCTTAGGTAGTCCAGGAAACTGCAATAGCCCTCTCTTTCCTATTGTGATTGTTAGAAATTATCTTAGCTATGAATATATTAGTAAAATATCCTCTGATCCAGTCTAGTACGTAGCACAGTAGATAGAGATACAGACTAAGAGTCAGGAAGACCAGAGTTCAAATTCAGTCTCAGACAGACCAGTTGTGTGACCCTGGGCAAGTTGTTTAACCTGCCTGCCCCAGTTATCTCATCATTAAAATAGGCATAAGAAGAGCACCTACCTCCCAGTGTGGTTGTGAGGATAAAATGAGATAATACTTGTAAAATATCTTGCAAATCTTAAAAGTGCTAGGTAATAATTCATTTCCCCCTCAGCAAAGAAACAGAAATACAGGCACTATCTCATTTTTTTCTATTTGTATCTCCAATACTTGCCACAGAGCTTGGCACAAAAAAAGAGCTTCAATTTTTTTTGCATTTATTCAATAATATAGAACATTAGATAATCCTTAAGGTCACTCATATTTACATTTGAGATTTTTTTTCCCCTTTGGTACAGATAAATAATTTCACTGGTGATTTCATTGGCATAGGGAATTCACCAAAGGGAAAGTCCTTATACTAATGAAGATTAACAACTTACTCTGTAATTTATGGTTTTAGAAAATTTCCTGGAGTACAGAAAGGTGAAGCGATTAGCCTAAGATCATGCCAACTGCCAGCACCCAAAACTTAGGATTCCTCAAGGTTTGTACTGCCTCTTAATAGACCCATTCTGTGGTAGTAGTATGGGAGACTTACCTTTTCACCTATGTTTTCCTTAAATTACTAAAGATTTTCTACTTCATTGTGGGGTTGGGGTGGCCTGGAAAAATGTAACACATGAGGAGGAAAGCAACTGCTGTGGATAATACATACATCAATAATCTAAAGTTAATAGTAGGGAAAAGGACATCTAAACACTTAAGCTGAAAAAAAGGCTAGGAACTATCAAATACCTACAGGACACCAAAAAATTGATGACAAACTAAAGATTTTGTCTACAGTTACTATAAAATCAGAAAAACAATCCAAATAGATTCTTAAAACCCAAGTTCAGAAAGAAAAACTAACCTACCATACATACAATGAACTAGGCCTTTGACCCCCAAGACAAGATTCTGCAAGATTCTGCTTCCCAGTATGGGGATTAGTGTGGCTAATAGGCGGTCTACCGCCACCTAGGATCCAGAAGCCAAGGTTAAAACAGTTGCCAAAATCCATTTTTCTATAAATATGCCAAACAGCTTGCATTTACCCAGTACACTATGCTTCCAAAGCACTGCTGAGAATGTACCGGCAGATTACTTGGATTATAAATATTTAAACACTGCTACCCAACTATAATTGCAGTGTTATGGTTATAAAACTCGCTCTACTTCAAGTGAGTAGAGCAAAAGTTCTGTTCAAAGAGCAACAGTCTAAAAACAGGGCTCATTCTCCAGGCTTACTAAGAACAAAGAAATATGGCCTTCTGTTTGTCTTCATTTCATTTACCTCAACTTTTGTAATACTATTTTAATGTTTACAGGATCCTCAATTCCTTTTCCTGGTTTTGGGGTGGGGGAACCAGAAAAGAAAGGCGAAAAGGAGTATTTATAGCAATGAGTACAAAGCAGAGCTATTACTGAAATTCAAAATGATTTTTCCCCCAATGACATTTATATTCAAGCAAAATCCTAAACTACTCAATGCAGAGATCATCTTAATCTTTAAGTTTGTACACTACTTTTCCAAGAACATGTCAGAATGAAGTTACTTGTGAAAAATACAATTTCTTTGAGAAAAACGAGGGGGAAAATGATAAAATATATATTTTTTTCAGTCCCACACCCACTGCCAGATTCAAGTGTTACGTATTGCACACATCTATCCCATACCATTTATCCAAAAGGTAGCTTTTCCAGAGAAAAAGATCAATTACAAACTCACCTTACCTCTTTTAATAGTAAAAAAGAATGTTTTTCCAGATTAGGAATTCTCCGAACTAACCCATAGTTTTGCTAATAACTAATTGTATATCACTTGCAACCAATTATTTAACCTTTCTTTCTTCCATTTAAAGAGAGAGTAACACTGATCAGCACTGCATAAAAGACAAGTTTAAATTAACCTATCTTTAAGCACTTGGAAGTGAATAAATAAAAAAATTTCATCAACTGAAGGTTACAAAAACAATGGTATTGATTTCATAGGCTTTCCAACTCATAGTATATCCTTTTAGTACTGGACAATCCTATTTGTGATCATTCTTACTTTCCTAGAGAATTGGAGAATTTAAGTTATCTAAAATTCTCTTCCTCCACCCCATTCCCCCCCCCCCAAAGTTAATTGGTGGCAA
>CM053586.1:199941716-199972356 GCA_028646515.1 Pseudochirops corinnae
AATAGGTACCGAAGCAAGAACGTATCTGTAACAAGGTTGCTGTAGGTACTGCAACTGGGGAATTTCCGGATTTTTGACTAGTGTAGTTCTCCACCTCCACACTGCATTAGCGTTGTTTTGACATTTTCCCCCATGAGTACAAAACACATGGATTAGGGAACACATGGGGATCCCAGAGAGAGGAGTAAGATGGGGTTGTAGAATCTTCTGAAAGAGACATGGCCTTTGTTTATTTTTGGACAACACAAGCAGAGAGGTAGCAAAAGCCCTACCCTTTCCTCTCTAAAAAGCAGAGACACAGTTACAGTAATCTGATCACCAGTCTCTTAGATCTTCAACTGGAAATGCAAAGATTTCCTTTGGTGCACTGTGTTACACCATACCAGGTAACTAAGAACACAGCTCTCGCAGGTATTTAGTTACTGGCAACTGCATTACAGCAAATATAGCCATCCATTACATTAAATACCCCCTTCATAATATCATATCTAAAAAAAATAAAACATAATCCAGTTAGTTATTTGAACTCTAATCCACAGCACTTACTGACACAAAAATTTTTCTTCATTCAGGCTCTTTACCATATTAATTTCAGGAAGTAATGTATTTCTAACTGTTCTAACTTTCAAGAGCTACTGGGGCTTTCATACCTTAAATTCAAAGCCAAAGGAAGCAACCTAGTATATAGGAGGAGACACTTATCTGGAAGTCAGAAATGGGTTCTAGTTCATGCTCTATCATGAATAAGCTATATGACCTTGAAGAAGTAGATAAACCTCTCTGGGGCCTCAGTTTCCTAAGTAATAAAAATGAGGGGATGGGGGGAAGGGAGAGATGGACTGCTTAAAGAAAATTCCATCTCTAACACTCATTCTAATAAAACCCAGTTGCCTCCTTTCTCCCAAGGGTCGAAGTTTTGCTGATAGTGTAAATTAACCTTCCCCCCCATGTTAAGTTCTTCCCAAAGAAAATATTTTGGGGGCTCAAAAAGTCAGACCCGTAATCAGGAAAAACTTAATTTCAGATCTACACCACCCCTAACCCCAATCAGTTCGGGTTCCTGATCCCTCAAGTCAATGATATGGTCTCCTAGGGCGACAAATTTGATTGGAAGACGGATGGTCAGTGGTTAGAACCTAAAGCTGTAACAGTGGGGCTTAGATCCTAGCCAAGGATTCACCGGATAAGCAAATAATTCACCCTCATTCACTCTCGGAAAGGGGCTAAAGTAATTAAAAGCATCCCAAAACAGGACACTGGAAAAAAATCTCATATCCTCCAAGTTCAGAGACCTCCCCCCGGTCATTAATTAATGTAGATGTCAAAACAAAAGTCCAACCCAACCAGGTTTTCCCAGGCAGGTGTCAGCTACTCAAGGAGCACTAGACTGGAGTTCGATTTCACCCAGAGAACCAGAGATGGACACCGAAGGGTATTAGGACCGAGTCCAGGTTGTGGCTCAACAAAGGTCCTGGGGTGGGGTGGGGTGTTTTGTCAGGGCTAAGAGAGAGAACCTAAGGTATACAACAGTAATAAGCTGAGAAAACTGAGAGGAGTAATAGGGGGAGAGCATCCCCGAGTGATAAAGGGTTATAGTGGTCCCAGAAGACTGGCGGAAGCGACGAGAGGGCAGGAGCCGGGGCAAGGGTGGGGTGGGGGTGGGGTGTCAATGCGGGGCTGGGGGTGGAGGGGAAGAAGGGAAAGGGGGGAGCACGATATAAAGAGGGGATAGTTCGCTGCAGGAGGAAGGACAGGGTGGGGGAGGGGACAAGGCTTCATTCCTTACCGAGATAGATGTCTCCAAAGGAGCCGCTGCCGATCTTTCGGCCCAGCCGGTACCTGTTCCCAACTCTCAGCTCCATGACGGCAGCGGCTTCGGCTCCGGCCTGGTTCGCTCCCTCCCCTCCCGACCGCTTCCTGGGTCTGCGCTCCGGGGGAGGCGGGGCCGCTGCTGCCGCTAATGCGAGTCCGGCTCCCGGCTCCGCCCCCCTCACGGCCCCGCTTTCACCATCGCTTTCCGGCCGCCCCGCCGCTCCCAGCGCCTCAATATGGGGCGGATGGGACAGTCCGAGCGCCGCCGCCCCTGCTCCGGCCGCCGCCGGCCCCGTTCGCCCTCTCCCCACCACGGATGGACTCGGATCTTCCGGGCCTAAATCTCCCTTCAGCCGCCTAAAGGAGCCGCCGCCATCGTGCTGTGACGTCACTTCCCCTAGCAACCCGGCGGGGCGGGGCCCGCGCTGCTCTGGGGACTCCGGCGGGGCGGGGGTGGGGAGAGAGGAGTGTAGGGGGCTAAGGCCTCCACAGCCTGGGGCAGGGCAGGGTGGAGTGTGGGAGCTGCTCGGGGTCCATGGTCAGGTTGGCGTGATCGGTTTGGCCACGGTCTCTTGGCGGACATGGCACAATGATTCACTAGAGAAAAGCTGAGCCTTACCTGTTAATCAGCCCCCAGTGATTCTCCATAAACCATCCCCCACCCTGACCCCCATCCCCACTCCACCCCTGCTCATTGACTCATATAGGTCCTCCAATCAACTTTACACTATTTTTTTTCTAAACCATCCCCCCCTTCCATCGATTCTCTCCTGTTCTTGAGACCCTCTCCAACACCTCTAAAACAAACCCCTGAAATGAGGAGAGAGAGACTTCCAGATCAAAACTTCTTCCCTGGCCTCCATTCTTCTGTATGTGCTGGCCTCCCCCTATCAGAATGCAAATTTCTAGAAGACTATGTCATTTGTACTGCGGTAGCTTATTTTATACAATAGTACAAAAACTTTGGAAGTTTACTTCACCCCTGGAATTCTCGTATTGGAATTGCTCTCTGCCCACTTGGGCCTCTCCCTCAGATTAGCTGATTGCTCACTAAACCTCCATTTTAAGTAGGTTGCTCCAGCCAACCATGTCTTATTCTTTTCTAGGCTGTGCACCTGACTCTCCTCAGTCTCCATCTCTTCTGGTACCCTGTCTCTCCCCTCCTCCTTTTCAGATCCATGTTAGAATGTAAGCTACTTGAGAGCAGGAACTGTTTTTCTTTCTCAAAACAAACACTTAAATGCTTGTTAATTTGACTACTGTATTTATCCTATGGCTGGTGCTAAGGATATTCCAGGAAATTGATAAGTGATAGTAATTTCCAGCTGTTGTCCAAAATATTTTTTCTTTCAAATAAATTCTCTCAGAAAATTAATGTCAAGAAAGATTGTCTCTAATATCAATAAATTGCAATCTGGCCCCTCCCTACCTTTCTAGCCTTCTTACACATTACTCCATAGTTATTCTAATGCCCAGAGATACTAGCCTTGTTACAGACCTCATAAATAACACTCCATCTCTCATCTTTATACCATTTCATTGGCTCCCCCAATGCCTGAAATATATGCACTCCCTCCTCACTTTCCCCCACTCACCTCCTACTTTTGGAATCATCAAGTTTTCTCTAAGATTCCGCTCTAGCACCACCTTCTAGCCTTTTCTGATCCCCCACCTGTGCATGCCCTCCCTTCCAATACCACCTTCTATTCATTTTGTTCTTGAGCTGGACTCTTTGTAACTCCATTTGGGGTTTTCTTGGCAAAGATATTAGAATGGTTTTGCCATTTCCTTCTGTATAGCTCATTTTACAGATGAACAATTGAGGCAAACAAGGTTAAGTGATTTGTCCAGGGTCCCTATGCTAAGTGTCTGAGACTGGATTTGAACTCTTGAAGCTGAGTCTGCCTGATTCCAAGCCCAGTGCTCTATCCAGTGGGCCACTTAACTGCCCTCTATTTTGTGTAGATTATGTATTCATTGGCATATGTACATATTGTCTCCTCCTTTAGAAACTGCCTCAAGGGTAGAGAAGACCATATCACTTTTGTCTATCACTTAGAAGCTACTCCTTGAGGGTAGGGAGTGTCCTTAATGCTTGTTGATTGATTGATTGAGCCATTGTGTGCTAAGTGTTGAGAGGTGTATGGGGTGTTCGGGAAAACTAGCACCTATGGTATGAGGGGTTGCCCAGCCATTTTCAGGGCAGCTCATTCACCTTTGGTATCTAATTGATTCACCCAACTTTCAACTGTGGCTCCAAGAAGCTGTAGCATGCACTGTGGCCACACTCCACTCCAGTACAGCCATCTCAGCAGATGGGCTGAACCAGGATGACGGCAACCAACAGACCTCAAACCTATCACGAGTTATTGAGATGTCTAACCCAAACATGTGAAGACTTTTCTTGGTGGAATGGGCAAATGACAACAATTTTTTCCAACTGCCATGAAGCAAGATGCTTAGAGTTTGGTCAAACGTCAAAGATGCTGGGGTTATCCACTGCATCCCAGGGTATTACCAATCATCCTTGACTTTTGTCCTGCCATTGAATTTCCATGACTCAGGAACAGTGAGGCTAATGACTGTGCAACTCTGCCTCACTTAAATCCAATTCACACACAATTTACACACAATTTACACAAGACCTGTGATGTCATCAATCCTCTTCAAAAACAAAAAATGAAGGACAAACAATAGCTAAGTGCTCACAATCCAAAGACAAGAATAAAAGAGTCTTCCCCTCAAGAAGCTCACATTCAATACTTAGGACTTTTTTTAAAGGACCTTTGAATTAGAAAACACTATTTCTTGAATCCTATCTAGCAGTCTGAAAAATAGGGACATTTATCTAAGCCTCAGTTGGATTTTAATGTTCTTATTTCAGTCAATAAATTAATAATGATTATATGCCCTCTAAGTGCTAGGCATTTTACTAGGTGTTGGAGAAATCAAATAAATGAAAAAAATCCCTACTTACAAAGAACTTACATTCTAATGAGAGAAGCGATATATGTGCATATATGTATATGTATGTATACACACATTTTTATGTGCAGAACAAATAGAAATACAAAGCAGTTAACTGTAAGGTATTTTGGGAATCAGGGAAAGGAGATACTGAAGTTCAGGCTGATAGCTAGCCTTTCAAAGGCTTTGATCCTTTTTTTTTTTGTTAAGGTGGCAGGAGGCCACCCTATAATATTCAATTATATTTGGCTGGTTTGAGAAAAAAGGAAAGTGGATTCTAAAATCTATAATACAGAAGTATAATGAATTTTTATAGAAGGACAAATCAAGGAAATAATAGCTTTTAATATTTGCTAATACTCTGGATCCTTCTACCTAGAGAAATAAGATCACTAAGTATATCAACAAACACTCCAAAAGTCATAACAACAGTAATTTACTTTTTTAAAGTTTTAAAACTGTCTTCTTTTTATACTCATCATCACCCATTCCTATGACTTCCAGATCAAAACTTCTTCTCTGGCCTCCATTCTTCTGTATGTGCTGGCCTCCCCCTATCAGAATGCCAATTTCTAGAAGACTATGTCATTTGTACTGCCGTAGCTTATTCCAGTACCTGGCACAGAGCAAGAAATTGGCTTTCAAAGTGCATATACATCATCTCTTGATAATGAGGCCTGTGAGGTGGGTACTATTATTGTCCCCATTTTATAAGTGAATAAACTGAGGCTCTGAAGTTTAATGTAGCTTGCCCAAGCTTACATAGTTAAGTGAGCAGAATTCAAACTTAGGTCTTCTAAACTGCAAGTCTAATCAACTTTGTGCCTATTGTGCCCTGTACAAGGTACAAAGAAGTACAGACAGTCTCAAGCTTCCAAATGAGTTCTGTTCCAAAAGTTTTAAAGTTACTTCTTTGGAATTTCAAACATATTTTCCCAATAAGAACAAATGTTGTAAGTAACAGCTATGCTCCCAGGTCAGCCTACAAATCTCCCTTTCCTTTTCTGTCCATTTTTTTTTCTTTGCCTTGAAAATACCATAAGGACTAAAAGTACTATTTCAACTCTTCATAATTGCCATATTCAGCATTTTTCCTTGGGCAAATGCATTTGAAATTCCAGCTCTGGACACTAGGAACATACATCCTTTCCTTACCCTGTAGGAACCAGAGGAAGACAAGTTAGATTCTCCTGGACATCTATAACTTAATTCTCTGTAACTACATAAGAAGATACCTCTCAGCCTCTGTATAAGAAACAGCTAGTGAACACTTTTGTTCAATTACTCACCAGATAAAGGGTTGGTTTCACTATGTGAGGCAAAGGCTCTAGACTTGTTTACATCTATAGGTCCTCTGTCCATTTTCATGTTCAGGGAGTTTGTAAAATGCATGTTGATAAGGTAGGTACCAGGGCGGCTAGGTGGCACAGTGAATAGAGCACTGGCCATGGAGTCAGGAGGACCTGAGTTCAAAGGCGGCCTCAGACACAACAAAAACTAGCTGTGTGACCTTGGGCAACTCACTTAACTCCAATTGCCCTACCTTCTACCTCCAAAAAAAAAAAAGCAAAAAAATAAAAAAGATAAGGTAGGTACTGTTATATAAGGTCATAAATAATGGAATATGGAAGGAAAATTATACACATTAACTGTGACCCTGGAGAAGTCACTTAACATCTGATTACCTCAGTTTCCTCATCTATAAAAAATGGAGGAGCAGTTAGGTAGTACAGAGAGTAGAACAGTGGCCCTAGAGTCAGGAGGACCTGAGTTCAAATTCAGACTCAAACACTTGACACTTACTAGCTGTGTGACCTTGGACAAATCGTTTAACCCTAATTGCCTTGCCTTCCCCCCTCAAAAGCAAAACAAAACAAAAATGGAGATAATAATAGCATCGACCTTTCAGGGTTGTTGTGAAGAAAAAATGAGATAATATTTATAAAGCATTTTACAAACCTTTGAGCACTCTATAAATTCTAGCTACTACTAAAAAGAACAATTTCTGTAATAACATTGTAAAAACAAACTACTTTAAAAGACTTAAGAATTCTGATCAATGAAATGATCAAGCATGATTCCAGAACACCTATGATGAAACATGTCCACTTTACCATTCCTTCCCATAGGGAGGTACTAGATTCAGGGTACAGAATGAGAAATATATTATTTGGACATGGTTAATGAAGGAATTTTTTTTTGCTTAACTATACATAATTCTTATTAAAGTTTTCTTTTTCTTTTTTTTTAAATTGGGGAGGAAGGAGAGAAAATTAATTGTTGTTAATTTTTTTAAAATCTAATTTAAAAAAGAACAAGACTTTTGGGATTTTAATCCTCTCCCTATTGGGTATGAGCATTGATCACTCTCAAATGATTAGAGTGGGGAGTACTATTAGAGAATTTGTTAATCTATTCACACTTCATTGAAAATCACAGTATCACAGAATAATGTAATTCCAGAATTAGAAGAGACTATTTAAAACAGTTCATTCTTGGAAAAAGATTAGATCTACAACATCCCTGACAAGTTTTGCTTCATGACCTCCAAAGAGGGGGAATCTATTTCCTTCCAAGGGAACCCATTCAACAATTTTGTTTCATTTGTTTTCTCTTATTTCAAGCTTAAATTTGCCCTTTTTGCCACTTTCACCCATTGCTCCTAGTTCTGCATTCTAGGCCAAATAGAAGAAGTCTAATCCTTCTTCCAGGTAACAATTCTTCAAAAACCCAAGGATCAATATCTGATTCTCCCTCTCCCCCATCATTTCAATTGAAAACACAATATTCCAACTGTAGTCTGACCAGAGCAAAGTATTTTGTTGTTGTTCAGTTGTTTCAGTCATGTTCATGCTGTATCACTATGATCGTTGTTTCCTTTTCTAGGTTTTCACTTTAATAACGTGTTATAAAATTTTCTCAAGAATCAAAGTTAAAGTCATTGGCTTTTAGACTCCATTCTCTTCCCTTTTTTGAAAATCAGGACATTTGCTCTTCTCTAATCTTGCAGTAATAAATCTATAATTCCATATTTCACTGCAAAGATCACTGTAAATGATTAAACAATAGCATCAATTAATCAATCAAGAACCTATTATGTGCTAGATACTGTGTTAGATAATAGGAATACAGAGACAAAAATGAAATACTCCCTAGCCTCAATTAGCTTACATTTTATCACAGGGGGCAATATGTGCACATAGAAGGAAATGCAAAATGCATACAAAGTAAATAGAAAATAATTGGAGGGAGGGGTCTCTCATGGACAGTTGCAAAGGGCAACTCTTTTCTGCTTTTAACAGCAGAGTGGTAGACACTGGAAGTTTGTTTAAGAACTTCACCTGAAATTTTTGGTGGCTACGATTATGACCTAATATCTTCTGAGCTATTTAGTTATGTTGTGTATGTGCTTTTTGCAAGGACCCAGTAACTCTCCTTCATCTTTGAGGTGGAAGGAACCCTAGACTTTTTCAGAGACCTACTCTCATCCCAGGGCTGTTTTCTATATGACGCTACTTTGTAGCTACTCTGACCAAGGTAATTCACTTTCTCCTGGCCAACATCACGTGTCTTCCCGAAAGTTTTCCATTTCTATGGTTTTTTCATGTCACCTTCAGTTGGGGTCCTCAGATTTTTTTTCATATATCTAGATCATATTGTTCATAACCCTACAGGTAAAGAGATCAGTTTTTCCATGAAATATCCCTGCAGGCCAATGGACAGTCAAAATTCCAAAAGTTCAGTATTGTTACACTTCCTACAACCATATTGCTCACTGCAAAATTGTCCTATACATCAGTGAATGAACTTGGTTTTTCTTTGCACTAACTCTAAACGTTGAAGTATCTCAGGGCTTCCCAAGCTGACTCGTGGGTATATTCTAGAGCAGTGGTTCTCAACCTGTGGGTCACGACCCCTTTGGGGTTAAGTGACTTGCCCAAAGTCCCACAGCTAGTAAGTGTGTCAAGTGTCTGAGCCCAGATTTGAACTCAGGTCCTCCTGACTCCAGGGCCGATGCTCTACTCACTGCACCACCTAGCTGCCCAGACTGTTGAGTATCTTTGACAGAAACTAGAAAGTTGAGAAGGGGAGGTTTGAGGGGAATCATAGGATCATCAATTGAGAGCTGGAAGGACTCTTGGAGGCCATCAACTCTAACCTTCTTATTTTGCAGAGGAGAAAAATGAACCTGAGAGAGGTTAAATGACCTGTCCAGCTAGGAAGTTTCAAGGGCAGGATTTGAACCCATGCCTTCCTGACTCCCTGCCCACCATTCTACTACACTATATGCTGTGAAGTTTGAGGCTTGTGGACTTTGACATCCCTATGGAACATCCAGTTGGAAATATTCAGTAGGCAGTTGGTGATATTGAGACTAGCATTCAAGAGAAACTGGGGCCACGTGCAGAACTCTGGGAGTCATCTGCTTAGAGATGATTATTAAGTCCAAAGGAGCTGATGAAGTCACTGGGAGAGGGTCTGAAATGAAAAGAGAAGCAGCCCTGGGATAAAGATATGTGATAGATCCTGAGAAAAGGGATTAGATATGGCTGATGATCCATCAAAGGAGTAGCCAGAAAGACAGAAGAATCAAGAGTCATGAAAACCCAGAAAACAGAGAGTATCTAAGAAGAGAGGGTGATCACAAGTGTCACACACTGCAGACAAGTCAAGAATGACAAGGACTGAAAAGGCAATTGGATTTCACAAATAAGAGTTTTGAAAAAGATTGCCATGTGAAAGCCTCTATTACATATGGTTTATTATAATCCTTTTTTTTCATTATATTGGGAAGTAATAGTTTTCTTGGAAACATAGCCAAAAGTGGTCTCATAAATTTGTAAGTCAAAGGACGATAGTTTTTTTTTTCTTTTCCAAAGGTTCCAATCTCCTCTCCCCACTCTCCCATCCCAAGATAACAGCACCTTCTGTCAAGGTTGTTCTCAGGATATTTATTATTCATTTTGAAGCAGAGAAAACTGTCTATCCTGGGATAACTGCCACCTACTAATGTCACCAAATATATAGCATCTTTAGGTTAATTATGAGAACCAATCATTTATAAATTTCCCCCTCCCTAAAACACCTACAATTAAGGACTATTAGTGTCTTGCATATGTGCCAAGAGCAAATCAACTCCATGGCCAATTGCATGTGTGGAAATGTCCACGGGCTAGAGTCATATGCCGCAGCCGATTAATAGTCAGGGAAAACTGTCCACAAACTGAGGCATAGGCTGCTCGACTGATTAGTGCTCTTACATCTTCAAGAATCCTTGAATAGGAGAGATCTCGTGAATCAAAAAGCTGAGATTTTGGATTATACAAGTAAGGACAATTGAGGCTTAAGTCACACTGTTGCTGAAGAACACTCATCCCAAAACCCTTTCACAGATACTTTCATCTGCATTAGTACGGAGAAGGCACAGAACTTAAAGAAACATTATTGAACTTGAGTGGTGTGCCCCAAGGGGATCATAGGCAGCTTTTGCAGTCCCAGTCTAATATTCGTTAGAAATACAGCTGGCTCTCAGTCATCTCATTTGTATTCTTTGATACGTGTCACTGGAATATATGTGAATTGTGTGTTGGGTTTTGCTTTTACCTTTTAGTCACATGTAGGGTAATATTTGGGGGAGCTATGTAGAGCAGTGGATAGAGTGCCAGGCCTGGAGTTAGGAAGACCTAAGTTCAAATCTGGCTTCCAACACTTACTTAGTGACCTTGGGCAAGTCACTTAACCCTGTTTGCCTCAGTTTCTTCATCTGTAAAATGAGCCGGAGAAGGAAATCAGTATCTTTGCCAACAAAACCCCAAAAGTCAGATATGACTGAAACAACACACAACAACAACAAGGGTAACATTTGCTACATAATTCTTCACTTAGATAACATTAGTTACTAACTGTTGGAGAATAGTCATGAAGGCCTAATCCTCTCTTCAACTCTTCGAATTAGCCCATGAACCTAGAACAAATTTATACTCCATTTGTGTTTTGTAACTGTCCCATATATAGGTACTGATGGACAAGATCTAAAGGCTAATAATCATTTAGGACCCTGTCATAATCTGGGCAATAGAAATTCTTTATCTTCTTGGTATTAAATGTGTGAATGGTCAAATTAAGTTCTAAAATAACTTAAAAAGTGGTTACAGAATTTTTCCAGGGTGCTCTTCAGTTTTTTAGGGCTTGGTGAAATCAACACAATGTCATCCTCAAATACAAACTTCTCGAAGATCTCCCTGGCCACAAATAGTGGACTGTCTGTTGAATTTCCTCTAAGTGGCAAACACTTTTGATAAACATGTCTCCCTGTTCTATGCTGTTCCTGGTTTTTATGCTGAGAGGGTTCCTTGAATAAATTTATTTGTCATTTCTTTCAAGGAATCTTGAATTATTGATATATGGGTAGGAGATACCTTGCTGGAAGAGAGATTTTAAGTCAGCATTTTGCTCTACTTTGTCAAATGCTTTTTTACAACAAACATGGTGGGATCTTAGATTCCCCTTATCTTTTGACCCCCTTCCAACTCTAAAGTTGAAGCATTTAGTCCTAAAGGAGGCAATTTTGCTTCAGTGCTTAATTTATCAGTTGCAAATGGGTTGTTCCTATATACTTAGGAAGAGCAGAAAGAACTTCATAGTACTTGCTAAAATATAAATGATATAAAATTATATAAAATATATTCATTTACTTGTCACTTTATGTATCTCTACTAAAGTTTATTCCTCAATAAGTTAGAAGGGTGGCATGGCCTACTCATTCATGACATTCCCTCTGCCTTTTCCTATCTATACCTCCCAGGCTTGGAGTACTTTCCTTTCTCATCCTTCACCTTATAGCAGCAGTTCTCAACCTGTGGGTCGCGAACCCTTTGGGGGTCAAATGACCCTTTCACAGGAGTCACAGAGGTCGCCTAAGACCATCAGAAAACACATATTTCCGATGGTCTTAGGAACCGAGACACGGCTCCTCTATCTGTCTCCATGTGGTTCCACCCACATGCAGATACACCCACATACGAGTATTAAAGGGTCGCGCATTAGGAAGGTTGAGAACCACTGTCTTATAGAATTTCTAATTTTCATCAGTTCTCAACTCATGCGCCATCTTCTCAGGAAAAATATTTTTGATTGCTCCAGGTGCTAGAGTCCTCCATTTGGATATTACTTAGTGGTTTTTAAATTTGATTTTCTATATCTATATTGTTTTCCCCCAATAGAATGTAAGCTCCTTAAGAGCAGGTACAATTTCATTTTTATCTTTGTATCCCCAGGGCCTAGCACAGTGCCTGACATGTAGTAGTCACTTAATAAATGTTTGTTTAATACAGTGCTTCTTATGTACAAGGATGACATTGTTGACCTACTATCAATAAGGCTTGCAATTTAAATTGTTTTTTCAATAGTTGTGATTAATGTACATTGATTGGTCATTCACATTTTCTCTTGTACTATTTTTCTCATGACCTCAAAGATACACTAACAAGTGACTGATTAGGGTTAGAAGCATGGTGGAACATAATGAAGCTACATGGATGTCACTTAGGATCAAATTTTATTCTTTTACCTTGTCAGCACCACTCTCTAACTTAATGAAAGTAAAGATAAGTGACAGGTAGATAGATGATATTTATCTTCAAACAAAATACTTACACTGAGTACTTACTATGAGTTGAGCATTTTGGTGGGAATAAGAAATGATAACTACCTAGCTCCAGAGGTTGACAATGTGATCTATTTTGCAATCTAATTAACTAGTTTCACCTTCATATTCATCTAATCTGTCTGCTTCTTTCTACCTGGACCAGCACCCTCTACCTGGGACATCCATGTCCTATTAATGTCAGGGGAAGGTAACTCACTTGTTTTAGAAATCTTTGGAACTCTATTCCTATAGCCTAGCCATTTTGATTGGTGACTAAATGAGTAGAAACTTAGCCCACTTATCTAGCTGGCATAGAATTCAGACTCTAGACATGCTTCTTCTTCATTTCCCATTCAGTCATTCATCCAAGTCATTTAACTATCTTCTTGCTGCTACTTGAATAACTGCCTCCTCCTTCTTTTTTCCACCATTGCCTTTCCACTTCTTTTCTCTGGGCACATTAATCGAATCAATAGCATATTCCTTTGGAAAGGTCATGTCAACTAAGTGCTCTGTAGATCAAGATGCCACACTTGTGACTCCCCAGACCAAAACTCCCTTCTCTGGCCTCTGTTCCCCTTTATGGGGGAAGTCTCCCAATTAGAATGCAAGCTTTTTGAAGTCAGGAACTGTCCCTCTTTTTGAATTTCCAGCACAGTGCCTGGCATATAGAGCTTCTCATTTCTCACAAGTTGGCTGCACCAATTTGGGACTTCTCCATTATGTCCCAGGTAAAGCCTCCTCTTCCTTCTCCATTCCCTTTTTTGGCTTCTTTTTGTGTGTTGTCTTCCCTCATTAGATTGCAAACTCCTTCAGGTAGAGACTTTTTGTGTGCTTGTATTTGTATTCCTGGTGCTTAGCACAGTACCTGGCATATAGTAAAATGTTTATTGATTGAAAAGCTTTTAAATTAATTAATTCATTTGTGCATAGATGGTCTCTATGCAGTCGATGATGTCATGATGAATCAGAAGGATCACTCTAAGAGTACCTATGCCCTTGGAACCCAACAGCTGACAACATATAATTATAGTGGGAAGCTACCAAATGTTAAGGAGTTAATGTGGACTCAAGACTTTACATTTATTTTTAAGCATTGTGTATATATATATGGGAAAAGTACTGCTCTTCATCAAAGAAGTCTCAGATTTCCTCTGTGAGGGAGGACAAATTTAAGATGGATCTGGATGATGGGAACAATAGAGATTAGTGGGGCATCTGCCTTCATAAGAACAATTGCTGCTTCCTAGGGGAATATTTTCTTGTTGCTAGATTTTTTCCTCTCAACTACACACTTCATGGAACAACATGCCACTTCCACTTGCCACTTTCCCAACCCACCAAGGATAAACTGATCACTTGAAATGTCATTACCATGAAAACTAACTCTGGTTCAGGCACTCTATATTTTATCAATTCATCCTCAGTTATCTCTCCCAGCTGACTGGAGGGCTGGAAAGTGGAGCACTAAACTCCTTCCCAAACCTGCCTTTATAGAGGGCTCACAGCCTTCCTGGTAACTCTATTCTCCTCCATTAGTAGAGGTATGGCTTCCATTCCACAGAATGACATCTCCCCACCCCCCCATCCCTCACACACATCTTTTACACTTTTGTGTGTTGCACACCTCATTAGATTATAAACTCCATAAGGATGGGAACAATCTCTTTTTCATATTTGTTGGCTCAGGGCTTAACACAGTACCTGGCAAATAATAGGCACTTAATAAATATTTATTGAATTGAATTGAATATTTTTGTAAAAGTGTTTTTAGAAAATTTTTTGATCCTATTTAAGTAAAGATATCTAGAAACTTTCTGAGAGGATAGAATCAAAGCCGATTGTTTGATTTTACTATCTTTTTATCATCAGCAGCAGAGTCATATAGTTCCCTTTATCTATCTCAGGAAACCAAGAGATATGGGCAAAAAATAGGAGTAAAAGATGAGAAATATGTCTTGAGCCATGTCAATAATTATAAAGGATAATAATGCATTTTAGATTTATCCTTGAATAATATTTTGATGAATCTATGATTTTGATGGACCTATGATTTGATAGATTTATGATTTTTCAGTGTGGGTATTCCCTATACTAGTACAGATCTCAACTCTTCTTGTCTATATCCTTCCAAATATTCATCACAGAAGATCTACTTAAATGCAATGGAAACCTTTCTTATAGGTTTTTTTTTTAATTTTGTGGATACCAGTGTAACATTCATGCTTCCCATTTGTTATCATTAATACTTGAAACATGACCAGTTTACCTTTTTTTCTAGTTATACATATTTAGGGAAAATATATTCACTTCACAAACTGTATCTCCTACAAGTTTGTATAGAGCACAGCAAGAGATGATGCTACCCCAGCATGGCCTCTGATTTGAGAGAACATTTGTAATATGCCTGGTGGGAGGCTGAACTTATGAAAGAAATGGGATACAGGAAGTTTTTGAGAAGGGGACAGAGAGAGAGAGAGAGAGAGAGAGAGAGAGAGAGAGAGAGAGAGAAGGAAAATAGATATGGAGCAAGGAAACTGCCCTGATGCTAATTCCTGTGGCTTCTCACACAAGGCTTTCCTTCTTTTGTGCCAGGAAGTAGCAAGTACTGACATCTTTCCATCTGTGGTGCTCATCCTGAGAGATTGTGGTTGTAAGACTTCAAAGTTTCTCAAACACAGCACTGAAATGCAACATCTTTCAGAATCTGAACTTCCTGAGTTCTATCACTCAGCAAATTACTGAAGCGCCCTCTACCCCAGGAATAGAGCCCAACTTTGACATAAAGTTAAAAGTCAAGAAATAGGCTGGGAAAATGAGCAAACAACCGAAAAAGAACCTGTTATTATGGTGACAGTGTTTCCAAAGTGGTCTGAACCAGGACAAAATCTGATTGCTGCCCTCCCTGGTCTGAGCTCTGTAAGTTCCTGATATGAGTTTCAGAGCAAAAATAGAATACTACTGGACTCAGCACCTATCAGTCAGCTAGATGGTACTACTGGTTCAGAATGGTCTGCAATTTCTGCCTTGGTTATTCCTCAGCAGGCTAGGTTAATTGCTGGAATCAAGCTAATCTGCTTGTGAGGGTCTGAACCAAAGCACTGCTACTTGCTTCTAAACTTCCTCCTTTCTCAGTACACTGCCTGGGGGCTTCATATTTGGAGGTGCCACCCTATGTGTAAGTCCTCTTCTCAATCTGACCTGGATCTGTGACCCAGAACTGGGTATTGGGCAATAAAGTTGCCAGTTTACACCTATCCCGATTGTAGTAAATTGAGATAGTAATACTGTGTTATGGGTCTGGGGTCTCTTCTTGCCCTGATACATAGCCTATTTCTGGGTGCTGGAGTGTTTCTTCCAAGTAGTGCTCCTGGCTAAATCCCATCCCCAGTGTCTAAAGAATTCCCTCTCTCCCTATCCTAAGCAGGGTTGGACAAATGACTCACTGTGACTTTTCTGGATTTCCCCATCAGAACTCAAGTCTGGTGCATTTTCTAGATGTTAGGAGGAGTTGGAAGACAGTTCACTGTACGGCTTTCTACTACTCTGCCATCTTAATTCCTCGTTCTATAAAGCATTTTGAAAACATTAAAACACTATATAAATGTATTAATAATGTGTTAAAATAATAATAATAAATGATATAGTAATAATAATAAATCAGGTGATCATCATGATAATAATAAATTGATATTTATTTTTTCCATCTAACTATAACCTTGAATGTGTTAAAAAGCCATATTATTTTTTTCTAAATCAACTTAGCATATTATCTCAATTTGACATTTAAAATGTTTACTGATTAGCAAACATATGATTAGTTGGTATTTTAACTTAATTTTTCCTAAACACTGACTCAAAGGTGAAAGTAAAGTCTATTATAAAGAAAATAAAAAGTACAAACACCTAAGAATATGTTTCCATAATTTCTTATTATGAATGAGAATTTTTCTTTAATTAATCTATCGTTAGCAGATTAGTCTTAATACTAACTGAAAACTGCATCAGTAACTACTGACCTATATGTGATTACTTTCTCAGCTCTACAAAATCTTTGTCAATCAATCAGTCAGCAAACATTTATGAAACATCTGCCCTGGGCCAAGTACTTGAGAATGATCTAGCCTGTATTAAGGACATTCTTAATGAGAATGTGAGAAGAGAACAGGTAGGATTTCCCAAACAATGTTCTTCAGCAGACCACATCTTTATGGACACATAATAGCCTTAAAAATGCAGAAAAGAACCTGCTGAGCTTAATATGTATTAACTATAAAGAAATTTGATAGAATAAAATTCTGCATTAAAGTCTTTTCTCCAGCAAAATGTCTTCTGTGACTATATTAAGATTAAAGATGGTTATTGTTGTAGACCTAGTTCTAAGCTCACACCCTCTTAGTTCAGGTTCAAAGTTGGGATGAAATGAGGCACTCAAAAATCACTGAAAATTTAGCAAAGGAGGTTTATTTTGGCCTAGCCCAGGAAGGATATGCAACAAGGTTACAGTGGCTTAGCTTCTCTTAAATGTGGCATTCCCTTGTCTCCATCTGGAAATGCTTCTGGTCAGTCAGTTATGATGATATAGTCACTCATGTAATCTTAGGCATCCATCTAGTTTGAGTTGAAGTGACATATGAAACTGGGACCTCTTACGCTCTCATACCAGGAAGCTGTGTCAGGGAAGCTAAGGCCAATCAGGTTGCATAGTGGGCACTAGGGAGGAAGCTGCATCAGGAAACTGCTGTTTTTAATCACATACCACCCCTTGGTGGCAAGGTCCTAATGATTTTCTAGAAAACCTTCTACAACTAGACAGTCCTCCTGTCATAGGTAAGGGAGGGAAAAGGGGAACAGAAACAAATGAAACAAAATAAAAATAAAACAAAAATGTGGAAGAATTTAAAAGCCAGAAGTCCTAAGCCTTTCCTTACTCCTTCATAAAGACTAAGCCTCAAAGTCTTACAATCTGGTCTGTGCGATGAGTGATGCCACATATTTGTAGTTCACAGTGGGTCTCCTAATACAAAATGGTAATGGTGAACGAGAGCAACACCAAGAACATCAGAACCCAGCACAGATGATGTCACTTCCAGTATAGTTGCAGATTTCTTCTCCTGAAGTGAGATGATAAAAACGAGCAGGAGAAGCTCCAGGAACATCAGGGCCTCTGAATGGACACTTCTGGAAGTATCCTGCATCAGGGTCATCTTCAGTACAGTGACTAAGAGGTCATAAGTCTCTTACCTGCAACTTTTCCTGAGATCTAAGTGGATTCCAAGACTCTTCCCTATACTACCACTCACTCAGTGTTCTGTGTCCTCCCTACCCCACCCTGTGCAACAATTCCACTTTCCCTGTGTTATTGGAAAGGAAGATACCTCTCAACAGTAGGACACCCTTGGATCCTCCAAGACTTTCCTGGGAAGGAATTCCCTAAACCCATCCCAAAGGAGAGGAAGTCTGCTCATCAAGGGGGACCTGAGCTGCTTTTCCAGTGTGTATGGAGTCCTCTGATGGGGTAAGAACCTTGAGGTTAAGGCAGCTCTTAAGGGGAAGGAATAAGGAAAGGCTAGAGAGGATCAGGCAGAATTATGTCCAAAACCAATATGTTCTTATTAGGTAAAGGGAACCCTTTGCCTTTCAAGAGTAGCATTGATTTGTCACAGACATAGCTTCTGGGTGGTTGGATACCTGATGTGGGCAATCAGAGACATAATGGTATATCCATTTATCAGTGGGGGAACCCTCTCACTCTGAGATGGGACAGTTACATTTGCCACTTGGGGACAGGTTGAAGGTCACTTGGATTAGGAATAATTGCTTTGTCCTTAGTACAAGGGATTATGTGGTCCTGTACTTGCCATACATGGCATCACCACCTGAATTTCCAAAATGACCGTGAACCCACTTCCCAAACTTTGTAACAGCTCTGACCTGGTTGCTTAGCATACATCTCTGACAGGTGTTGGCATGCCCCACAAAGGACTATCAGTTTAGTTTTGATTGTCCTTTGCTCTCCAGGCTCCAGACCACTTGGCCAGAACCATGGCCACTGTCCAAGAACCAGTATAGATGAATATCATTTCTGCCACATCCCTCAAAACTCTTTTACATGATTGCCACAAAACCAAGAGTTCAATGAACTGGAAGGACCTACTCCAAACCAGATTAGTTACTGTTGAAATCCAATTGTTATGTTTTTCTTGTGGTGGATGGAACCATTGGATAACCAGGCAAAATGGTGTTCCTCAGGAGCCAGGTCTTTATAGATTAGAGGCCATTGGCCAGTGGAGGGGGCAGATTACAGGGTATGGCCTGGAGACCTCAGTCTCTGACATAGTTCTCACTTGTTTGTGAAAAACACTAACACCAGAGGGACCTAGGTAAGCATCATTTCTAATGCACAGTTTTCATTTAGCAGTAGAAGCCTCCTGTGCTCTTTTCATTTTGCTAAGGGCTCCATCTTGCATCACTCAACACATAATAGGCAACTTTGGACAAATGGTGATTGTATGACCCTGTGTCATCTGCTCACTAGCAACTAGGACCCAGGGAGAGGCAAACGACAGCTTTATAGTGCATGTCTGCTGAGGGGAGCTTGGAGCTCCAGACATCTAACTGTGGCTTATTCTGGGCAACTCTTGGGGCCTGCCAAGCCTGATATTTATGGACAGAGACCTCCAGAAACACAGGCCTTGCGGGATCATAAGGGCCCAAGGGTTACCCTTATGCTCTCTTGACTGCTGGCCAACCTGCCCATACCTTCCAAGGCTGTAGCCTGTTCTGGTCCCCACTTGAAAGACACTGACTTGTGGGTGACTCAGTAAATGAGGACCAACAAAATAACCAGGTAAGGAATGTGGGTTTTCCAAAATCTAAACAGTTTGAAGAGTCTCTGGACATCCTTCTTAGAGCATGAGGAGGAAAGCATCAGTAGCTTATTCTGAACTGTGTCTGGAATCCTCTGGGCTTTCCCCTCCCGCTGTATCCCCTAAACTTTGACTGAATGGGCTGGATGCTGAATTTTCTTAGCTTGATTTCCCACCTCTTGTTTCTCATATGGGCCACCATCTGATCTAGGGCCTCTGCCACCATGGCTTCATCTGGTCCAATTACATAGCCAATAGAAGTCTCCTCTCAACCATGTGGTTAGTCAATTGAAACCAGTTACAACATTTCCATGAATATTCCACATTCTCTCCAAGGCATTTTCCTTACATGTCATCACAATTCTTCAGGATACAGCTCCCATATTCCATACAGAGATACCTTCTGAGGCACTCTGTGCATACAATTAGAAGATCTTTGAGAACTGTACCATGTGGTTAGTACTCTTTGGTATAAGGTACTGGGAAGAACAATGCTCATTCCTGTGCAGAAAGCTGGAGACCTTTTTGAAACTGGGGATATGTATAAATGCATAATCATAATGGGAGAAGGGGTGCTATATCAATTTTTTTTTTTTTATTTTTTTTTTACCATTTTTTTTTAATTTATTTTTTATTTACTCATTTACTTTTAATTTACAAGATTCAGTTCCACAATCACTTGGGTTTCAGATTTTCTCCCCTCCCTTCCCCCCCGCCCATGGTGGCGTGCAATCATGTATAGGATCTGTAAATACTTTCACATTGTACAATAGTTTGGTCATATAGAAGGGCTGTAACCAGTGAGTGATCACTGGGAAAAGAAAAAAAAACCCAAAAAAAAACCAAAACCAGACATGAAAGAGAATGATAGCTAGTTTTGCTTCAGTCTCCATTTAAACTATAGTCTTTCTTGCTATATCAATTTTAAAAGAGACAGCTTCTACTCTCTCTTTGGAACCATGAATTCTAACTCTGTCTCTCTTTGGGACTTCCAGTGAAGGAAGGGTGTGGGATCTCTGAGGAGCTCAGGTCCTGGACACCTTCTTTCATCTTGGCAGAAACAATATCTTCTTATACATGGGTTGCTAGAGTTTACAATACTGCCCTGAGTCTTTGGCTTACTCGTTTTGTCTCTCTTTCTCTGAGTACAGGTGAGTGATCTTGATTGGACGTCCCTAGCTTTTGTGTTGGCATTGTGACATTGAGATATAAGGAGCTCCAGGATTTCTCAATTAGTGCTGACTGGCAGCAAAATTGGAAAGAAAGACCACTGATAAAAGGAGGCAATCCTTGGATTTACCTGAGCCAACCGATGTGACTGTTCCTGTTCTTATCTAAGTAGTAGATTAGCAAGAGGCAATGATGCCCTAGCCTACAGTGCTTCTACTTAGTGGGGAAGGTAGCACAACATCTGGCCCAGCACAGGGTGAAAGGGTAGCTTTTCTCCCAGGCACAGGAGCAGTGGAAATACCCACAGGAGTGCTCAGGCCCCACCATTGGGGAAGGACAGTGCTTAGATCTCATCACAGGAAGTGAGGAACATTAATAGACCCCAGCAAATGCTCTCTAATGGCAGCCCTCCTTTCTTGGCATAGGGGAGTACTTGGAGGGCTGGCATGGGGTTGAGGGATTGCAAGGCTCTACTATAGAGGTATAGCACTTGGCACTAACAAACTGGACAAAGCCCCAGTAGCAGTGGCACAATCTCCAGAGGCAGCTGGTAGTAGTGTGAGCTCCAGGGGCAGTAGTCAGTGGCACAGGCCTCACTCAGCAGCATGGCATTGGTTGTGGGCACAGGACCCAATGGCAAGGGTCAGTGGAGTGGGCTCTGGGCAGGAACAGAGTGGCAAAGGCATGTCCAGCACAGATTTTTGCTTATTATGCAGGCATACCTCATTTTATTATGCTTTGTTTTATTATACTTCCCAGATACTGCATTTTTTACCAAATTGAAGGTTTGTGGTCACCCTGAACTGAGCGAGTCTATCAGTACCACTTTTCCAAGAGCATGTGCTTACATTATATCTCAGTGTTATGTTTTGGTAGTCCTAGCAAGATTTCAAGCTTTATTATTATTTTTATATCTGTTATGGTGATCTGTGATGAATGGTCTTTAATTAGAGTTGTTTTGGGGTACCACGAACTATATCCATATAATGTGGTAAATTTAATCTATGAATGTTGCATGTATTCTGACTGTTCCACCAATTAGCCATTTCCCCATCTCTCTCCTTTTCCTTAGTCCACCCATTCTCTGAGACACAACAATATAGAAGAATAATATTTAAACTTAGTTGATAAAACAGCAGTAGGGTTTGAGAGGATTGACTCCAATTTTTAAAGACGTTCTGCTGTGTATAAAATGTTATCAAACAGCATTACATTCTACAGACAAATCTTTTGTGATAGAAAAAAATCACTCAATATGACAGACATCACTGTTGTCTTATTCTAAGAAATTGCCATAGCCACCCCAACCTTCAGCAACCACTACCCTGATCCCTAGCAGCTATTAGCATCAAGGCAAGACCCTCCACCAGCAAAAAGATGGCAACTCGTTGAAGATTCAGATGATGGTTAACATTTTTTAGCATAGGGAAGCTGCTGGGAGCTGAATCAATGTTATTTAATCACTGGATATCTTTCCATTTCTATGGCTAATTAAACCTCATTTTGTTAACTGTTAAATGGTCTGAATGTCTCATTTTGTTTGATCTTGAACTTGAACTACTAGGCAGTACTGAGGTAGTCAGTTTGGTTAGCCTGGTCTGCCTAGCCTATTGCATCTGGCTACCACTCCTTGTTTTTCCCCTGCCAACCCCACTCCCCTCCATTCACTGGCCCCCCATGTCACTATTTTATTAAACCTCTCCTTCCATTGTATTCTATGGAACTCTTATTCTATTGGTAACAAACTATCCTTCATATTAGACATGTTCTGCTCACACTCCTTTCATCTCTTTTCAATTGTGGACACCTGGTGCCCCACGAAAGGCACTGCATTCCTGGTCATACTCTCCAGCACTACATGTATCTTCACTTATGCCCTAAATACGCCCTTCCCAGGAGCAGGAGTTGGCATGCTTTTTGTTCTTCATCGCTACTTCCAGACTCTTCCCTTATCATTATTACTCAGAAACTCCTTTTTCTTTGAAGTTCACTCTATTCAGATATGTTCCCCATTTAAATCTTGATGGCTATTCTCTACTAGCCTGCAGATCAATCTTTCTCCTTTCTCAAGAAATTCAATATTTGGTTCACAGTCTTTCTCTCCTCCCCAAACCCCAGTCCTTACACCCAGATACTTCAGTTTACATGTTGATGTCCCCTTAAATACCCTTAACTCCCAGTTCATTACCTTCCTTAAGCTTCATGGTCTGTGTCTTTACTCTGTCTCCACACCTAACAGGGAAGGTCATACCTTTGACCTCACCATCTCCACTATCTATAACTCTGAAACAAAATTTTTGTTAGCTGACTATACTTTCCCAACTTTTCATCTCCCTTATACCCTTCCTCTATCTATTCTCAGTTCCTGTCACAAACTCAAGGACCTCTATCCTTCTCCATTTTCCCAGATCTTTGCCCTGCTCTCGTTTTCTTCTCTTGAAAACCTTGGATCCTATATTTAATCAATTCAACTTTACCATGTCCTCTATCCTTAAGTCACTTTGCCCCTTTTCTATCACCACTCATCTCTTCTTATGTCCCAAAGTTAGATTACTTCATTTTTCTTCTCTGTTCTTACACATGTAGTACTGAACATTGATGGAAGAGATCACGCAATAATGTTGATTGAGGCCACTACAAATTTATGTTATGTAGTCTCACCTGGCTCTCTCTACTCTGTGCTAATATAATAGGGTGTCTGGTGCCTTCACAGACAACATCAATTTGCTTAGATGGTGTCATCTATGCAAAAAATTCTTAGGAGCTGCATCAGGTAGACTGTATGACTGGACTATTCAATGACTTTCTGTATAGACCCACCCTAAGTTTGGGAGGAGCCTTTTCCTAGATATGCAGTATTAGCTGCCGCTTTTTTTTCCCCTGCATTCATTTCATTTATAGCAAGTGTGGGGTGGCTAGGTGGAAGGCCAATGAGAAGAGATTAGACCTTTAGGGCCTCTTTTCTCCATTGAGGCCATATGTCCTCCCTAAGAAATGGGTCTGGGTCTGTAACTTTTTTGTTTGTTCTTTTCTATGCCAGGTGAAGGAAGTGGAATCTCTGATCTGATCTGAGAGAAAGAGACCTAGGAATCTGGGAGTCCAGAAATCCAGTTAGCCCACCAGAAGCCAGCAGTGAAGCCAACCTTCAAAGGTGGATTTAGGAAAATGCAATGTAGCAATTGAGCTAAATTGTAAACCTAATCTCTCCCTTCCTGACCCCCTACCCAGGTGATATAAGGAAGATTATCAAGGTGCTTGCTTTTGCTATATCTTTGAAGTAAATATCCCTTTGTGAAAGCTAATCTGATATTAAAGGGGACTGAGCTTCTAAAAGTGAAGAGAATTTGTCTGGTGAAGGCTTGAGCCAGTGGTAGAGAAAAGAGGTCCCTGACTCCCAACCCTCATCAAATCCCTTCAGGGTACCTGAGAACCCTAAGAAAAGTAAAAGGTAACAGGCCTATCCCTGAGAGGTCAGGACCAGAGTTAACCATATTTCACTAATCTAGTTACTCTTCCTTGATTTCTATCCCATTCCTCTCAGGATTTATTCCAAATTCTTTCTTATCTTCTTATGCCACACATGCCCTTTAATATGCCCTTTTCCCTTTCTGTCTATAAAGTAACAATCATTTGGTAAGTACCTACTATATGACAGGCACTGTGCTTAGCAAAAGACAATTCAGATTCTCAAGGATCTCAGGAGGAGACAACATGCAACAATTATATACAAACTACATATATATGTAAATATATTCTATTTATATATATGATGAATTGGAGATAATTAACAGAGGAAAGGCATTAGCATTAAGGGAATCAGGAAAGGTTTCTTGTAGAAGGTGGTATTTGAAGGAAGCTAGGGAAGTTGAGGCAGAGATGAGGAGGGAGAGAATTCCAAGCATGGGGTGGAGACAGTGAGTGAAAATGCATAATTAGGAAATGGAATGTCTTATATGAAGAACAGCAAGGAAGCAGGTGTCACTAGATCCCAGAGGACATGGGATGATTAAGACATAAGAAGACTGGAAAGGCTGAAGGAAGCAGATAATGAAGGGCTTTGAACACCAAAGTATTTTATGATCCTGGAGGTGATAGGGAACCACTGAAGTTTATTGAGTAGGAGGTTGACATGGTCAGACATGTACTTTAGGAAGATCACTTTAACAGCTGAGTGGAGGGGGGAGAGACTTGTGGCAGACAGACCAACCAGCAGGCTATTGTAATAGTCCAAGTATGAGGTAATGAAGGGCCTATGGTGTTGACAGTGTTAGAAGAGAAAATGGAGTATATATGAGATGTGTATATAAAATGTATGTAAAGGACAGGAGCTGGCAATAGTTTGCATATGAGGGAGTGGAGGGGACATGAGGAAGAATGAAGAATCAAAGGTGACGCCACTTTGGGTGCCTGAGTGAATGGACAGATGGTGATACCCTTTATAGTAATAGGGAAATTAAGAAGTGGGGAGGTTTTTTCAGGGAAAGTTATGAGTCTAGTTTTGGATATGTTGAGTTTAATATGTAGACAGGACATCAAATTCTGGATGTCCAATAGGGAGATGGAGATGTAAGGTTAGTAGAGTGATTAGGATTAGATAAACAGATAGGAGAATTATCTGCATAAGGATGATAATTGAATCCATGGAAGCTGATGAGATCACCAAATGGTATAGAGGGAGAAGAGAAAAGGACCCTGGACAGAGTCTTGGAGGCCATTGCATGGTTATCATAAGTGACCTGGGTGACGATTCAGCAAAGGAAACTCGGAAGAGTAAGGAGAGAACCAGGATAGAGTAGTATCATGAAAACCTAGAAATAAGAGAGTATCAAGGAAAAAAGTGTGACTGATGATGTCAAAGGTTTCCAAGGGGTCAAGAAGGACGAGATTTGAGAAAATGCCATTAGGGTTGGCAGTTAAGAGATTATTAGTAATTTTGGAGAGAATAGTTTCAGTTGGATGATGTCAGAAGCCAGATTATAGAAAGTCAAGAAGGGAGTGAAAGGAAAAGAAGTAGATATCAATTGTAGACAGCTTTCTCAAAGAGTTCAGTCAGATGTAGGTGATAGCTAATGGAGATGGACTATGGGAGAGACATAGGCATGTTTGTATGTAGAAGGGAAAGAGCTGGTAGACAGGAGGAGACTGAAGATAAGTGAGAGAGTGAAAATGGTAGAGGGGACAATCTGCTACATAAGGGATGGAGTAGGATCATCTGTGGCTATAGAGAATTATGTCTTGGCAAGGAGAAGGGCCACCTTTTTATGTGAGACAGGGTGAATCAGAACTTCAGGTTCCAGAAGATATTTGAATGATGTGAGTTGAGGAAGAAGAGAGAAGAGGCAGTTCTTGGCAAATGACCTCAACTTTTTAAAAAAATATAACATGAGGCAAGGTGATCAGATGAGAGAATGGGGGGAAGGAGGAACCGTGGGAGGTTTAAGGCCTGAAGAAACGTTTTGGAAATGCAACTACAGTGAACAGGATAGAGTCTAGTTGAGATTATGTAGCATACATTTGTAGTGGATCCACTCAGTTTCATGATTTTTTTTTTCCCAGTTTTGTTTAGTAGCACCTGTGTAGGAGTGAAGGTAGTGAATGGTGGGAGTAATCTAGGGCTGAGGCTTGTTAAGACAAGTTTGCTGATAGGATCTGGGGGCAGGGACTCAAGAGTGTGGTTCACTGTGGGTCAAGATGGAAAAGAGAGAACAGTGTAGCCAGGGCAGTAGTGGTTGTTATTGTTTGTTACTCACTTCTGAAGACCAGTGACATCACAATGTTGGATTCAGGCTATAATGTGTTCAGCTGTGAATCATCAGTCCACTATGAGTTTGGAAGGCACTAAGGCAGATTGAGCACAAGTGGTCTGTTAGAACATTTAGAGTGGAAGTGGTTCTGCATTTGCACAACTCACATTTCCTTTGTTTCTACTATTCTGCTTTGCTCATGGAGTATGGCATATTCTTTGATACAAACATGGTTGACAGACAAGCTCTCAGTGAGAAAGGGTAAAGGAATAGGTTATGGGAAATGAGTAAATTGAAGAACTGAGAGATTATGGTGGTTGAGAGAGTATTTATATATATTTATACACACATACACACACACACACACATACCATGAACTTCTTAGTATGAGGAACAAAAGTTGCAAAGGAGAAAAAGACTGTAAGCCAGGCATTGAACTCATTGAGGAAAAATGGGTAATATTCTGTGTGTAGGCAACAACTTCTAGAATTTTAATTGGTTGGAAGATATGGACTGAGTGAACCTTAAAGGAGAAAATGTCACTGAGTGACGGTGGTAGCAGGAGCATCTCAAAGTGGCAGTGGGAAACAAATCATATTCTGATACCCTCACCTCATCCAATGAGTCAGGGGAAATGATTGAAAATACAACCAGTGCTAAAAAGGATTACCAAGGAAGTTGTGTCATCAGAACGGAGTCAGGTCTCATTGAGAGGCAGAAAGATGGAAGGATTTAAGACGAAAGCAAGTTTGTTACCTATGGAGCTGTCATTCTAGAGGACACAGTGACAGGGGTGGGTAGCTTTCAAATGGTTCATTAGGGGAAGGAGGTTAGGTTGAGGAGGATGGGAGTCAAAGATGAAGAGCAGAGTGTAAATAATTATAACTGGGGGTTCAGTGTCACTGGAATGGAATGGATATGACTGGGTAGGAGCTTGTTGACCATAGATGGAGGAGTTCAAGTAGGTTATTAGCATCACTAGGGGTTTGGCCTCAGGGCAGAGTCCTATCTGCAGAGAACCTAGTCAAACCCTTTATTGAGAAAACTGAGATCAACTTTTTTTGAATTTCCTCCTCTCAATTCTAGACTTTACATTATTTTTGCATTATATTCCTACTCCTTCTTTGTTTCAGTCTTGGAGAAAAAGATTTCTCAACTCCCTACTTGGTTCCTTGATTTTCTCTTCTGTATCTTAAAATAGTTTAACCCTTCAATCATCCCTTCTCACTCCCGAATTTTCAATTTCTCTTTATCTACTGCCTCCTTCCCCACTGCTTACAAACATAATACCTCTCTGAACCTTATGTAATCCTGCCTTAGAGACAAGTGACTGAGAGGTAGCTTTGAAAGACTAGAGAGGGACACAGGCTATTTCTGGAAACTGAATATATTTCTGATTCTGTTTACTTAGAATGGGATTTCATAAGAGAAGCACAAGCCAGGTGAACTGACTGAGGAAGAAGAAGAGTCATTCTGGGAGTTTACAGGGGATGGCATATGTGTTAGCCAGGCCCCTTCCTGTTTGCCAGGGAGGAGCATAGGATAGGATTGGAACTGAGATGCTAATGATAGCGATCTAAAGAGCAGAGGCGAACAGATGGTGATGGGAAGTGGAACGAGTCAGTGACCAGATGAGGGCTAGAGTGAAAATGGCAAAATCAGCAATACATGGTCAGTGAGATGCTTGGAGTCCATTCCACAATCATCCTGGGTCCCTCCCCCTCCCCTGGGAGTATAAACCAGAGAAAGCTTTCTACCCCACAACTGTCCCTACAGTTGAGAACCATTTACTATTTACCAATCTGTCACTTCCTGCTTTTTTCCTATAATCCCACTTGGGGAGGGAGGAAAGAAAGACATTTGTTCAGCTTAGTCCCTCACTAGCTTTTCTTATACTGCATTCAAAAAGGTTATATAGAAGGTATCACCTAATGACGTAGTATGCATATGCATTCTGGAAAATGATTTAAAAAAACAAACATTCTCCCTCATCAACTCCACTTTATCCCAGCTGTGTTGGGAAAAAAAAATAATCCTCTCCCTTTGAGTGAATTTTTCTTTCAATCTCAGCAATGTTCTTCTGTAGTAACAAACTCACAGCAAATGGCTATTTAGTTTAGATTTTTTTTTTCACTAGCAACTGCAGATAACAGAAACAATAGTAAGTAAAATGAGTTTCCAAATGCCACCTGCTTTACGCAGCAGCTGAAAGGAGCACAAATGGTGTTCTTCCTACTCACTGTCCCAGCTCCCAGAAACTGGATCAGAGGAAAAAGCAGTGACTGATAGTCTGGTAAATGGGAAGCAAATTCCTGCTTCAGGGATGTGGGAGAATAGAAAGCTTCTGAGCTATGCTCCTGGGAAAGAGGGCATGAGTAAGTGGATGAATGAATGAAGAAAGTACTTATTAAAGCATTTATTATGTGCCAAGCCTGTACTAAATGCTAGGGATACAAACACAAAATCAAAGGTAATCGCTGCCCTCAAGGAGCATACATTCTAATAAGGGAGACAACACAAGACAGTGGTAGCCAGGGAAGGATATTTTGGTTTGGAAAGTTACTTCTCTGTAAGTGAGTGGAGCTATAAAGGAATAAAATGACACAGCTGTTTTAGGAATAATTATAGAGTTGGTTTCATTATGATTCCAGAACTAGAAAGAAGGGAAGCTGGGGGCTGGGGAAAGTAGATGCATTTATAGTGGAATGGTGACTGGTGGAAAGTCCAGGGAGTGAAATGAAGTTGGCAAGGATCCTGGGGCTAGATGTAATGGATGATAGAGGCCTCTACTTCCATAGTGCTCCTCTATCTTTGTACCTAGTCTGTCTACCTAACTGCATAGGCTTTGCCCAGAAAGTCCCTTTCAAAACTAGCTCAGATGAAGTTTCCAGGAGTGCTCTGCACCTCTCCATAGCCTTTTGGCTCTTCCATTTTTCATTGACTTGTCTATAAGGCAGTTATACTTTAAAGTACACACACACACATCCCTTTGCTTGATCCAACCATCTCCTCCAGCTACTATCCTATAGCTCTCTTCTTTTTCACAGCGAAACTCTTGGAAATAGTTATCATTGCTTATGGCATCCACTGTCACTTCCCACTCACTTCTCAGACCCTTTTAAACTGGTATCCAAATTGATCACTCAACTGAAGTTCTGCTATTTGCAGAACTGTCAATGTCCAGAGGAACGCTGGTAAAATATTTAACAACTGACTTTCAAAGTATGCAGGACACACTTTTAAGTTTAACCTACATTTTGATACTTTCCTCATCACTTTGTTAAGTCTAGACAATCGACAGCAACAACAAAATAAATCAAGTCCCAATTGGTAGTGTTTGCTGATTTCCAGTGTGAACACTGAAAATTGAACAGTGACTCTTTAGAGCCCGTCTGAGCTGTTTCCAGCACAGCCTTACATGTAACTCAGTTTTTGGAACTCAGCCAAAAGGCAAGGAGCAAGGGAAAACACAGTAGGGAGCCTGATGGCTGGCAATTTCTTTTCCAGTGTTCTCTAACTTTTGAGGGATCTTCAGACTTTATCTTGTATATATCTTGTTTGTACATAGTTGTTTGATGTTTTCTTCTCCATGGGATTGAGAGCTCTTTGAAGACAGGGACCATTTTTTCCCTTTCTTTATGACCCCAGTGCTTAGAATAGTACTTGGCAAATAGTAGGTGCTTAATAAATGCTTGAGGACTTAACTTGTCTACCTATAGGCAAACAACCGAGAGGACCTCTGATCTTGATCTTAGGAAAAAATATAAAGGTAAGATAGAAACCATCATAAGCAAGTTAGAGTGACAAGGAAAAGAATATCTGTCAGATTTATTTATATGAGAAGAATTTGTGAGCAAACAAAAGTTGAGGAAACACATATAAGGTAAAATGGACAATTCTGATTACCTAAAATTCAAAAAGGTTTGCATAAATAAAATCAATACAACAAAAATTAGAAGAAAATTTCTTGTGTCTTCAGTGCTTAGCACAGTGATTTCCACATAGTAAGTGCTTAATAAATTTTTTTTTCTTCATTCATTCAAGAGAATCAAGTACATGCGTGGGGATGGGGTATATGCAGCAAGTATCTCTGATAAAGGTCTCATTTCTATGACATATAACAAACATTCAAATTTGAATTTATAAATGGTCGAAGGAGAGGAATAGTCACTTTTCAGAGGAAAAAGGTCAAGCAATCAATAGCCATGTTTTACCCTAATTCAGTAGTAATTAGAGAAATTCAAATTAAAACAACCCTGAGGTTCAATTTCACACCCATCAGATTTGGCAAATTTGACCCAAAAAGGGAAAATGATAAAGACTGGATGGATTCCTTGAGTACATTAAATTGAAAAGTTTCTGTACAAACAAAGCCAATGTAACCAAGATTAAGAGGGAGGTGGGAAATTGGGAAAGAATATTTACAACCA
>CM053586.1:199972856-199987856 GCA_028646515.1 Pseudochirops corinnae
AAGGATTTTGAAAATCAAGTGAGAGAAGTGGAGGAAAAACTGGGGAGAGAAATGAGAATGATGCAAGAAAATCATGAAAAGAGAGTCAACAACCTGACTGAAGAAAATAACACCTTAAAAAATAGATTAACTCAAATGGCAAAAGAGGCCCAAAAAGCCAATGAGGAGAAGAATGCCTTAAATAGCCAGATTTGCCTGATGGAAAAAGAATGTCAAAAAATCACTGAAGAGAATTATTCCTTTAGAATTAGATTGGAGCAAATGGAAGCTAATGACTTTATGAGAAATCAAGATACTATTAAATAGATCCAAACAAATGAAAAAATAGAAGGCAATGTGAAATATCTCATGGGAAAAAAACCACTGACCTGGAAAATAGATCCAGGAGAGATAACTTAAAAATTATTGGACTATCTAAAAGCAATGACCAAAAAAAGAACCTAGAAACCATCTTTCAAGAAATTCTCACGGAAAATTGCCCTGATATTTTAGAATCAGAGGGCAAAATAGAAATCGAAAGAATTTACCAATCACCTCTTGAAAAAGATCCCAAAAAGAAAACTCCTAGGAATATTGTAGCCGGGTTCCAGAGTTCCCAGATCAAGGAGGAAAAATTACAAGCTTGCCAAGAAGAAACAATTTGAATATTGTGGAAATGCAATCAGGATAACCCAGGATCTGGCAGCTTCTACACTGAGGGGTGGAAGAGCTTGGAATATGATATTCCAGAGGTCAAAGGAGCTAGGATTAAAATCAAGAATCAGTGTGTGTTTATATGTGTACAGCTATACATAGATAGAGGGCACAGGATCAGTTGAATAGGAAGGGTTGATATTTAAAGAATAAAATTAAGAGGTGAGAGAGGAATATAATGAGAGGATATAGAGAGAGAAAAAATAGGGTATATTATCTCTTATAAAAGAGGCAAGGGAAAGCTGTTACAATGGAGGGGAAGAAAAGGAAGGCAAAAGGGAGTGGGTCAATCTTACTCTCACTGAATTTGGCTTAAGGAGGAAATAACATACACACTAAATTGGGTATCTTACCCTACAGGAAAGTAGGGGGGAAGGGGTTAAGAGGGGGGATATAGAAGGGAGGGCAGATTGGGGGGAAGGGTAATTAGAAGTACACACTTTTGAAAAATGACAGGGTAAAAGGAGAAAATAGAACAAGTGGGGGGAGGAATAGGATAGAGGGAAATATAGTCAGTCTTTCACAACATATCCACTATGGAAATGTTTTGCATAACTACACATGTACAACCTATATTGAATTGCTTGTCTTGTAAGGGTGAGTGACGAAGAAAGAAGGGAAAGAATCTGGAAGTCAAAGTTTTAAAAGCAAATGATTAAAAAAATTATTATTGTTATTATTATTTTTTACATGCAACTGGGAAATAAGATATACTGGCATTGGGGTATGGAGATCCATCTTGCCCTACTGGAAAGTTGGAGGGGGATGGAGGAGGATATAGGACAGAGCAGATTGGGGGAGGGAGTATTCAGTGGGATTGCTTTTTGGGGTGGTGGGTAGGAGAAAGACAGGGAGAAAATTTGTAACTCAAAATCTTGTGGAAATGAATGTTGTAAACTAAAAATAAGCATAAAATTTAATTTAAAAAAAATTTAAAAATTAGCAATCTTCCAAAAAAAAAAAAAGGAATTAACCAGATGGAAAAATGTCTCGGCTGGGAAATTGAGTTAGGATGGTCTTTACTAAGACCATCTTAGTCTTTACTTAGTAAAGTAAACTTTACTTTACTTTACTTAGTCTTACTAAGCTTGCCTCTCCAACCATTCCTTAGAGACAGATATTCAGTGATGGGAGTCCACAGATGCCACTCCCATTGGGTTGCTGACATTTTTCCTAAATGATGGACTAGTGGCCTTATAAGAGGTCAGACACATATAACTGAAATCAAAACTTATAAGTATATCAAATTAAAGTTTCATAAGATTCTGCCTTAAATAGGAAAACCACATTGATCACATGTTAAGGCAGTCTATAATTCTTGTGTTCATGTGAATTCATACAATATTCATTAACAGATAAAGTTTTCACATATTTAATATAGTTGATGGAGGCAAAACTCACTATATGTATATGTGCATGTATGTTTATATATACATACGTATATGTGTATGTATATATATGTGTGTGTGTGGATAGATAAATAGAGAGATAGATAGATAGATATGTATATGTGCATGTATGTTTATATATACATACGTATATGTGTATGTATATATATGTGTGTGTGTGTGGATAGATAAATAGATAGAGAGATAGATAGATAGATAGATAGATAGATAGATAGATAGATATAAAATTCTAAAGTATGTCTAAATAAATACATGGTAGGTTTTAAACTCCCTTTCTCCCTACCTTTGTCTGCTCTATAGACCAGATAAAGGAAAGGGAAGTACATCTGGCCACTTTAGGTGGGCTTCAGAATGCAGCTTGCCAATACCGAAACCATTATAAGTTCTAGAAAAAACCTTAATCCACTAAATAAATTGAATGGAGCAACTACCACAGGAAATGATGGAGAGACAAGCTAGCTGAATGGTGGATAAGTTGGACAAGTAACACAAATACTTTTTTTTTACATGAATACAGTGCACCAGTTTACACATAGTGAATAGTTATTCAAAGATGTAACTTTACTACACACTAATTTTTTTTTTGGAGGGGAGAAGGCAAGGCAATTGTCATCAAGTGACTTGCCCAAGGTCACACAGTTGGTTAAGTGTCAAGTGTCTGAGGTCAAATTTGAACTCAGGTCCTCTTGACTCCAGGGCCAATGCTCTATTCACTGCACCACCTAGCTGCCCACACTAATTATTAACAGATATAATGCCATGATTATCTAAATGATGGCAAATGAAACTCACTTATTATTTGAAAATAAGACTTCCTAGATTTCCTACTTTGGCTGGGAGAGATTCTAGTTCCTTAAACTGCACCACCTCAGAGTTTCACAATGGTGTCAACTTAAGGAACCTCACAGACAAAGATCTCTTAAGAAGATTTTACTATGCTTCTCTCCCAACAGTAAATCCTTTGCTGCTATTATTATTATTTTCTTTAAACAAAATACCTCTTTCATTTTAACAGTTTTCAATCATATTTGTTGTCAAATTCTATAAGATACATTTATGATATAACTATATTCTCTTTTTTAACAAGAGAAAATTTTGCATACCTAATATCAAGTATTTAAAACGTGAAACTTATTACTAGTGAAATGACAATAATTCAGGGGAATCCATTTTAAAATTATGTTAACAGGGAAAATCATCTATGCTGTCTCCTTTAGTATTTTATTAATCACATTCAATAACATCTAAAACATAGTATAGAACTATCCAGTCTGAAGCAATTACAGTAAACTAAAGAAGTAGCAATAGTTCATTTATATAGTCTTTGCCACATGCCAGGGATTCTTTTTTTTTTTTTAAGTTCTTTCAGATACCTGCTTCCTGTAGTACTTCAGAAAGTTTAGGTTTTGGTTTCTCAATTATTACTTGAACCACTTGCTAACATACATTAGAGGGCATTTATAAATAGCAAGACTGGTCTGTCCCTTTAGGAGGCTAACCTAAAGGAAAATATAACCCGTTGAATAATTAATAGTTTGGTTTTTTTAAAACAGTCTTGCTACAATAATTTAACAGTTCTATTCATAAGATACTAAAATTAATTTAGCCTAATGACATCAATTTATTTGCAAAGTAACTTTATCCATGCACAGTAACAAATTCAGATCACGACTCTGGTTGGAGTTCAATACTCCTATTAAAGCAGAAGAATTTGACACTTCATTATTACAAATGGTTTTTCAAAGATTGTTATTACATTCACTTACATAACTCAACAGGGAAATGACCTCTAACAGCATTTCACAATATCTCAGAAAAATTTCACATAACAGTATGTTTTTAAAAGCACATTTTTCTAATTAAAAGAGAATTCACACTTCTAATCATATGTGTAATATTCCTCCAAATTCCATGAAACAAGAAAACTTTAAGTCTAAAGAATATAGGGACTTTTGTGGAACTAAGATGGCTAAGTAAACAGTAAGCTACTCTCACTCTCCCTTACTAACCAGAAAATACCATCCCAGGAAAAATTCTGGAATAGTGGAGCCAGCAGAAAGACAGGGTGCAGGAGCTTTTTAGCTCGTGAGGCGAGGGGGATTAAAGGTAAAAGTCCTTCTTGCTATGGCTGAAGGGGACCAGTACAGGACAGGAGGCATCCCAGCAAGCCAGCAGCATTCCCTATCTTAGCAAACCAGCAAGAGATCCTGAGGCCCAAGGTGGTGGAGCAGGCAAGCACCAACACCAGGACACCACCCCCCTCCCATGCCTTCACATGGCAGATAACCAGCACAGCATGAAGAATCACCACTTGTGCTGCAGATGGATGTCCACCAGCAGCTGAGACTATCCGTGCTATAGCACAGCCCCCAGCAAGGAGGCGTGGTCCAGTGGCCAGACCACCCCAACTCCCACACCTCACCCTTTGAGCTTCAGTGTAACCAGAGGGAAACGTAGTAAAACCCCACCTGGTATCAACACACACCAGCCACCACCATCACCAGCTCCAGCTTAGTACCAAGTAAGCTACAGCCTCTTTAGCTGCCAGAACCTGAGGCCCCAGCACACAAAGCCTAAAATAACCAGGCTCCTATCCCCCAGCACAAGTGTGGGATAGTCCCTGCTGTGCCCCAGAAGCAGAAAGGAACTTTAAAAGCCAGGAAAAAAGGCAAATACCATGAGCAAGAAGCAACACAGAAAATCAGAGACCGCAGATTCTTTTTGTAAGGACAGGGAAGAACAAAACACGGATTCAGAAGAGGGCAGCATTGTCGCTATATCCACATCTGAAACCTCAGAGGGAAATATGAACTGGCCTCAAGCCCCAAAAGCCTTCTTGGAAGGACTCTAGAAGGATTTTAAAAGTCAGATTAGAGAGGTAGAAGAAAAATTGAACAATTCCTTTAAAAAAGCAACAGACGAAAAGGAAAAAAGTACTCTAAAGAATAATATCATGTTCTGTTTTTTTAAACATAATGTCAAATTTCTCAAGTTCTCAAGTCAAATTTCATCTATTGAGTTAGACAGAATCTTAACTTATCATTCTTAAAAAACCATCCATGTTATTATCTTTCATATATTATTTAACCCCAAACCCAGTAACAACAGTCAACATTTATATATCACTAATTATATTAAGTATCTCGCAATCATTCAGTTCCTTTAACAACTCTGGAAGGTAGGGGTTTTTATTATTATCATTATTATCCCCTTTGTACATACAAAGACCGACCAACTCTCTAATATACAATCACAACGCAGCTTCAAAATTTTCAACCCAATCAATTTTTTTTATTTATAATGACTAGTGACAAATTAGTCTCATTTTTCACAGGGGTCCATTATTTTTAGCTGACTCATATTAAAAAAAAAAAACTTCATGGTGACGCTCCTAGCCCCCATAACTATTTATTTATTTCTTCGAATGACCTAAAGAGAAGGACAAGGAGGAGGAGGAGGAGAAAAACTGTTCAGTATAATAAGCTCCTCCTCAGTATAATAAGCTCCTCCACATTTAATCTGCCTTCCTTTTTCAATATATAGGTTAATAGTGTTGTGTAAAAGCAGCTTCCACTTTGATGCTCTTGGCTGTGAATGATTTCCAATCCTTAATTGCCTCTTCTTTTTAGAAAGTTTTGATTTTTTCCAATACTGTAGGTTATCAACTTGTTTAATTTTTCTAATGATTTTCAATGAACAGAAATCGTCATCACACTAATTTAACTTCATATTCACTTAAATGAAATATAGCTGTATAATTACTAACGATAACAATTTTTAAATCTCAACTTTCACAAGGGTCATTAATTGCCAAGATTTCAAATTTCAGGACCCAATACTACTGATGTATTTAAGCTTTACATTACGTTTGACCATGAGAGAAGAAACATCCTGAAATAATCTGCAGATTCTGTTCCCTCAAAATTCTTGTTTTTATACTAATATTTATAAGTCATATACTTTTGTAGTATATCTTTTGTAGTCTGAGCACCCTCCCTTAAGTGTGTATGCCCTTAATTCATTTCTATACTTTCCTATAATGCTAGACTTAATTAATTCTATCTTCAATAATTCTTATCTTATCTTACTTATCAAAGTTCTACCAAAGTACAATTTTGAAATTATTTTGACTTTCACTGATTTCAGCACAAGTTTTACTGTGTTGCTAATTTACCTAAATACTTGATTAAGCTACAGTAGTACCATTAAATTTCACTTACTTTCAGTTGCTTGCTGATTTCAAAACAAGTATTTAGCACTTTGGGATTCATCTTTAATCTGAGGTTCCCAATGAGGACTTGTTTGGTGCCTTCAGGCTGGTTGTTTAAAAGCAGTAAGCAACAGAAGGGTAAATAAATTCCAACTCTACTTACTTTTAATCTTTTGGAATCTGAAGATGGTCTAAAACTTTCCTGTTCTGCCTTCTAATAATAAAAATTCACACTTCCTTCCTGCAATAAATTTGTCCCAACTTTAAGTACAGTTTTTAAGTATACCTTTGAGTATACCTAAAATTAAAATCAATTTCACAGAGTGATACCCCAAAACTTCAGAGTCAGAGACTGGCTAACTGAAATGAAACTGCTTAGAGCTCAGCAAACATGTTTCTTTTTAAATTCTGAGTTGTAGAATATTTAAACTCACAAGAGTTTTATTCTAATTTCCCCTGTAGTATTTCCCAAGTTTTTCTTATTTCAACTCTTCTCTGAATTTTATTGAATTATCTATTTTACTGAATCTCTCCTGAACAGATTCTTTGATTAAGAAAAGATTTTTTTAAAATTCAAACTGCAACTTTAAAATCAATCTCTAGTCATTTTAAAGTTCCTTTTATGGAATAACTGATCTATCAATTTATGTTTTCATTAAACTTCACAAAGTTTGCTGGTACCTCAAAAGCTCATCAAAACGCTCATAAAAATTTTCAAATCACAATTTTAGAATTTTCCAGTAAAGAATAACAAATTTTAGTTTCCAATTCTTTATTATTGTTTCCCCTGGTTTAGTAGACCACAGGAAAAGGCATGGAACAAAACCAATATTTGAAGGTACCTGCTAGCATGGATTAGTACAAAGCACAGATAAAACATCACAAATTTCCCATGTCCTAAACGATTCTCATAATTGTATAAGGTCCCTTTATATCTGAAGCAAGGAAATTTCTAAACTTAGTTCTATCATTCACAAAACAGACACCCAAAGAACATATAACAAGACTTGATACAACATTAAATCAAGCCTGAACTTCCAATTTTCTCTAGATTTTACCTGTCTCCTTTATTAAGTATACAACTTTATGACAGTCCTGTGACTGGGGCCCTGCTGTCAGTCTAAGATTACCTCTTCTGTTTACTATCTGTGTTTACATTTTTGTATAATCTTATCAATAAGAAAGTGTAATTTAGAAACAATGTCAAATTGCTTTAGTATAATTTGCCAGTTGGGTTCACCCAGTTAAAGTGCACTTGGTATGTATGCGTATATATGTATGTATGTGTGTGTGTGCATATATGTATACCTACATATACATATACACATGTATATGTAGGTGTGTGTATGTGCATGCAAATACATCCTTTGGGAGTGTGTGTGATGCAATTGGAGTTAAGTAACTTGCACAAGCTCACACAGCTAGTAAATGTCAATGTCTAAGGCGAGATTTGAATTCATGTCCTCCTGACTCCATGGCCAGTGATCTACACTTGTGTATACACACACACACATGCAATGGCTGCTCAATTCAGTAGCCTAAGGGCCAGCCTTAGGCTGTATTCTCAGGAGGGACTGAAGAGACCAGAGGTAGGAGAAGCTTGCAGCAGCTGTATTTATTGCATAATGGCGTTCTCCTTTTATACCCTAAAAGGCAACCTGATTCAAGCACCATCTCCTCGTGCACAGGGAATGTGGACTAACGGAGGAGGGCCGAACCAGTCATGTCAGCTGCTGCTCATCAAGCTAGCAGTCTCGAGGGAGACTTCCTTGTGAGCTGGCAACTGGGCTTTGACCCTCAGTACTTCTTCATCTCTCACAGGTACAGGGAGGCCTTGAGACCAAGAGGCCCCGCGGAAGTTCCCTGATTTCCCGTGGAACAAAGGTGCTTTTGACTCGCATTGTCCTCTACATAGATAGATAGATAGATAGATAGATAGATAGATAGATATGATTTTTAATGTAATTTAGCAAAGAACCTATATATTCTATTTCTAGGGTCTTTGCTAAATCACATAAAAAAAGATTTTTTTAGAAAGAGAAATGAAATGCCTATTTTACTTCCCTAAAAACTTTTTCTTCCCTATGGACTACCTTTCTAATAATGGGATTTTTCTAAAACAAAACCAAACCCTTTCTTCTCCACTAATGTGGAGGGTACCCTCTCATAAAATGCTTCCACCTCCCACCCCCCCAAAGTGAAGGCTACCTTAAACTTGAAAGAATCTTAGGACTTTTCACAACCATTTCTCCCCAGTAAAAAATTTGTTGGTTTCACTGATTTCCTTCTCAAAGTAGAAACTTACTTTAGCTTCAGGAGAATTTAGACTCTGGACTGAGAATAGTCCAGGCTTCCAAGGCAACCCTCTGAGAAGTCCCTTGGTGACTAGAGAACTCTCACGAAAATTCTTCAGAGAGGACAACTTATGGAAGTCTGGAGTCAATCTCTCAGGTGCCATTTTGAGATGCCAACTGTTAAAATTGATTATCTGAAATAAAAAGGAAACAGGACACAGTTACCAAGTTGTCTATGATTTAATTTGTAAAGCAACATTTGTATGTCAAACCAGGTCACCTGATTCCTCACAAGTCAGAAACAAGGAGTGATTTATGAGATGGTTTTGATAATAAAAAAAAAAAAGAATTGGAAAAATTACAGAAACTTGTTTTGAACATAATTTTTTTGGACAAGGCAAATCACCTAACTAGTTAGCTTCTCCCAAACTTCCTTAATCTTATGCCAGAAGTCCTTTCTTGCAGGTAGTACCTTTTGCCATCTCCACTCTTCCTGATCCATATCTTCCCACTGGAGCCATGACTCCAGAGAAGAAAGTGAGGCTGGTGACTCTGCACAGCCCTCCCTCACTTAAATTCAACTCACCTGCATGTCATGGTATCACCTTCCTGTTGTCAGGGGCCTCTTCAACAACAAAGGACAAACAACCTCTATGAATACTAGTAGGAGCTGCCCCACTGGGGACCCAACTGGAACTGGCCAGTTTGGCAGCACAATTGTTTCCTTCCTTCCTTCCTTCCTTCCTTCCTTCCTTCCTTCCTTCCTTCCTTCTTTCCTTCCTTCCTTCCTCTCTCTCTTCTTTCTTTCTTTTTCCTTTCTTTCTTCTCTGTTCAGAGGAATGTAAGTTTTGATCCCTCAAACCTGGCAAGATATCTTGGAGTTTACAGGCTAGATATTTTTCTTAAGGACCATGCCTTAAACCCAAATCCTTTGGCTCTCATTGATTGACCTACAATAGAACCAAGATCAAGCCCTACTTGGTCATTGTTTGAGCCCGGATTGGCTCAGAGTGATATAAATAGCAATTGTTTCCGTTTTGGTCAGAAACTCTAAGGATCTCTACTTCCCAGATAGATTTTTTTTTTTTTTGACTAGGTGAAAGAGGCTATTCTCTGCCTCATTTCTTACCTAGCCTTAATTGCTGAATGCACATTTCTTCAAACTAAGACCTGTTAAAGACCTTAACTTAAAAAGACCAAGGTCTCCCTCTGTATCTTGGGCCATCTCCAATCATCCTGATCTATCCATATCTTAGCACTGGAGCCAGATAGCTCTGGAGAAGTAAGTGAGGCTGGTGACTCTGCACAGCCCTTGCTTAAATCCAATTCACCTGCATGTCATGGCATCACCTCCCTGATGTCATGGTCCTCTTTGAGACTGGAGGACAAACAACAACCTTTTGTAACTAGAAAGTGTACAGGGAAAGAGGAATTTGTGATCAGTGGCTAGCAGTCACCCCCCCCCCATCTTCCTTAGAAGGGTTCATTATTCAATTAAGAGTTTAGTTCAAGAAAAAAGAGAGCTTATACACAAAGACTGGCAAGGGTAACTTAGTCTCTGGCTAAGCTTTCTCCCCCTTCCAGAAAAAGGGACTTAGCTTCTGGTCAACCTCTCTTTCTGTCAGAAAGGGAAATCTAGTTTTTTAAAAGAGTAATCCTATGATTATTTTATTATGTCTTATTCTAAATTATATGCTGCTAGAAGGCAATCAGTGAATAAAGCACTAGCCCTGGAATCAGGAGGACCTCAGTTCAAATCCAACCTCAGACACTTGACACACTTACTAGTTGTGTGACCTTGGGCAAGTCACTTAACCCCAATTGCTTTGCCTTCTCCCCTCCAAAAAAATAATTTTTTAAAAAAGAATAAAAAATAAATAATCTGCTGCTAAATGATAAAGTTTTCTCAATCTATCTACTCACCAAATCTCTAGGTAATTTAGGATATCATCTATGTTAGTCTGGCTTAGCTTAATCCTGTAATCAAACTAAAAATAAATCAAAGTAATAGAAAATAACTGATTTTTTTTTTCATGACTTTACCTTTCAGTATTCTGGACAACTCTCTCAGATTATCATTTGCAGAGAAGGGGCTGACATTGTTAGAGAAAATTTTCTCACATATGAGTTCTATACAGACAACAAGCATTTATTAAGCACTTTTATTAAGCGTTACTATGTGCCAGGCACTGGGCTAATCACCAGGAATACAAACATATGGAGGAAGGCAGTCCTTGCCTTCAAGGAGCTTGCATTCTATTGAAGGGAAACAGCATAAAAAGGGAAACACAAATTGGGAGGAGAGGGAGGGAGAAGGTGCCCACAAAGGGGCAGGGAGGGCAAAAATCCAAAGAATGAAGACATGACTGGCCTGGGCACTTTCCTTAAAATGGAGATTCTGGTGATAACTCACCAATCAGAGGAAGGGGCCATAAGAATAGAATGTACTTCCAGTGTGAGAAGGCCAATGAGATAGGCCCAATTCCAAGCCACAATGATAAAAATTATGTGGTTTTTCTTATATTTATTTTTAATATGGTCTATTATACTTAGAATTTTCCTATATTGAACCAATCTTGCATGCCCAGTGTAAATCAAACCTTTTTTTCCCTAACAATTTGTTTAATTTTTTTGCATTCATATTCATTAGAGACATTGGTCTATAGTTTTCTAAGAATTTAGTAATTCCCGAGTTTAGTTGTTAAAATGGTATTTGTATCATAGAAAGAATTTGAGAGGATCCATTCTTTTCCTACTTTTGTAAACAATTTGGGTAATATTGGAATTAAGGTCTTTGAATGTCTTATAGAATTCACTTTTAAATCCATCTGGTCTTGGGTTGTTTCATTTATTTTTCAGAAACTGGATTATTTAAAAATTTTTATTTCTTGTTCTGTTCACTTGAGTATTTTATATTTATGTAAATAATCATGTTTTTTTTTCTAAGCTTTCACTTTTGCTTGCATATTATTGGGCAAAGTGGTTTCTAAAGGCTTCATTTATTTCATTTATGTGAATTCTCCCCTTTCATTTTTTGAAATTGATCATTTGTTTTTCTAAAGTCAGACATACTATTTTATTATTTTTCTAAAACACTGATTCCTGGTTTCATCCACTTATTCTTTTTTGCTTTCAGTTTCATTAATTTCTTCTTTGATTTTCAGAGTTTATTTGTTTAATCAGAATTTTTTGATTTGTTGCTTTTTAATTTCTTTAGATATATATCTAATTTATTTATCTATTCTTTCTTTTGTTGACTAAAGAATTTAAAGACATAAATTTACCCTTCTGAATTGTTTGGCTTCTTCTTAAAGTACTTCAAGGCTTCATCTTTTGGTACATTGTCTCTCATTTTCTTTGACGAAATGATCTATTGTTTTTATTATTTTTCTTTGACCCACTAATTCCTTAAGATTAAATTATTTAGGCTCCAATTAATTTTCAATTCTTTCTTTAAAGGCCCTTTGTTGAATATAATTTTATCATAATCTGGTCAGTAAAGGTTATTTTCAGAATTTATGTTTTTCTATATTTGTTTGTGAGGTTTTTTAATGCCCTAATACTTGGTCAGGTTTGGGGTTTTTTTTTTTTTAAACATGTGCCATGAACAGCTGAGAAAAACGCATACTTCTTTCTATTCCTATTCAAATGATCACCAAATCTGTCATATCTAACTTTTCTGAAAATCTATTGAGGCCCTTAACTTCTTTTTTTCTTTCTTCTTTCTTTTTCTTTTCTTTCTTTCTTTTTTTTGCCAGATTTGCTTAAGTCTGAAAAGGGCACCCTGAGGTTTACACACACACACACACACACACACACACACACGCACACCACTATTAAAATTGTACTATTTATTCCTCTAATTTGATTAACTTTTCCTTTAAGTATTTAAATTCTATGTCATTAAGTACAAATATATTAAATGTTAACATTGATTCATTGTCCATGATGCCTCTAAACAAAATATAATTTCCCTTCCTTAACTGAGTATGTTTTTACTGTTATCTGAGATCATGATCCAGTTTTTTTGAATTCATATGATTCATAATAGATTTTGCTCCAGTCCCTTATTTTATATGTGTGAACCTTAATATTTCAAGTATATTTCTTTTAAACAATATGTTGTTGGATTTCCCTGTGTAAGTTTATTCTGTTACTCTCTTTTGTTTTATTGTTGAGTTCATCCTATTCACATTCAAAGGTATGCTTGTTAATTGTTTCTTTCTATCCTGTTCTCTTGTGTTTTTCTCTTTTCCCTTCCCTATGATCTTCTTTACAAAAAAACAAAAGGTTGTGAAAGGAAATTTGTGGTTAACACTCCTGATCTATAATTAAAGTGATCCATTTCCTCTACCCAGCTTCCTACCACAGGTTCTTAGTACTTTCTTCGTTTCAATCCGTTTCATGTTTCGCCCTTTGATATTGGAGGTCATTTTGTTCATAACCAATCCTATCCTTCTTCTTGACTTCCCTTCATTCCCATTACATTTCCCCACTTATTTCCCTGTTAAATTTAATGTATTTCTACACCAGACTGCGTGTGTGTGTGTGTGTGTGTGTGTGTGTGTGAAAGAGAGAGAGAGAGAAAGAGGGAGAAAACAGAGAGAAAGAGTTAAAGACAAAGAATTTCATGTGATTCAATTGTACGTAAGGTACATATGGCACCCGTTCTCACCACTTCCTCTGTTTATACACTCTTCGCTTCACATATCCTAATTAGGTTCCCAAACTCACACTCTGATGACTTTGAGACTCTAGGGTCAACCCCAACCCTGAATGAATCAAGATTGGAACTTTGAATAGCTTGTTCCCTAAGCCTGATAGATTCTCTCCTTTCACCTCCATGTCTTAGAATCTCTTTCCTTCCTTCTTCAGGGCTCAGTCCATGTGCCATCTCCTATGAAAATCATTCCATACACTGCCCAAATTATTACTTATATACTTGTCTACTTACATGTTTTAATTTCCCCAGTAGAATTTAAGCTCCTTTAATGGAGAGATTTTGTTCTTGTTGTTCTTGTTGTTGTTTTCTCTTTGTCTCTCCAGCAAGTTAGAGCAGTAACTTGCACATAATAGATGTTTAATAAATTAATCAACAAACATTTATTAAGCACCTATCATGAACTGTCTGGGTTGGATTGGATTGCGTTAGATTATTATGGGGAATCACCACAATGCCTTCCATAAAATAAAATAAAAATATTACCATGAAGTTACAAGTCAGGAAGTTAAAAGTTTACATGAACTTGTTTTGAATGAGTTTTTAAAGTGTGGTTAGAATCAGGAACCATGTGTGGTTTGCATACTTTTTTTTTTTTTTTTTGGCTGGGGATCAGGCTACCAGAATTGTAAGGTGAACACTTGGGTGAAGATGTTCCAGCTGCTGATACTTCCAGTTCTCTTCTTGTTTTCCTCTAGGACCCCAGCAGAAGGTATGTGTGTTTCCCAAATACCATAAGCATCTTTGGGTTCATATTTGATAAATGAACCAAGAACAGGTTATGGATGGAGCATCTCAGTAGTTTTCAATCTCTTCCTATGCTCTCTCTGTCCATTCTATTCCAGCTGATCAGTTTAACAAACATTTATGAGGACCATTGAGCCTATGTAGTGTAATAGATGAAGGGATGGAGAGCCTTAGAGTCAGGAAAACCTGGGTTCTAGTCCTGCTTCTGGACTTACTGACTGGGTGTGACCATCATAAAGTTACTTAATCTTGTAGCTCCCAAGGCAACTTTCCAAGACTATAAAATATAGAGAAGGGGCTCAGCTGTATTATGGGAGGGAGTCTACAGATTAGAAGTTCCCTATACTTAAGAAATCTAGTCCACACTGAGATTCTTTTTTTTTTTTTGGAGGGGGGAAGGTAGAGAAATTGGGGTTAAGTGACTTGCACAAGGTCAGACAGCTAGTAAGTGTTAAAGTGTCTGAGACCGAATTTGAACTCAGGTCTTCTTGACTCCAGGGCGGTGCTCTATTCACTGTGCCACCTAGCTGTCCCCAAACTGGGATTCTTTAAAAAAAAAAAAATGAAAATTTTGTTAAATATTAGGAACACAAAGAAATAAAATTAAATACCTCCTGGGTGGAGTTTAAATTCTACTTCTGATATGACATGTTTACAAATAAGAACAATGCAAAGTAACTTGAGGAGGGAGAAGGCACTAAGAAATGGAAAGGGAGGTAAGGAAGAGCATCATAAAGCAGGTTGCACCCAAACTGCATTTTGAAGGAAGACAGGGATACTGAGAGCTGGAGATGAAGAGGAAATCCTTTCTAAGCAAGTAGACAGACTGCAAATGCATAGTGGTGGGAAATAAGAGCTCAGGGAGTAGATAGAATAGTCTAATATGGATGATCCATAGAGCTCTTGAAGAAGATTGAGGCTAGAAAG
>CM053586.1:199990356-200005306 GCA_028646515.1 Pseudochirops corinnae
TGATCTATTCTTTAATGTTTGTTCACATTTCTGTTATGTCAATATTGAAAGTTAGTATAAGATAAAAGTGTGATCAACCTTAGCAATTTCTGATTTGTATGTGTTTCATTAGTGGCAAGAGGATAAAAATGTGAAGCAGTAATCTGCATACCACACATAAAGAGAAAAAAAGTCAGAAAGAGAGCATCAGTTTGGTAAGAGATTGCCCTGATCTTCCTAGCTGGAGAGTCTGGAGCTAAATGAAAGAATCTTAGTGATTTATACTTAATAACTTCCCAAAGTAGCTTAAAAGCATGATCCCAATTTTTCTCCTACTGTGCTCTAGGAAAAGATTGGTGTCTATGAGAGATTATTTGTACAAAGTGAAAAGATTCTGCCTGGCTGCTAAGGGAGTGGAAGATTTAGAATTCTCTATTCTGTCTCTCTCTCTAGGCTCCATCTTGGAATATGGGCATCACAAGTCTTTTCAGAAATTGCTATGGTCAACAATACCTTTATCCTCTGCTAATTGAAAAGAAATATAAGCAAATTTTAAAGAGCAGATAAGCTTTGAATTTAACATGTGTTCTCTTGAGCAGGTAGGAAGGAAGGAGAGAGGAACAGGCAAAATTGTTGTCTGGTTTCAGTCTTCCAGAATGGACAATTCAGTAATAACCTTAATAAATGTTTACTTCCTGCAAATTCTCCTTGCCTAAGTCTCAGGCTGATCTCCTGGCTGTGGTAGATGGAGGTGGTGGTTGGAGCATCTGAGCTTCAGGGGTTGCTCAGACTCCAGAAGCCCTGCCTATCTTCATTTCCACTGCAGTCTTTCTCAAAACTCAAGTAAAGGGTGACCAAGCTCATTTCTGAACTTGTGTTTACCTGCCCTCTTGTGAGATTACTCCAAGGGAAGGAGAAGGTAATGCTATTTCTATAAGGCATAATCTCTCCTTAGGGAAATCCAAAAAAAGGAACTGAAGATTTCCAACCTATCCATCAGGCTTCATCTTATCTACTTTAAATCCTTTGCTAGAAGAAAATCTACATTCCTCCCCAGTGCTGGAAATTTTGCAGTCCCTTGTAGCATCAGTTATGGCATTACTGACATCTGTAATTACACATCACAGCAGCAACATATCAGCACTTTCCAGAAGAAGAATGATTAATCCACTCTCAGGCAATCAATCTAGGAGGCTACCCACAAAAATATGTATCAACCATAAAGACATACCACAGGGGAAAGCATCACTTGACAGACTACTTAAGTGACTGAAGGTCTAAATTAGATGCAGGACATACTATGTATACATGTCACAGAAGTACACACGTAGCTAAAGAACATAAGCAAATATGCATAATAGCAATCAAACAGGCTTATAAGATAACGAAGTGTGCAAAATAGCATGGTATGCACAATTAAACAAGTAATGAAAACTATGCATACTCAGCAGGCTTAGGTACCCACAGGACAAAGGCAAATAAACATGGACAAGAAAATGCCATGACAGAAGCATGTACAATAGTAGAAACCTGCATCAATGAACATATAAAATTATGTGTGAAGCATACACTACATGGGTAAGCATGGTCATCTGAAATTATCTTTCCTTTAAAGTTTAGAGCCCCCAGTTCAGAAGATGCGAGCAGTTTCTTTTTGTAATTAAATTATTTATTTTTAGTTTTCAACAATCACTTTGATGTTAGTCGTTTTTGATAGAGATTATTTTCTGTGTCTCATCCTTGTGTAAGATACTGTCATGTCTCATCCTGGCTAATGAAACACATACAGACCAGAAATTTCTATGGTTGATCACTCTTTTATCTTCAACCCATCTGGTTGAACAGAAATACAAGCAAACTTTAAAGGGCAAGATAAGCTTTGGAATTGCAATTCCATGTGAAGTACATGATATGTGTGTATACACTAACATTGTCATTTAGCAACTGAACACTATGATCTGGTCAACATTAACATTGTCATCTGGTAAACATTGACATTGTCATCAGGTAAACATTTATTCAGTTGCCCCTGTAACACCACAATTTAATTTGTTCCCTATACCATCATGATTTAGCACAGCTCTGCCTGTGGCATATCAACCTATCTGCCCCTGGTCATAGTCTTCAATAGAACTGTAAGCCTGAATCCCTAGAAAGTTCCTGAAAGTTCCAGACACTTAATAAATACTAACTGATGGATCCCTAAACCTGAGTTTGTGTAGGGTCAAAGTTGACTAGCAGTATGGCTCTGTGGCATGAGATGTATTTGTACTATAAGAATCTCTGTGACTGAAATTCTAGACAGAAAAGAGTCAATTCTCCTCTGTTTTTTGAAGTGGTCTTTGTGAACACAATAACCCTGGAAGGTTTACTCATCGTTCTCATTTTCCAGTTGAGGAAACTGAGACAAACAAACAGAAGTTAAAGGGACTTGCTTTTAGATCGCATATCTAGTAAGTGTCTGAAGCTGAACATGAACTCAGGTCTTTGTGACTGGAGGATAAATGCTCTATCTGCTGCCACCAGCTGTCTAGCAATAATCCAAGTAACAATAATAACAGGCAACGATTATAAAGTGTTTTAAGGTTTGCAAAGTACTTTACAAATATTGCTTTATTTTTCCCTCACAACAACCCTGGGAGGTAGGTGATATTATTATCATACCCATTTTGCAGAGGAGGAAACTGAGACAGGCAGAGGTTAATTGACTTGCCCAGGATCACACAGCTAAAAATGTCTAAGGCTATATTTGTACTCAGTTCTTCTTGACTGCAGGCCTAACACTCTACAGTAGTGGGACCACAAAGTACAAACATTTTTTGATAGTTTCTCATTGTGTAACAGCAAATTGCTTTCCAGAAAAATTGTCTCAATGTATAGGTCAACAAGCAGCACAAAAGAGTCTCTCTTCCCAGACCTACCAAAAATGAGTTTGGTCACTTTTCCCCTTTCCACCAAGTTGAAGGGTACAAGGTGGTGCCCAGAGTTGCCTAATTTTCCTTTCCTCTGTACAGAAGTTGAATTTTTTTTCAGATAGGCATTGAATTATTTGTTCCATATCTTTTGACAATTTATGTACTATATTATGGAACGGATCATACTAATAAACTTCTGTTAATTTCTTATATATTTTGCATATCATATTTTTCAAAAATTCTTGTAGGAAGGAATCTGGTTCCACACGCGCACACACACACACACACACACACACTTTATCCTGGTTGCATTGCTTTCTATTCTCTCTTCTTTTGTTTTTTTGCATAATAAATCCATCTCTCTTTGGCAACCATTCCTATACTTTTTTAATTTGTTGGGGTTTTTTTTTATCATAAAGGAATATAGTCTTCCTTATTTCATTAATATTGTTCTCATTTCAACCTAAACATGCACACACAAAGACTTTCTAGTTTACTTAATATTATTCACTGTTTGAAAAAAATATTCTACCTGCATTCCCCCACGTCTCCCTCCCCATTCCACCCTCTTTGCTCTAGCTCTTTTTCTCTCATTATTTGCCTGAGATACCCATTATTAATTTCTGCCTTTCTTTCTTCTACTTCTTTTCTCCCCTCTTTTCCCCAAAATCTATTTGTGTCATTCAGTTCTTAATCAAGGCAAAATGGCTATTGTTTTGTTATCTTTCTCTCATGATTACATTGTTGTATAGCAACTAGGTAATCATAAATGCTTAAAAACGGCTTCTCAATCTGTGGTCTTGGTGGTTTTGTAGATTAAAAACTGACATTGTTTCATTGTGCTCATAATTTTTCAAGTTAATATAAGTACTTGAATTATCATCTTTTGTCTTGAAAAAGAATTCATAGCTTTGACTATTTAGTATTATAACCTTTAACTTTTTATATATCATTGGAAATGTTTTTCTTATTTCTTACTTATGTAGGAAAATTTTATGCCATTAAACTTGCTGCTTTTTGAGGAGATGCTTTGTTCTTGAATGACTGCATAGTCACATCCTTGTGAATGTAGTCTTGAAACTGGAAAATTTTGTATCTGGATGATTTGAATTTTAGGTTCATCTGTTGTTGTCTTTTGAAAGTCTGCAGCCTATTCCTTTTCATCAATATTTCAGAAATTTTCCTGCATAATTTCCTGAAAGAGTGATATCAATTTCTTTTCTTCTTTACAGTTTTTGAGAAGTCTGTTAATTCTTAAAATTTCTCTCCTCATTTCATTACTCAGAATCTAACCCTTTTGCCTGTGTCAATCCCAATTTTTTTCTGGATGTCAAGTTTTATGGGTCATTTTTTCTTCTTCCCTGTTGTCTTTATCATTTTGTTTTCTACTGAAATAATTTTGTTTCTCATTGAGCCTATTGTTTTACTTATAATTATTATGGATAGTTCTATACTACTGACTTTCATCATCTGACCTGAAGGTTTTAGCAATAGGTCTTATTGGTATTATGGTGACATACTCAGACATTGACAGTGACAGAAAATGGAATGGAGAAGAAAGATCGGGGGCAAGGAGACCCACTAAAAATCAATCTCAATAACCTAGCAAGGAGGTTATGATTATCTGAACCAATTTGGGGTATGTAGGACTGGACAGAGTCTCAAGTTGTTACTGGCCATCTTTGATTTCAAAGATCTGTTGTCTGATTTTTGCAGCAAGCTTGAGGTTACATTAAGAAATGGAACTCTTTGTTAAAAAATTTCTGATCATAGCCTTGGCACATGACTTTTATAATTATTTTTTTCATGCTTGCAAAGAATTTTATAAACCAATTTAGTCATACCAGAATTAATTCTATTCTAAATTGGGTTATTTAAGATTGAGGATAATCTCTTCAAATTTTTTATTGTTGCTATATTATATTATATTATATTATATTATATTAATTCCTGATTATAGCCTTCCCCCATGCCTTACTCAGTGAGTCAACTCTTGTAAAAATGGAGAATGTATATTATAATGTCATAGAATCTCCATTCATTGTTACAAATATAAGCTTCATAAGAAAAGCTGGGAAATCTAGCAATCAGTTTCAAATAAATCCAACCAGTCCATACCTAGCAGAGTGGGCCTACTTCTCTAAATCAGGTTGGTAGATCTGTTCATTTCATTCTTCTTCAGGTTAGAAAAGTTCTCAGAAGTCTTCATTTTTATAATATTGATAGTGTAAGTGGTTCTGTTTCTGCTCACATTGTTTTGCATTAGTTCATAGTCTTACCATGTGTTTTTATAATCACCTGTTTCCTATTTCTTACAGCACCATAGTGCTCCATAACATTCATATTCCACGACTTATTCGACCCAGGAGAACAACTCATACAATAAAAACAACACTGTCAAAACAATTAACTTTGAAAGCTATGAGAAGTATCATCCATACAATAACCATTCATAATTCCCAAAGACTGATGATGAAGTTTGCTCCCCGTTGTAGAGAGCTGATGTATTTAGAATATAAAATGAAACATATATTTTTGTATACAGTCATTGAGGGAATTTTCTTTGCATGAAGCACAATTTATTTTTTATTACAGCAAATATATTTTTCTTTTCTTTTTTGTAGTGGTACGGTGTATAGAAAGGAAAGAAAAGAGATTTCTATTAATATTAATTTTTTTTAATAGAGAGGTAAGGGGTGCAGCAGATATGGAATGTTGCATGCACTTTCAGATAAATTCACTGTATTATTATCTTTACTTAACTGTTTTGCTTTGTTACAAGAAAATTCTCATGAGGTGGGGATAATTGATAAATTTTCATAATGTAAAAACAAAACACATGAGTAAAACTTTAAAAATTAAAAAAGAAAGACATCAATATGCCAGTGTTTGTTGCTATTGATTTCTCAAAAATACTTAAATACATTAGGAAATTGGGTTATTTACAATTGAGAATAATCTCTTTGAATTTTTATTGTTACTATTTTATATTATATTAATTCCTGATGATAGCCTTCCCCCTCTCCACAACTCAGTGAGTCATGTCTTGCAAAACTAGAGAAAAAAAGCAGTTCAGAAGAACCAACCAGTAATTTGACCATATAAAATAGCATATACAATGTTCCATGAGTGTAGTTCCTCACCTCTGCAACAAAATAAATAAGGTGCATTTTGATCATTGTTTTTCAAAAGGAAATACTTTAAGATCTTCCCACCCCCACCTCCCTTCCCATAATTGATCTGTTTTGCGATTAGATTCTCCTGTCTTGGTTTTGGTCATACCTGTAGTGGCAGTAGTCTAGAAATGGATAGATTCAGGCCTGGAAGGTCTCTATCACCCTGTTCTAATACATCTATATTACGGGAGTTAGGTGCCATTGTGATTGCAGCAATCAATCAATCAGCCAATTGATAAGTGTTTATTAAGGTTCTACTATTTAAGAGAGGAAACAGTACAGTGTAAAGAGCAATGACTAAATCTAGAGATTCATAGAACTTGGGTTCAAATCCTGACTTTAATACTACTTGTATGAACTTGCATAAGTCTCTTAGACTCCCTGGGCTGTCTAGGTCATTTTACAAATAAGTTTGAGTTTTCTCATATATAAAATGAAAGGGTTAGACTAGGTGGTCTCTGATGTCTCTTCCAGTTCTGGATCTATGGTCCTATAATCTTATGTGACAGGTACTGTATTAGGTGCTGGAATACAAAGACAAAAAAGAAATAGTCCTTGCCTCCAAGGAGCTTATATTCTATTGGAGACATGATAGATAGATAGATAGATAGATAGATAGATAGATAGATAGATAGATAGATAGATGAGAGAGAGAGAGATGATAGACAGATAGATGCTAGAGGTAGATAGATAATATAAGATAGATAAATAGATAATGGACAGATGGATGTTAGGCAGATAGACACTATAGATGGTAGACAGATAATAGATAGGTAGATAGACATAGATATACACATATATGTGGTGAGAAAGAGAGAGACAGAGTAGAAAAAGAGGGAAAGAAAAGAGAAAGAGAAGGGCAGAAGTAAAGAGGCAGAGAGAGAGAGAGAGGTAGAAATGAGGAAGGGCTGCATTGTGTATAAAAGCAAAGATATGAGGAGTATGGTACATATGGACCAACAAGAAGATCAATTTGGCTGGACTATAGAGAGCTTGAGAGGAGTAAAGTATAATAAGGCTGGAAATGAAAGCTGGAGCTGGAATGTGAAGGGCTTTAAATGCCAGACAGAGACTGGCATGCCACTGCCATTGAGCCAAAGTCACAGCCTTCACCTCAATGGGAATGACTTCTTTGTCTCTTCCTTTTTAGAGGTGAAACAATATCCCCCACTCATAATGGCTCAAGAAGGGGACACAATCAATATCACCTGCACTACCAGCGGAAAATCATTTGGGCTCTACTTGAAGCGAAGTCTTATCAGCCTCATGCAAGTGATACATTTCTCAAAAAAAAATGAATCCATCATAACAAAAAGTTACAAGAACCGTACTATCATATCTGGGACCTTGAATAATTTAACAATCATAATATCCAATATACAACTGGATGACACTGATGTCTACACCTGCGAAGCCACAACATCCAGCAATACCCTGGGAAATGGCACCATGGTAGCCGTAACAGGTACTCAATTCTGTTCACACTTCAGAAAAGCAAACGACATTCTCAGAGTCTTTGCTTACACAGTTTCCTCTAATTATAATATGTTTTCTCTGCTCTATATTTGCCTAAGTCTCATCCTCCCTTCAAGACTCAACCTCAGTTCCATTACTTTCATGAAAAACTACACTAGCCCTTAGAAATCCTTTAAAAGCCCTCCCTAGAACTCATGTAACTTGCTCTCAATTATATATTGCTTTGTTAGGTATTTGTGTGTGTGTGTGTGTGTGTGTGTGTGTGTGTGTGTGTGTATGCCCTTTCTTCCAAACTAGTCTATAATCTCCCTTAGGGCAGGGTTTCTGTCATTCAACAATTCACTCACTTATTCAATCAACAAATATTTTGAGCATTTACTGTGTGCAAGTCACAGAGCTAGGTACTAAGGGGTGAAAATAAATGTATGGCCCCTGTTCTCAAGGAACGGACAGACCAATAGGGGAAATAGGACCAGAATACAAATAATGCAAATTAGAACTTAGTCAGAATGTAAGAGAAATATAAACAGAAAGCAAGTCACCTGGTATACTGGATAGAGCACTAATTGTTAAGTTAGAGGATCTCCATTTGAAATTTGGCTTTGCCACTTTTGACTTAGGTAACCTTAATCGATTCACAAAATCTCTCAGATTCATTTTCCTCATCTGGAAAAGGGAGTAGAGGTCATATAAGTTCTCTTTTAACTCTAAAACCGCTATGATTGTGAGTAAGAATTGTTTGTTCTCTGTATTTGGATCCTCAGCACCTAAAACAGCACTGGACACACAGTAGGTGTGCTAAATGAGTGCCTGCTTATTGATAGATCCATCCTATGCTAGAAGAACTTAGAGGAAGAAAGGGCCACTTTTAGCCAGGAAGAGCATGAAATGCTGCCTAGAGAAGGTACCCCCTGAGTCAGACCTTGCTGCATTGTTCAGTCATTTTTTCAGTTCTGTTCAATTCTTTGTGACCCCTTTGTGGTATTTTCTTGGCAAGGATACTTGGAGAGGTTTGCCATTTCCTTCTCCAGCTCATTTTACAGATGAGGGAACTGAGGCAAACAGGGTTAAGTGACTTGCCCAGGATCCCACAGCCAGTAAGTGTCTAAGGTCATATTTGAACTTGGGAACACGAGTCTTTCTGACTCCAGGTTTGGTGCTCTATGCACTATGGCACCACCTAGCAGCCTGAGCTGGACCTTAAAGGGAAACAAAAGATGTTCAGTAGAGAAAGGAAGGAAGGAGTACATTGAAGGCAGGAGGGAGCACATGAGCAAAGACACAGACTGAAAGGAATGTAAGACAAGGACAGGACATGATAAGCAGTCCTGCAGTGTTGATTCATGGCAGAGATTGGCCTAAGCTCATCTCCACTCTTTTCCCTAGGATGGAATATAGTGACCAGGTCACAGGGTCACAGCATCACAGAATGTCATAACTAGAAGGAAATCTTGAAGACCTTCTTTTTTATCACTCTCACTTTACAGATGAGAAAACTGAGTTTCAGAGACATGAAATTACATATGAGCACTCAGTTAATGAGTAAAGAGTTGGGATTTGAACTCCTGACACCCAGTACAATGTTCTTCCTACTATTTAGCAACACAGAGACTGATGAGTTAAGTCACACAGCTAAGGACCCAGAGACAGCTACCCTTCTTTTTTTTCAGCGTTCCCTGTTGGGCCCACCTTCTGCTTGTTAGAGCCTGGCAAATCACCCTTCACTTTTGCCTCTTCCTAGACAAGAAAAAGAAAGGAGAGGATGGACACCTGGGGGTGGTCTTGATCGTGACATTTTTCTTCATTGGGCTGGTCCTGGGGCCACTGCTCATGATGTTGAAGAAGTGGGTAAGTGAATGAGACCTATGGCTTGTCCTGTCCTTGTCCTATCCTTTCATTCATTTGGCTATTTCCCCACCCAATAGGCTCTCTTGGAAGAATAATAGGAAGAAGAGGCGATATGAGACACAGAAAAACTAATCATCTGGAAATCCCAAATACCATCTCATTTTGGTTTTTTGGGCTCCTTGGAGTGGGGTCCTCAGACTGCAATGTCTATGGAACACTTAGGTCGGAGCCAGTATCAGGTTGAAAGAGCAAGTCGTGTGTGGGCAAGGGAAAAGCAGAGTTTGGGAATCATTAGTGGAAATGCTGTGAAGATCATGAAACACTGAAGGGAATTCTACAAGACAAATACTGAAGAGAACATAGATATCCAAAAATTCATTGTCAAAAAAAACTTAACTGCTCAGGATCTTGCTTGTGTGCCTGGAGAGAGAGAGAGAGATTGCCAGGAAATTCATTCCATGTTACTCCAGCTTGATCAGAGACCTAAAACCCCTAGAGCTAAGGATTTCCAGTAAAAGAATTTCACTAAGAGCTAGGAGATGCAGGAGAACGTAGGGAGTAACTAATTAAATTGTCTTTTCCAGAGAGGAGACAAATCTTGAGCTGAGCTCTGAGGTGGCTATAATGCCAGGCAGTACTAGACTCCAGGGTCTCTTGGGAGACAGAAATCACTGTGGTTCTATGTGTGTGTGTGTGTGTGTGTGTGTGTGTGTGTGTATACACACATATATACACATATGTATAGGTATAGGTATATGCATGTGTGTGCATATACACACATACATTTATGTATGTATATACATGTGTGGACATTCACACATACACATATACATATGCATCCATCTACATATATACATATAGTTATGGATACATATACATACATCTATATATACATATAGTTATGGTTATAGTTACGTAGATATAACACATATATTCATGTATATGTGTCTATATATGTAAATATACATAGATACACATATATCATGCAATATACATAAGTATATATTATATGTGTGGATACATGTGTGCGTGTGCACACATGTGCACCTGCACACACACATACACACTGGATCATGGATAAGAGTCCACCTGCAAGGTAGACTGAGAAGTCTTGAGCTGGATCAATCTTTCACATCCCTTTCAGCTCTAAAATCTATGATCCTATGAATTAGTTGCAACAGCATGGCACTATGAAGACTGAACTGGAGGTAGGTTCAAAGGAGGAAAGCTGAAATTCTGGCTCTGCCACTTAATACTTTGTGATCCTGAGTGAGTCACTACCTCTTTAGGTTTCAGTTTCCTCGTCTGTAAAGTGGTGATTTTCTGGGTCCTTTATAACTCTAACTCTTTGATCTCAGATGTGTCTGAAATAGGATTTGAACCCGCAGTCATGTCTCCCCACCTCCTTCCTTTACAAACACAAGGTGTTATTGTGAAATGAAAAAACAACAATGACAACGGACTACTACTAGTTAGTGATTTATTTCTGATAAGATGCATTCAGAAATGGCATCTGATCTAGTCCTAAGGGGACTGCACAGCTTGCAGAGGGAAAGCTGAGGCACTGAAACTGAACTAAAAATAGCAAAAACTGCTTTTATTTTCCAGGTGGACAATTTAAGAAAGACTCAGAATACATCATGTACCATATATGAAGACATGTCCTACAGCATTCAACAGAACACTTCATGCCGGGACAATTAGTACAACTGACCAGCCTCACTGTGAGGTCAAGAAAGGGTACCCCAAAGAAAGATATTTTCCCTTCTCTGTAACTTCTCTCTGCCTTAGTATGAGGAATTTGGCCTTCCACCAGAAAACAGTCAACACAAATCATCCTACGGTAAAGGAGATTAAGTTGTTTAGTGGATCTCAAATTTAAAGGGATTAGAAATGGAACAGATAAGATCCAGCATACACCAACCTACTCTCATTCCATTTTATAGACTTGCCGGAAACCACACACAGAGCAATTACCAGAGCTGAGATTTGCAGTCAGGTCACATAGGCGGAAGGGCCAGGTGGAGGTGAGAGACTTTTGGAAGGGGAAAGGTATACTAAGAATATTGCCTCAGAAAAGTACAAAAAAAGAAATTAGGTCATTGAATCGTCTTTAAAAATACACAAAAGAGAACAGAAAGGAGTTCAGAAGAAAGCAGACATTGAAATTTGGGTATGGGAAGGAGTCCACATTTAGGCTACAACTGTAGGAAGGAACCCAGAGAACCACTTGCCTTAACAAGACCTTCTCCCCTCAAGGCAACATTCTTTGTGCCGGCATTGAGCTAAGCCATCTACTTCCTCACTATTCTGTGTCATATTGCTATGAGTCTGGATCTATTACAAATAAGTACTTTGTCAATAATAATAATAATAATAATAATAATAAAGATCTATGAAGCTGGCACCCTTAGAGATTGGCTCATTGGCCCTTGGCTTTCAACACTATCCACGTTCTCCTAATGGGATTTGAATTGCACTTAAGTCTTCGGGGGGAATAGAAACTTCTTTTTTTAAGGAGACTGAGCCAGTTTGACTTTGAGGTCGTGTCCAGAAGGTCACCACATGCATTTGATATCAGGTGGTGTACCTCAGAGTACAGGAAGCTAAGGTTTAGTTGAGTCGTGCTGGGCTAAGGTTGTGCTGAATGTGTTGTGTGTGCTGCCTCTTTAAGCTAGCACGAATGGACTGCTGTGCTAATGACTTCTACCGATCCTGCGCATCCTTCAATAAAAATAAATATTTTCTGATGGCAATGGAAGAAAAGAAGGAAATAAATATTGATTAAGGGCTGACTATGTATCAGGTACTGTGTTAAATGCATTTAATTCTCACAACACTCCTGAGAGGTAGGTGCTATTATTTTTTGTTGTTTAGTCACGTCTAATTCTTTGTGACCCCATTTTGGGGTTTCTTGGCCAAGATAGGGAGTAGTTTGTCATTGCCTTCTCCAATTTGCTTTACAGATAAGGAACTGAGGCAGAGTTAAGTGTCTCTTGCCTAGGGTCACACAGGTCATAATTGCCTGAAGCCAGATTTGAGCTCATGAAGATTGGTCTTCCTGATTCCAAGCCCAGTGCTCTGTCCATTGTGCCACCTAGCTCCTCTTGTGCTAATATTATCCCCATTTATAGTTGAGGATGCTGATGAAGACAGAGATTAAGTGACTTGCCCAGGAACTCAAGTATTTCTGACTCCAGGTCTAGAGTTGTATATACTGTATTAGCTAACTGCCAAAGCTATGGGAGCCCAGTCTCTTCCTGGTCAGACATTACCTGGGCTGGCTGACCTGGAGTCATTGACTAGAGCCAGTGGCTATACTCTAGTCTAGACTAATGCAGTATGGCATAGAAATGTAGCATGTAACAATCATAGTCATAGCTAGCATTTCTATAACAAGCTAAGTGACGCAGTGCCCAGAGTGCCCAGCCTGAAGTCAGGAAGACTTGAATTCAAGTCCGGCCTCAGACACTAGTGATGTGATCCTGGGCAAGTCACTTAACCCTGTTTGCCTCAGTTTCCTCATCTGTAAAATGAGCCAGAAAAGGAAATAGCAAACCACTCCAGGATCTTTGTCAAGAAAACCCCAGATGAGGTCACAATGAGTCAGACATGACTAAACGGTTGTCTCATTTGATCCTCAAAATAATCCTGGAAGGTAGAAGGTATTATAATTCCCATTTCACAGAAAAGGAAACTGAATCACAGGTTAAGTGACATGCCCAGGAGTGTCTGAGGCCAGATTTTAATTCAGGTCTTTCTGATTCCAGGTCCTAAGTTCTACCCACTGTACTACCCAGCTACAGGCTAGGATTGGGAGTCAGGAGACTTTTGAATCCTACTCCTGACAACCTGGCCAAATCACTTAACCTATCTGAGCCTTAACTTAATTGTTGGTAAAATGAAGATAATTTTTGTACTACCTACCTGCACAGGGTTTGGGGAGGGAATATCTTTGCAGCTTTAAAACACTATTGAAGTTTGAACTATTTTTATTGCAATAATCAGAAATTATTTGATCTCATTTTCCATTAGGTAGGTATTCTAATAATAACTAAACAAAGAAAATATGTGTGACCACATCCTCTCTGCCTCATGTCACTCTGCGGAAGTGGTCAGGCTGGTCCTCTTAACCGCCGAGGAGCTGTCTCTTCAGGAGGAGATGAGAGCCTAAAATAGAGTAGGAATAGGGATTGGACCTGCAATTTTACTGATAAGGAAATTCTCTCTAGACTGCAAGTTGACACCTTCTCCATAGCTATTAAAACTTAAACTAAGACTTTGGAGGCACCCTATATGGATAGATAACATTTACACAGTGCTCTAAGGTTTGCAAAATGGGGTTTTTACAACAACTCTGTGAAGTAGGTGCTATAGTTATTATTATCATCATCCCAGTTTTATAGATGAGGAAATTCTATAAAGAAACTCAGAGAGGTAACATCGCACAGTCAATAAGTAAGTATAGTTAAGTAAGTATAGGAGGCAAGAAGCAAGATTTCTTGTGACTCCAGGCAGAGTGGTGCATCTCTACATTCCCTCCATGTGGTTAGAAAGTGCTGTAAGAGATTGGCATAGTCCAGGGATGGGGAACCTGCAACTTCGAGGCCACATGTGGTCCTGTAGGTCCTCAAGTGAAGGCTGGCTGCCCATGTGACCTCAAGGCCACAGGTTCCCCACCCCTGGATAGTCTATAGACTAGGCTGGAAGATCTACATCCATAGTCTCCTATGTGGCAAGCATGTACCATCCATCCTCAACTCCTACAGATACCTCCCAGAGATAAATCACTTTCCTTATGCCATTAGTTCCTCCTGGCTTCCCCTTAAATGACCTTTACTAACACCAGCCTAGGAGATGTCATGAGGAAGCTGTCAGTATCTTTCCATTGTATCAGTAAGCACCCTAGCATACCCAAGATGGCTGCTAGCACAGGTTCTTAGATCTGCTTTTCTAAAGGAAAGCAACTCAAAATGGGTGAACAGTCTTAATTAATCAAACATATATCATTTATCTGGTTCAGGGGAAAAAGTCAGCACCCTGAACTTCAGAGAATGCAAACACAAGTTACAAGCAGACAAAGAGACAGATCAGCAGATGGGCTTCCAATCATCTGACCCTTACATCCAGATCTAGTCAGTTAACAGAGAGGGAAACACCAACATCTGGGTTTTTCAAAGTGGGGGGAGCTCAACGGCCCACAGGCTCCACATGACCACATTTAGCCTATTAGGGGGCAGAGCATACTTTCAAATCTGGGAAGGTTCTCAGAGCCACTTAAGCCACTTTATTTTTATTTATTTATTTATTTTAAATTTTGTTATAGTTTGCATCATTCATTTCCACAAGATTTTGAGTTATGTATTTTCTCCCCCTCTTTCCCCCACCCACCGCCCCAAAATAGCCATCCCAGTGTGTCCCCCCTCCCCCAGTCTATTCTCTCCTATGTCACTTTTTGGTAGGACAGGATGGATCTCCCAACCTCAGTGCCTGTGTATCTCAAGTTCCAGCTGGATGTAGTCAATAATAATAATAATAATTGCATAGATAGATAGA
>CM053586.1:200005806-200021046 GCA_028646515.1 Pseudochirops corinnae
TGTATTTAGGGTCAGATCTAGTAGAATTAAAGGTTTACGTATAAATAAAAAAAAAAAAAGAGAAATACATAACCTCTTTGTTCTTAGTGGCCAGCTGTCTTAGAAGCCTTGAACAACATTATCAAGGAGATAACTCCCTCCTAAGATGGTCCCTAATCAGTCTAGCTTCCAAACTTGGCACCTCCTGAAACAATCAAGCCTATCCTCCCAACTGCCATATTGGACTTATGTCATTCATCCTTAACCAAAAGTTACCTAGTGACGTGTCAAGGCAAAAACCACACCTCTCGCTCCCCTCCCCTCTGATTTCTCCCAGTGAATTATGGGCAAAACGCCTGCACAGTTGGTATAAAAAGTGCATGTCCCTTTAAGCACTTAATCACTCCCAAACCCCACCTTTGCCCACCTACAGTTAGCATAATGAACCTACGACTGACAGTTTTATGTCTTTAAAAACTGCATCTCTAGCCCCTACACTTTGCAGGCTTTCTCTGACACCTCCCAGCCCGCTGTAAAGCATAACAATAAACTTTATAATACTGCCCTTTGCAGGCTATCTTTAACCTTCTCCTGCCTGCTGCAAAGCATAACATAGAACTCTACCTTAAATCCCTATCAGCTTGCAGATCCCCTTACCTCCCCCCTTGCCTCAGTGTAACAATAAACTTTTATAACTCTGCCAAAAGACAGCTGAGTCCAGTAATTCTTCTCGGACGACAAACCCTCAAAGAATTTCATTAGAAATCCCCTTTCCCTATACCTCTTCAGAACCACAGTTTGTAAAATCACATCAGTTTGCAAAATCACATTTCTCCCTAGCCTCAAATCTGCCCAGCCTCAGACCATTATCTCTGCCCCTTCCTCTGCCAGTACTCTGCCTAGCAACCATTCATAAAATGTTTATCTCCTCTTAGTATAATAACCAGATGCACCTATGACCTCCATGCAGCCCCACTTTGGGCTATTTCCTGGTGAATTATGGGCAATAAGCCTGTGTAGTAGATATTAAAAGTGCATGGTCCTTTAAACAGTGACTGCTCCTTAACTCCTCCCTAATCCCACCCTTACTCGCCTAATTAGCATAATTGGCACAGGTTATACTTTGGATTATTCTATAAAAACTATACGTATGACCCCTTTAAGGTTGCAGGTTCCTTAAGACCTCCTGCCGCTGTATAGTGTAACAATAAACTTTTACCAACTTGACTCGGAACGCTTGAGCCTGTGAATCCATTCCACACTGTCCACCAAGGGACTCTGGTCATTGGGGTCCTTGAAACACCTATCACTCCATCGTCATTTATGGTGACCACAAAGGGACCATAGTCTGAGATCTCAAGCTGTCTTAGAGTCATGGTAAACTCCTTTCACCTCCTTGCTAAGTCTCAGGCCTGTATGCTTTTGCATTAATAAAGTTCCCTTTGCCTAAAGAGAAGGTCTGATTGAATTCTTTCAAAACTGAACCAGCTCACATGACTTTGACTTCATCAAAGTCACTTGTCCAGGGTCACATAATTCCTAAGTGGAAAATTTAGGTCTTCCTGACTTCTAGTCTAGTACTCTATCCATTTAACTACCTAGTTCAGGTAGCTAATCCTAGAGTTGGGATTAAAACCCAGGATCTCAAATTCTGATATCACCAATCTTTCCACAAAACAACATTTCATTCCTCCCTCCCCCAAATGCATTGTGGCCATTCCAGAGTTCAAGTTGAAGGTTTTTGCCAGAAGCGTTGGGGTTAAGGTGACACCCCAATGCAAACTTGTATCAAATACCCAAAATGCCACACTTCTATACATTATGAGATTTCTTCCTTCTTCCATTTAAATTCACCCTTGTCTGAGAAACATGGGGCATAGAACAGGGGTCAGGCACCTGACTTTCATGGGTTTGACCCCATGCATAAAATGAAAGGAAAAAAAAGCAGGTTGACTTTGTAATTACTTCAGTTGAAGAAGTAATAAAGGAATAGTATGGCTTGTTCAGAAGTGCAGACCTTCAAATGATTCATGGGCGACTTGAAGATGAGGTGACATCTCCTTGATAGATAGCAGATGTAAAGAGACCTGAATTATAGTCCTTGGCTCTGCCACTAACTGGGTGATGATGGGCAAGTCACTTTCGATCTTAGAAAATGACTTTACAATGAGGGTGTCGAGCTAGATGAGACCACATAGTTGTCACTTGTTCGTTGGGGGAGGGGGAAGATGGTTTCTCACAAAGGGCCTCCAGCTGTGTAATCAAGTAGCTGGAGTTCAATCCTGGTGGAGACTGACAACAAACAGAGGGCTTCCCATCCTGTTTTTCTTGGACTCTATGGCTCATTGCTTCCAGCCTGGAATTTGGACAAGGAAAGAATGGAGGGAGGAAAGAAAAGAAAGAGGAAAGGGGGAGAAAAGAAAGGAGGGAGGGAAGGAATTATTAAGCACTTGAGTCCTACTATGCTAAGCTCTTTAGAAATACTTTCTCATTTGATCCTCACAACAATTTGATCTTTTACGAAGATGTCCCCTCATTTCCCAGCATTCATTTTGGACTGCTTCGAATTCTCCTGAAATACTCACTTTAGACTTCTTTAACTTCATTATGCTCCTAGGCTAGGTACCTTCTCCTTCCCCTCCCTCCAAGTTCTTTACAGTTTTCCTTTTGTGTTGCATTCCCCATCAGATTGTAAGCTCCTTGAGGACAGGGTCAATCTTTCTTTTTTTATATTTGTATCCTCTGTTACTTTTTACAGGGCTTGGCACATAGTTGGCACTTAATAAATATTTATTCACTCAGAACTTGAATGAAGAAATGTGAAAAGACACCTACCTCTTTATGGAGATGGGAGGTCCACAGGTGTTACACATTACATGTTTCCAGAACTTTTCAATGTATTGATCACTTGTGTTGATTTTTCTTCCTCTCTAAAAATACTATTTGTCATATGTGATGGCTCTCTGGGAGGGGGAGGAGAAAGATACTTGGGATAACTGTGGTGACATAAGAAACAAACAAAAAAATAAATGAAAACTTATTTAAAATATAATGTTTATTTACAACAATCCTCTGTGTGTTTGCACATGCACACGCTATTATCCCTTTTTTACAGTTTCAAGAAACTGAAGCAAAGGTTAAGTGACTTGCCCAAAGTCACACAGCTTGTAAGAGTCTGACGCCAAATATGAAGAGAAATCTTCTGCAGTCCAAGCTAGTGTTCTAGCCACTGGGCCACCTAGCCACCTCAATCCCTTAGACAAAGCTTGGTCATGGTTCTCATCCAGAGTCTCCTCTAAAGGGTCAGGATCTCTTCTAGAAATAGTGCTCAATATACAAAGTTGATGTCAAGTATATGGAAGTTTATTCCCTTTATCACTAATTAAATGCTTAAAGTGCAAAAGACTTCTAGTCATTCATTAACAAGTATTTAAAGATCAAAAGGTAACTAAGTGGTATAATGGGTAGAGTGCTGGACCTGGAGATAGGAAACTCTGAGTTCAAATCTAGCTGTATGACCCTGACTGGGCAAGTCACTTAACTGCCATGTGCCTCAGTTTCTTAACCTATAAAAGAGGGATAATAACAGCACCTAATTCCTAGAGTTATTGTGAGGATCTGTAATGGGAATGGGAATTTGAAGATCTTCCCTATCCCTTAATGAGCCTAAGGGAATTTGAAGACCTTCCCTGCTTTGAAAATATACTCTGTCCCCTAATAGGCTGAATGTTATCACATGGAGCCTGTGTTGGGAGAAGTTTGCTGGAAGGTGGAGCAGAGCCCACAGGAAGCTGGGAGTTAGAGCCAGCTACCGTGTTGGGAGGAGAGCAGGCTTCTGAGGGAGACAGATAGACTTGTGAGTAAATATTGGTCTTATGTTGGTTTGTGGGAAGGCTAAAGGATGCTGTGGCTCTCTGTTCAGTTGTGGCTTATAAACTTCCTACTGTGATGGAATTGACTTATTGGTTTGGGGATTCGGTTTCCCGGTGTCTGAAGAAATGTTTTGCTTCTGTCTTCTACTTGGAGAGTTTGTTATATTTTGTGCTTGAGCACCATGAGGATATATTTATAGTGATTGTGGATGCTGTGAATATTGCATTGGCGCCACAGGATCAAATAAGATAACATTAAAATTTTGAAAATCTTATAGCACTACATAAATGTCAGTGTTAACTATTGTTATAAAAAGTAAACCCATCACCTATTAAAGTCTCCCAGGAGGTAATGTCAACCTTGCTGGATTTTGTTCAGCAGATTGTTTCACTTTCCCTTCAAATCTGAACAGTTTGTATAGCTCATAAGTCCAGACCTTCTGGGGAGTGAGGTGAAGTAAGTTCAAGGACTGGAACTAGACTGTGGAGATCTTTAAATGTCAAACTGAGAAATTTTTATTATATCCTAGAAGCAACAATGAGCCACCAAAGACCGGTTCTTGAGTAGAGGAGTGACATGTTTAAATTGATACTTTAGGGAAGTTGTTTTTTCAGCCTTATGGAGGAAGGATTGGCAAGGGGAAAGATTGGGAGACCAAATGAAGAGACTATTGCAATAGTTCAGTCCCAAATAAATAAGGAGAGAAGTAGATAGTTGTGAGAGATATTCTTAGTTCCAGCCTACCTTTCTGAAATTATTTCACATTACTCTTCTTCCTACCTCATGCTTAGAATTGACAAAATTTAGCAACAGACTGGATATAGTGAATGACAAAATTGCTCCTGTTTATATAGGATTCAAGGGTTTTATTTTTACAAAGCTCTGTCCTCATTATTGCCTGATAGTTTGTAGAAATATTATCTCTGAACAGCCCATGGCCACACAAGTAAGGAACAGATCTAGGCCTCAAACCCTATTCTAGGTCCCATTCTTTTTTCCACTAAATTCTGATGCCTTTCAATCTCATATTCTTTCTCTTTTCTCTAACCCACCAATGCAAGCACTGATCCAGTGCTTGCTTGTGTAAGCACATCTTGGGTTCAAATGTTACCTATGTAACCTTGAGCAAGTTACCTAACTTCCCTGAACCTCAGTTTTCTCATCTGTAGAATGAGGTGATTAGATTCAGCAACCTTCCAGCTTTACATCTATGAATCTATCTTTGGACAGGCAACACTTAAGTCCAGGTTCTCTGACTCCAAATAATAATATTAATAATAGTTGCATTTATATAGATTTTCAAAGTGTCTATGTTAACTCATCTGATCCTCACAGTAACCCTGTGAGGGAGGTGCTCTCAAGGTACACAGCTATTAAGTGCCTGAGGTAGGATTTGAACTTATGTCTTTCAGACTCTGAGCCCTATCCACTTTACCACCTGGCTGCCTATAGCTAATGCAGTATGCTTTCCTTTTCACCGTGAGGAGGTAGCATAGAGAGCTACCTTTGTGCTGAATATAGGAGTCTGCACATAGCAAATGCTGACTATTCCCCTTGCAATCACAGTCTTTCCCCGGCTGTCTTTGATGTAAGGCAATAAGGTGTCTCTGCAAACCGAATCCCAGAGATGGAAATGCTCTGATCTTCCCCATCTCCTCTGCAGAAAAGGATTTGATTTTTAACTCGTAAGGCCATAAGATCTAGAGCAAGCAGGCATCTTAGAGACCAGTTAGTCTAATCTCTTCATTTTACAGATGGTGAAACTAAGTCTAAATAGGGGAATTGACTTGTTCAAGGTCACAGTGGTTTAAGTGGAAAGGCTGGGATTTGAATCTATGCCCTCTGACTCAAAGTTAAGTCTCCTTACTACTACGCTTGAATTGTCCTTTGATTCAGGAAGCAGGATATTGTCAGAAAGTATAGGATTGCTTTGCTTTTGTTAATTAGTACATCTTGTTGTTTTGAGACAGCCAGTTTAGGTGGTGGGTTCTCTAGACATGGAGGGCAGCCAGGTGGTGTAATAGGTAGACTGCTGGCCCCGGAACCAGGAGTACTCATCTCTGTGAGTTCAAATCTGGCCTCAGATCTTCGCTTGCTGTGTGACACTTAATCCTGTTTGCCTCAGTTTCCTTATCTATAAACTGAGCTTGAGAAGGAAATGTCAAACCACTCTAGTATCTTTGCCAAGAAAACCACAAATGGGGTCACAGAGTCTGAAACAACTGAGACAAACAGGATACTATAACATGATTAGGCAACTAAAAACAATTTTACTGTAAAATTAACCAAAAAGCAACAGACACACACATTTCAAGATATAAAGAAGGGGAAAGAATAGTAAAGGCTACTATGGACTTCTGTTTGATAGAGGTTTTTTTTTTTTAAAAGATGTCTGTTTTTCTATCTACCTCTATGCCTAATTGAACAAAGTAGTAATTGAATTGTCTTGTTTCTGTTTCCTTCTGCACTTTTTTCTTCTGTACATTTTTTAGAAAAAAGTTTTCTTTATATTCTTTTTTATGTCTATCATATAGTCTATCGCTGCTTCCCTTGTGAAAAATATGTTTAGTAAAAGAAACAGATTAACACGTTGACCCTGCCCAAGATGAGTTAATTGCTGGTAAGGTAGAGTATAGTGTTTGGCCACCAAATGGCGCCCTGCTACTTGTGAGTAAGTATTCTATTCCACACTGCTCCTCAGCCTATTGCTGAGTAGAGTCACAATTCTTTATTCTTTTTTATCTGACTTTATGATTTCATTGACATAGGAAACTTCCTCTATCAGCAACTGTTTTATAATTTATAGTCTTGAGACACTGAAAGCTGAAGTGACTTGCCCTGAGTCACCAGGACATGAACCCACCAGGTAGGATCTGAATCCACTTGTTCTGATGCCAGTTCTCTATTGACTACACCATACATCTTTAGATTATGCCCTCAAATTACAGGAAAGAAGGAAGGAAGGAAGGAAGGAAGGGAGGAAGAAAAAGAAAGGAAGTAAAGAAAGATCCAGGGGAATAGGAGATCAGCTGTTTCACAAATTTGCTTCTTGACCTTGGTCAAGTAATTTCATCTCTTTTGATGAGTTTCCTCATCTGTAAAATGAATGGGCTGGACTGGATTATGGATTCTTAACCTGAAGCTCATAGATCCCCAAGAAGCCTGTGGCTAGATTTCAAGGGATCTGTATAAACTTGGAGGGGAAAAGGCCAGGGTGTATGTATGGTCCATGTAGGTTATGTTATGGGTTGCTTAAATGTAACTTAAGGGAAATTTAAAGAATCTTTCTCCAAGAAAGACTTCTTTTGTCCTACTCCAAGAAAGGACATGTGTTTCAGACTCTTGGAGATTGACTCTGGGGAAAGAGAGACTCTGTTTCTCTGTCTCTGTTTCTCTCTGTCTCTCTCTCTCTCTCCTTGTGATGGTATTTTGTGTATCTAACGTTTGATAGGAAGTAGTCAAGTCGTCTTTGGACACAAGTTTAGGGTATCAATTTATCTTTAAGGAATATGTGCCAGCAAAGTGGTTTGAACTTATAAAAAAAACAAGCATACCTCTTGTTATCATTCTGTCATTTTTTCAATTGTGCCTGACTGTTTGTGGCCCCATCTGGGGTTTTCTTGGCAAAGATACTGGAGTGGTTGCTCATTTTGCAGATGAGGAAACCAAGGCAAACAAGGTTATGTGATTTGCCCAGGGTCACACAACTAGCTCATAAGTGTCTGAGACCAGATTTGAACTCAGGAAGATGAGTCTTCCTGACTCTAGGCCCAGCCCTCTTTTCTACTGCTCCACCTAGCTACCCCCTGCAACTCCCTAGATAATTATTTTGGGAGGTTCAGATAGACATAATTCTAATCCAGTACCTCCTCTCTGAGGAGAACACAGGAACTATTCTCATGGCTCCTTCTGCTCCCCTACAGGCAGAAATCAAAGTCTCCTTTGAAGAGAGGCGGACAAGATCCCTGAGAGATCTATTCATGTTTTCCCATGAGCTGCATTTAGATAACTTGTGTGAATAATATATGTAATCTATATGGGCAATACATACACCCTACATTTATTCTTCCTAACCTCTCACTGAAATTTTGCATCTCCTCTAATCATTTAAAAACATTATTCTGAGAAGAGGTTTACAGGATTGCTAAAGAGGTCCATGACATAAAACTGATTAAGAATTCCTAGATAAAAGATGATCTCTGTTGTCTCTTCCAATCCCAACAGTTCAGGATTCTCTGACCTTGAGGTTTCATTCTGGTCATTTATGATAGTCATGATGAAGAGTAATAGAATAGTTTCTGAGAATCATGAAACCTTTGGTTGTCCATTTGTTACAGTCACAGACTCTTTGGGACCCCATTTGGGATTTTCTTGGTAAAGATACTGGAGTGGTTTGCCATTTCCTTCTCCAGCTCATTTTACAGATGAGGAAACTGAGGCAAACAGGATTAAGTGACTTGCCCCAGTCACATAGCTGGTAAGTGTCTGAGGTCAGATTTGAACTCAGGAAAAAGAAGCTTCTGGGATTTCAGGACTGGTGCTCTCCCCACTGTGCTACCTTGCTGGTCACCCAAAAGCCTTACTTATCCCTTACATGAAGCCTTATTCATCCCTTTAAGAACCTCCTTTCTGTCTAGTTCTTGATTGGGAGTGGTACATTCAAAAGCTACCCTTTCATGTGCATTAGGATGACATTAGTAGGCCAGATTTGACTCAGGCCAATCTAGTAGTTCAAGTCTGTACAAAATGTACAATTTTGCCTGTACGATATCTGAAATCAACAAAAGAAAATTTACTTAGTTACAGCCCTCGATGGATATTCAGAGCAGGGAAACGATTTTGTTAGGAAGACAGCATTGATTTCCTTGGGTATAGCTTCCACACCTCTGTGTTGACCATGATGATGTGTGGCCAAAACTCTGACTCCTCTGCCTGGCTTTTTTGTACCTAGACCACCAGGAGGCTATTTCAATGGCCTGAGTCTTCAGTGCCCTGAACCAATTATGTCTCAAGAATAGTTTCAATACTTTTACAGGAAAAACTGATTAGCCTGAGTGGGATAGGACCTTAGGATATTTCTTCTCTCTACAGATGGCATCAAGTTAATTGAATGAAACAAGTACTGATTAAATGCCTTCTGTGTGCAGGACGCTGTGTTAGGTTCTGGACAAACAAAGGCATGAATAAAACAGTGCCCTCCTCCCCTCCCCCAGATGACATTCTACCCATTCATTTTTATCCTGGGGCCTTGTATTTACTTCATCTTAGAGGCTAAAAGAATAAGGTACTCTGATGGTAGAGCTGGTGCTGGAACAGAGACTTGAGTTCTGTCTCCCAGTTCGTTTCCATCCATGTTTTGCCTTATGTATTTCCAGTTGCTTTACAGGTATCGCCCATAGACTCTCATGAATGATACATCCTATCCCCACCCCCAAAACAGAGCCAACACACATTTACTCTTGGTTCCTAAGCAGCTAAGTCACTATCTTCTTGAGGAATTGTCCAAATCAAACAGCAAAGTCTCTTCTACTCCATTCATGAGGGACAGGATTGCCTGAGCAAGAGAATGGGGGAGGCTGGAAGATCGCAGCTCTTACAGGAGCAATACAGATGAGTGATTTTGAAAATGACAGTTGCTCTCGCTCAGTTGATCTCCCAACCACTATTCTTTACCATGGAGCCAGGCACCCATTTTTGTTCAGTAGAGGGTTCACAAATTTTGCAAAGCTGAGACCACAACAAGAAGCAAGCTATAGATACCTTTTCTTTCTTTCTTTTTTTTCAAGAAACTGGGTCCAAGTTACTGTTATAAGCCATTCTGCACACAGCCCGCAGCTCTTGAGCTCAATAACCTCAAAGTTCCCTAGGTGACCATGTCAGAGTGGCCTTAAGAGCTTGATTTCCTCTGTGGGGGAGCAGGAAGGGTGTAGCAACGAGCAATTACCTCAGGTTGTGGAACTGCTGCAAGGGAGTTTGATTGTTGAAGCTGAAGACCAGCCTTAGAAGGGGTGGATACATTTTCTCCTAGGTACAGGATGGTGGTGAGGTACAGAGGGAATGTGGCATAGTGAGAAGAACACTAGATTTCGATTCAGAGTGTCCTGGGTTTGAGCCCTGGGTTTTTTACTTCCTTACTGTGTAACCCTGAGCAAGTCCTTCTAAGCCTCAGTTTCCTTACTTATGAAAGTGGGGCTATGATACTATTTCATGGGACTACTATGAGGACCAATTGATATAATGTATAGAAAATCCTTTAAAAATCTTAAACTACTGTATAAATATCTGTTACCATCATGCCCATCATCATTGCCACCACCATTTTTCAAGCCCGTCTTTTCCACTTCTAATTTCTAGGAACTGTTGTTGTTTTCAGTCATGTCTTCATGACTCCTTGTGCGGTTTTCTTGGCAAAGATACTGGAGTCATTTACCCTTTGCTTCTCCAGCTCATTTTACAGATGAGGAAAGTGAGGCAAACAGAGGTTAAGTGACTTGTCCAGGGTCACACAGCTAGTACACATCTGAGGCCAGATTTGAACTCAGGGAGATGATTCTCCCTGATTCCAAGCCCCATGTTCTATCCACTGAGCTACCCAGTTGCCACAGTAGCTAGGAAAGTTTTCCTTTAATTTGAAGTTAAATCTATCTCTTCAGGTTTATCCATTTGCTCTTCATTCTGGCCCCTAGGGTCAAATAGGATAAGTCTGATGCTTCTTCCATATGACAGTGCTACAAATATACATACATACATACACACACACACGCTCACATATATATATGTATATATATGTGTGTGTGTGTATATATATATATGTATATATATATGTATGTATGTATTTATCTTTTTGGAGGGGGGAAGGCAGGGCAATTGGGTTAAGTAACTTACCCAAGGTCACACAGCTAGTAAGTATTGAGTGTTGGAGGCCAGATTTGAACTCAGGTCCTCCTGACTCCAGGGCTGGTGCTCTATTCACCGTGCCACCTAGCTGCCCCAAGTGCTGCAAATATTTCAATTGAATTCAGTGTAGTTCAATATCATTCAACAAAGATTTATTATATGCTCCACAAGGACTGCCTATGCTCTTCGCATATCCACCCCAAATCCATTTCCAGTCATGCACAACTTGTCCCTATGGACAATGATAAACCACTCAAGTTTATTCCTCAGTGATGAACTTACTTTCACCCCATCATATCCACAGTCTCCAAGTGATTCTGAACCCTCATTTGCCATTATTCAAACCTTATTCTCTATCCCTCCCCTCTTATTTCCATGCCCATCAACCCAGTTCCTTCCACTGCCCCACTCTTAAGCTACCCAACCCTTCCACCCGCTCTCTGGAATGCCTGATCCATAGGTAACAGACTAGATTTCATGTTAACCCTTTTCTATTCTCACTCCCGTTCTCATCTTTTTTTTGCACTCACTTAGCCCCAATACCCTTCTGAAGACACGGCTTCCTGGGTACTCTTTCCAGCACTGTTTGTACTTTTACTCATATCTCCTGTCTCACATGCTATGGAGGGGAGGGACAGTTGGAATATCCCTAGTTCCCCATCCCCACTTCTAGGCTCTTCCTCTACCATTATCACTCAGTAAATTCTCCTCCTTTGAAATTGATTCAATCCATATTTATTAAACAACTCAGATTCTGGCAGCTATTTTCTACAGACCTCTGGGAAACTCTCCTTTTCTTCCTCAATGAGTTCAGTGCCCGGGTTGTGAGTCCTTCTTTCCTCCCCGACTCCTCTACAGGACTTCAACATACATAATGACATTCCCTCAAGTACTGTAGCTCCCAATTCCTCAATTTAGTAATTTCCTATGATCTATTCCTCCACTCCACCACAGTTACATGCAGAGAAGGTCATGACCTTGATTTTACCATCATCCACAAGTGTTCTACATCCATGTTCATGAGCTCTAAAATTCCTTTATCTTATAATCTGTTGTCGTTTTTCCTTTTCCTCTGCTTCACAATTCTAAACCCTCTTCATCATCACAACCTTTAATTCCTCCACTCCTAATTTCTTTCTCAGGCCATTACTCCTGCCCGAACTATACTCTCCTTCCCCATCTTGGCCCTCAGGGAACCAATTCAACTCTAATCTGTCCTTTTATTTCTAGTCTCTTTCCCCTTTATCATCTAAAAATCATACCCTGTCAGGCCCCAGCCTTGGATTACTTGAATTACATCTACCACATTTGTTCCTACTCTTGTGCTATGAACAAAGCTGAGGAAAGTCATAAATCTGTGCTGATTGGATCTACTACAAGTTTGTATTCCATAATCTCGGCTGGCAGGGAGATAATGTCTTGCTTTTTATGTTTCTGTAATTGACTCATTATCCCTCCATTATCTCACTACAACAGCTTTTCCAAACCTTTTTATTCCCCCTCAAAGTCCCATGGTTCCCACTTCCCCACCCTCTCAGTTGAGAATTTAGCCTCATATTTCACTGAAAAGATTGAAACCATTTGCAAAGAGTTTCCTCTTCTCCCTTGTTTCTCATTTCATACCACTCAGATGTCCTCTGCCATTGTCTCCTTTTTTCACTCGTGTTTCGTAAGAGTAGCTTTTCTCCTTGCCAAGGTTAACCTCTCTATCTGAACAAATGATCCTGTTCTATCCCATTTTCTCCAGTAGATTGCTGCTTCTATCATCTTTACTTTCTCACTAATTTTCAATCAATCATTCTCTCCTGGTTGCTTCCCTACTGCCTTCAAACATCCCCACATCTCCCCCATCCTCAAAAAAAAAAAAATCTCTCACTTCATTCATCCATTCCCAGCACCAATTTTGCTATACGTCTCCTCCCCTTTATGGCTCAACTTCTTGAGAAGGCTATCTACAACAGGAGATTCCACTTCTTTTCCTTTCACTCTTTTTTTAAACTCTTTGCATTCTGTTTTCCAACCTCAACATTTAACTGAAATCACTCTCTTCAAAGTTACCTCTGATTGCCAAATCTAATCCTCATTTTTCTTTTTTTAAAAAAAATCTATTATTCATTTTTAGCATTCATTTAAAAAATCTTGAGTTCCAAATTCTCTCCCTTCCTCCAGTTCCTCTCCCCCATCCATTGAGAAAGCAAATAATATATCAATTATACATGTGAAATACATTTCTATATTAGCCATGTTGCAAAAATAGCAAGAAAAATAAAGAAAGTGAAAAAAATTATACTTCAATCTGTACTCAGAGTTCATCAGTTCTCTCTTTAGAGGTGGATAGCATTTTTCATCATACATTCTCTGGAATTGTCTTAGATCATTGTATTGATCAAAGATGCTAAGCCAGTTTATCACCTTTAAAATATTGCTGTTCCTGTGTATATAGTCCCCTGGTTCTGCTCGTTTCTCTTTGCATCAGTTCACATAAGTCTTCCAGGTTTTTCTGAAACCAGCCTACTTGTCATTTCTTATAACACAATGGTATTCCATCACAATCATGTACCACAACTTATATAGCCATTCCCCAATTTATGGGCATTCCTTCAATTCCCAGTTCTTTGCCACCACAAAAAAAAATTGCTATAAATGTTTTTGAATATATATGACTTTTTCCTTTTCCTTTGATGTCTTTGGTATACAGATGTAGTTGTGGTATTGCTGGGTCAAAGAATGGGTACAATTCGATAGCCCTTTGGGCATAGTTCTAAATTATTCTCCATAATGGTTAGACCAGTTTACAACTGTACCAACAGTGTATTAGTGTCCCAATTTTTCCACATCTGCTCTAGCATTTGTCATTTTCCTTTTCTATTGTGTTAGCCAATCTGATAGGTATGAGGTGGTACCTCAGAGTTGTTGTAATCTGCATTTCTCTAATCAATAGTGATTTAGAGCATTTTTTTCATATGACTGTAGATACCTTTGATTTCTTTTTCTGAAAACTGCCTCTTCATATACTTTGACCATTTATCAATTGGGGAATGGTTCTCATTTCTACCAATTTAACTCAGTTCCCTATATTTTTTGGAAATGAATCCTCATTCTTAATTTCTCTGCAACCTTTGACATGGTTGATTATCTTCTTCTCCTCAATTACTTTCTTCTGTCCAGGTTTCTGTGATGCTGTTCTTTCTTGGCTTTCATCTTACCTGTCTGACCACTTCTTTCTCTCCTTTGCTGGATCTTCATCTGCAAAACACCTGCTAATATGGGGAAGATGTCCCTCAAAGCCCTGTCCTACATTCTCTTCACTTCTCTCTCTATTCTATTTCACTTGGTGGCCTCAGCAGCAGCTAGATGGCACAAGGGATAGACTAGTGGACCTGGAGTAAGAAAGAACTGAGTTCAAATCTGGTTTCAGACACTTACTACTTGGGTAAATCACCTAATCTCAGTTTCCTTATTTGTGAAATGGGAATAATAATAACACCTACCTCCCAAGTTGTTGTGAGGATCAAATAAGGTAATGTTTATGAAGTGCTTGGCATAGTGGTAGGTACTATATAAAAGCTAGCTGTTGTTATTGTCAGCTGCCATGGTTTCGATTACTTCTATGTAGATGACCCTCAGATCGACTTATTCATCTCTAACTTTCTTTGGATCCCCAGACTCACATCTCCACTGCCTTTTAGACACCTTGAACTGGATGTCCCTAAGACGTCTTAAACTCAAAATGCCCAAAACTGAACTCATCTTTTCTCCCAAACCCTCCTCTCTTCCTAACATTCCTATTATTTTTAAGGATACCCCTCTCCTTCCAGTCATACCTACTTAGATGCTGGGTGTCACTTCTCTCACTGTCCCTTCCCTCCAATTAGTGGTCTAGCACTAAGATTAAGGACTGGGAAAGGTTTCATGTAAAAGTTGGTACTTTAGCTGAGATCTGAAGAAATCCAGAGAAGCTAGAAGGTAGACATGAAGAATGAAAGCATTGTAGGTATGAGGAACAGCCACAGAGAATGCTCACAGTTGGGAAATGGAATATTATGTTCTAGAAGCTGCAAGGAGGTCAGTGTCATTGGACCAAGAAAAACATGGAGGGGAGTAAGGTGTGGGTTGGTTGTTGTCCTTTCTTCTCAAAGAGGACCATCACTATGCTAAAGTCAAGTTTCAATGTGTCTGACTGTGGCTGATCAGAGCAATATGAGCTTGGAATGTTCTACCAGAGGTCAGGCACAAAGAGTCCATATGGACATCTGGGGCAGATTCTCTAAATTTGTACATCCTGTCTTTTCTTTGAGCTGTTTCAGTTCTACTTTGCTCGTAGAGCACAGCACCTTCTTTGATCTGTGCATGTGTTATGGGAATCTAAAGATCTTCCCTGCCCCTAGGCCCTTTGCTAATGTGGCTACGTGACTCTGAGGACCCTTGGATATTTGAAAGTATACTCTGTTCCTTAATAGGCTGAATGTGGTCACATGGAGCCTGTGGCGC
>CM053586.1:200021546-200049690 GCA_028646515.1 Pseudochirops corinnae
GTTCCTCGTAGCCCAGCTGACTTTAGTGGGAAGTATCTTTGTGTGCGTTTTGGAGTTCTAGGATTGGTTTAGAGTCCTATTTTATGGGTATTTTGGGGTGGCTATGTGAGAGCTGCAATATGTTGCTGCTGCTATGCCACCATCTACCACTTAAGCCACTTTAGCAAAGGGCTAGGGGCAGGGAAGGGAAGATCTTCAGATTCCTATAACATCCATCTAGCCCTCCTTTGGAGTATACAAATTTTCCTTTCTGCATAGGAGCAATAGCTTCCATGTTCTCACATGCTGTTCAATCATTTCAGTCATGTCTGACTTTTCATGTTCCCATTTGGGGTTTTTGTGGCAAAAATATTGGAGTGGTTTGCCATTTCCTTCTCTAGCTTATTTTTTATTTTTACAAATGAAGAAACTGAGGCAAAGAGGGTTGAGTAAATTGCCCAAGTTTACACAGCTAGTATGCCTGAGGCTAGATTTGAGCTTGTGAAGACGAGTCTTTCTGACTCCAAACCCAGCACTCTATCCACTGTGCCACCACATACATGATATTAATGATGCCCATGAGAGAGCTCAGAGTGCAAGACATGAATGCTTGCAACCAGCTATGCAGAATGTGACTCTCTTCAAGAACAGCCAGACTGAAGCTTAAGGATCTTCCCAGAAGTGACTTGGCCAGCCTGACACAGTCATGTTGCATCAGATACCTAGTGAAGTCCTTTTTTCCACTTATCCTTTCCAATCAGTGCAACAATGTACCATCTTCCCTGAAAACTGCTAAGCAGAAGCTGGACTGCTTAGATGGTAACAATTATCTCATTTTTATGTGATTTATGGGCAATGAAGAATGTAATAAGCAAGTTTGCAACTGGCTTGTGCTAGCAGAATCACAGTAATGATGATGAAGGAAGAAAAGAAATAGGTTTTCATTAAGTGCCTCTATGTGCCAGAACCTGTGCCAAGTGGCTTTCACAGATGTTATCTCATTTGATTCTCAGGATAACTCTGAGAGGGAGGTGCTGTTCTTATTCCCATTTTAAAATAAGGAAACTGTTAGAAAAAGTCAAGGCGGGGAGGTGTTTGAGGCCCCAAAGGATTTGGATCAAGGGGGAAAGGAGGTCTTCAGAAGCTGAATCATAAATATTTTGGCTAGGATTAATTTCTTCTCCAAATGGCGTGTGATAGCTGCCTTTAGCATTCCCTGGTCCTTCAAATGGACACAATAGGCCCCAGGGCTGCGGTGCTAGGTGCAAAGTGAAAAATCACCAGAATTTAAGTAGCGTAACTTCCACTTATCCTGGAAGCAATTCCTGAGACAAAACATAATAAATGATCCGATATCCTGAAGATGAGGAGAAGAAATGCATCCTGCTATACTGGGGAACAACTGAAGGGATTGTCTTAATCCTCATACTTTTAGAATTAAGTAAATATCTCAAGGGGCAAATATTTTTTTCATTTAAAGTTTGTTTTTTGTTTTTTTAACAACACTTTGGTGACTATTTCCCGTAGGAAAATGTGCTTTTTTTTTCTGTTGTAACTGAAATTTGAAGAAATCTGTTTTGGCAGAGATAGATAAATTTCCCTAATACTTTTTGACTTAGGTTTAAAAATAAAACACAAATTTATGCACACTTATACCCTTATATGTATATGTCTAAAACACATTTGTGAATGAGTATTTATATAGATGCTTTCTAAAACAGGGAGCTTTGGTTTATGTTATATACTAGAGGCAGGGAGGTGACAGTGGATAGAAAGTATTGGTCTTGGATGCAGAAGGACCTGAGTTCAAACCCAGCCTCACACACTCATTGTTTGCACCTGGGGAAGTCATTTCACCCGTGTCTACCTCTGTTTCCTCATCTTGGGGGTAATAATGGTATCGATCTCCCAGGGTCATTGTGAAGATCAAACGACATAATATTTGTGAAGTGCTTTGCAAAGCTTAAAAGTGATAGATAGATGCTAGTTTTAATCGTTATTATTATATATTGATAGCATGTGCTTTACAAAAAATTTTTAGGGGTGACTAGGTGGCACAGTGAATAGAGCACCAGCCCTGGAGTCAAGAGGACCTGAGTTCAAAGCTGGCCTCAGACACTTAACACTAACTGTGAGACCTTGGGCAAGTCACTTAATCCCAATTGCCCTGCCTTCCCCCCTCCAAAAAATAAAAATAAATTTTTTTAAGGCGTATGCCTCAGAACTGAATGGGATGTACATATTATTTTCAGATGGGCCAGCTGGGTGGCACAGTGGATATGATGAGGATGGGATCTGAACCCCCTAAAAGGAAAACACCATGGCTTTGAAAGCAATCCAGTCCCTGAATTTTCCCATATATTTCAGTAGCCCAGATCTCTAGTGCCTCCACCCAAGGCATCTGGGGCACCAAAGCCCAATAAATAATTGATTACTTAATTAGCTTGCTTGACTCCCTTTAATCCCAACCAGGTCCCTTTTTCTGTAACCCCCAGGCTACTTGCCACTCCTTAATCCCATCCAGATCTTCCCACAGTCTTTCTGTATAAAAGTGTCAATCTTGCCCCCATTAAATTGCTCAGATTCTTAAAATCTGGCCAGCTTGTATTGGCATCACAAATCTGCCAGACTCACTAGAAGTCTGGCCCTTTTCTATTGGGGTTACAATAAACTGGCTACTTGGACTGAAAGAAAGTTGAATTCTTTCAAAGCAGACCCCTACCCTGTATCCTTGGATTTTGGGGTTCCTAGCATCAGATAGAGCACCAGGCCCTTGAGTTGGGAGGATCTGAGTTCAAATGCGACCTCAGGCACTTACTAGCTGTGTGACCTCGGGCAAGTAATTTAACTCCATTTGCACCAGTTTCCTCATCATAAAATGAGCTAGAAAAGGAAATGGCAAATCATTCCAGTATCTCTGATAAAAAAACACAAAAACAAATGAAATAAGATATACAGACATTGGGGTATAGAAGTCTATCTTGCCCTACAAGAAAATTGGGGGAGGGGGGAGGATATAAGAGAGAGCAGATTGGGGGAAGGAGTACTCAGTAGGCTCGCTATCTTGGGGTACAGGGGAAAGACAGGGAGAAAATTTGTGACTCAAAATCTTGTGGAAATGAATGTTGAAAACTAAAAATAAATTAAAAAAAAAAAGAAAACCTCAAATGAGGTCACAAAGTATCAGACATGAATGAAACAATGAACAACATTATTTTCAGAAAGAGAATTACCTCCAACAGCAAGAGTCTCATTGGATACTGGCCCACATTTAAAAAGTAGCCACTATTTCTGCATTGTTCTCAGTACCTCAGGGTGACATTTTTCACTCTAGATTGTAAATAAGCAAACAAAGTTATATGTAGTTAAGTGCTGCACTGAACCGAGTCAGGAAGGCCTGAGTTCTAATTTGGCCTCAGATACTTGCTAGTTATGTGACTCTGGGCAAGTCACTTAACCTATATCTTTCCTCAATTTCCTCATCTGTGAAATGGGCAAATTAATAGCACCTGTCTCTCAGGATTATTAGTGAGAATAAAATGACACAGTATTTGTAAAGTGCTTCTAGAATTATATAAATACTAGCTGTCATCATAGACAATATCCTCCCTCTCCTCCTCCCAAAAAAAGAACAAACCTTTAGGTCACCGACTTCTGCCTGACAGTGTGCCTCCCTCAGTAATCCTCTTGGGCCTGTAAGTGTCTTAGGTAAGTAACTTTGAAGCCCTTGCTTTTCCAGCCCCAAATTACCTGCAACATGACACAGTGTCGATTAAGTACAGCTCATCTTTAGAAAGCCATTTTGTATTAAAAGCAAAGTATTCTTTGATATCCATTGTTGCCCTTGAATACAGGCAACAAATTGGACATGGAAAGCCTCAAGAACATCAGCAGTGTTACATCCTGTTGGTCTATCCAGAAGAACAAGGAAATCAAAGACATCCTCAAAACAAAACCCCAAGCCTTTGTTGCATCTCTTCATTTGTGACCCCTTTGGGGATTTTCTTGGTGAGGATACTGGAGTAGTTTGCCATTTCCTTCTCCAGCCCATTTTACAGATGAGGAACTAAGGCAAACAGTCAAGTGACTTGCCCAGGGTCAACAGAGCTAGTAAGTGTCTGAGGCTGGATTTGAACTCATGAAGATAAGTTTTCCTGATTCCAAGCCCAGTGCTCTATCCACTGCTCCAAACTTTTTATGGCTGATGGCTCAAGGCCTAGAGCATTGAACTTGGAGCCAGGTAGATGTGAGTTTTAATCTTCAAATACTTACTAGCTATGTTACCCTGAACAAGTCACTTAACCTCTCTCATCCTGTTTCCTCATCTCTTTTAGAGGGGGTAGTAATGGCACTTATCTCCTAGTGTTGTTGTAAGGATCAAATGAGATCACATCTGTTCTCTTAAATTTTAAAGTGCTATATAAATGCTAAATATTATTATTATTATTATTATTACTATGTTATTGACCTGGGATGCCATGATATGCTTGTTAAAAGAGGCAGAAGAGTAGAGGGGACAGAGGGCTAGATTTGGGGCCAGAAGACCCAAGTCTCAAATCCATTTATGCCATGAACATCTATCTGTTTCTGTTCACTTTAAGTTACTTTACCTCTCCAAGCCTCAGTTTCCTCATCTGCAAAATAAATTACAGATAGCCTCTAAAGTCCTTCCCAACTTTTGCCCCATAGGAGTCATTGGATCATATATTTAGAGCTAGAAGGGACTCCAGATTGTTTATTGTCCACTCCTTTAATTTTAAAGGTACGCACTCTGTTGTGTTGACTGGCCCAGTGGCATCCAGTGGCAAAGGTGGGATTTGAACCTGGGACTTCTGGCTCAAAATCAATTGCTCTTTCTGCCATATCATACTGAGTCTGGGGTTCCATGAGACTTCATCAGCATAATCCACCTCCTCAAAGAGCTCCTGGCTCTTGCTGCCAATTGTCTTGTATAGAGGCATATAGCCTTGAGACTTCAGTTTGAGTATAAAAATCAAGAATTAATATAATAACAGTGTCCTGATCTAAAGTCCTTGGTCTCCCTCAGATTAAGGCCTTTTTAAGCAATGTACAAGTACAACTTGTAGCCAATTCATTTGAAGGTGTTTGTGGTTGCTAAACTAAGAGTAAGAATCTCTTCTTGATAACCCAATGTAGAGAGAGATGGTCCTTTTGTTCATAGATGATCAGATTGAAAGAGGAAGTAGATAGGGGGAAGGTAAAGGTGAAAAACATGCTGCTTAGTTGATCAGTCCTGTCTGACTCTTCATGACCCATGGACCAACTGTCCATGGGATTTTCTTGGCAAAGATACTGGAGTGATTTGCCATTTCCTTCTCCGGAAGGATCACTTTGTCAGGCAGTTAGAGGTTAAGAGATTTGCCCAGGGTCAGATAGCTAGGAAGTGTTTGAGACTGGATTTGAACTCAGCTCTTCTTGACTCTAGACCTAGAACTCTTCCCATTGAGGCACCAGTTGCCAACATTAAAGTGCTGACATTAAAGTTCATCATTGTTTTTCAGTCACATCTGACTCTAATGACCCCATTTGAGGTTTTCTAGGCAAAGATGTTGGAGTGATTTTCCATTTCCTTCTCCAGCTCATTTTGCAGGTGAGGAAACTGAAGCAAACAGGGTTAAATGGCTTGCCCAGGGTTCACACAGCTAGTAAGTGCTTGAGGCCAGATTTGAACTCATAAAGATGTGTCTTCTGATTCCAGGCCCAGGACTCTATCCACTGCACCACCTAGCTGCCCTCATAATCGTTTAGTAATTAATTCTTAATACTTTGGAACTAAAATAATGTTCTTTGGTTTTTATGACTGCTATGAAACTTCAACTTTTATAACTACTATAAAGCATAAGTTAGAAATTTTTTGAGGAGGGAGTCTTTTCTGATTAGCAGGAGGAACTCCTCCAGTCAGAGCCTCTCTGTGAGCAGATGCTTGCACATTTTATAAATCATGTATCTCTGACAGATTGGGCTAAAATGCAAAAGTAGATTTTTTTTTCTTCCACGTCAGCTTCTCTCTGGTTGTCTAATTCCTAGCGGGTTCCCTCATTAAACTTCTCTTTATCTGTTTCTTCAGTCCTCCACTCAAGCTCGCGCACTTTGGTGAGGCTCTCTCTACTGGACTTTAGTCTATCCCAGACCGAGACATTCCCCACTCTCAATTCAAATGCCCTCAATGTAACCTTTCTGACTGAGCCCTGACCCAAGCCTTGCCGTTCTCTACCTCTGATAAATCCGTACTCCCGCAGAATCATGGCTACCCGAGGCCCTGCCTTCCCAGCCTTGGCCAACAATCCCCAAAGACCCTGCCTTGCTAAATCTAAATTCTGGACACTTGTCACTTCACTTCCTTCCTCACCTAATGATTGTCTGTTTCATTAGTTTATTGTTGAACTGTTCTGTTGGTATTTGCAAAGACTTTTACTGTAATAGTTGATGAATTTCATTAATTAGTGTCATAAACAAGTTAATATTAAAAACAAATACATTTTACAATGGCATTACTGAAATTACTCCTCTAAAACCCTCTTCTGATGCCTCTGCAAGTTGGCACGCTGAAGCCCTCCTCATTCTCAAGTTCCCAACCCAATAACCAGGAAGGATGGAAAGGCAATTTTTTTGAAGTTTAATTCTATTTACTTGCTGTTTCCATAGTTAAATATTTATTTACCTGAAGGCTTCTTGTTAAAGACCAAGGGTCAAGTGGTGGAGGTGATCTTCCCCTGGTACAGACAGTTAGGGGGTGAAATAAGGAAGAAAACAGAGAGTTCTAAGGCAAGGAACCATTTTCCTAGCAAGTCTTTGGTAAAAGCATCAGGAATGAATTGCTGAGATTGAGGCAGTTGCAGCCCCTGGCCTAGGGGTCTCTGTACCTATGGGAGGCCACAGGAGAGAAGAGTCAGACTCTTCTTTCCCCAGAAACTGGGAGAAGGGAGAGACAACAATTCCCCAGAAAGTCACTGTCTCAAGATCCAGACCACAAGAATTTCTGGCACCTGAAGACGGGCAGCTCCTAGTAGCTTAAGAGAAGCATTTTTTGGGTAGAGAAAACATGTCTGGGGACCTTACATTCATGTAATTTTAAATGCTAATTCACTACTTTTCTCCTTTACTGGAATATTTATTTGACTCTGTTATTTTTAATTGTTTTTTTCCTGGCACGACAATATCCAGAATACAGTAGAAGAAAAATTTCATTGCCTCTATTTCTTTTCTCTCCAATATTCTTCATTTCATGGTTATTATTAAAAAATAATTTTGTTGTATTGAGGAGGGGAGATGTTAAAAATTATCCCTTATGGATGTCGAAAGAGACAATTAATATGTGGAAGTTTTCTGATGCCGGCTTGGACGTGCCACATTCTCATTTGCTAATATAGAAAAGTCATAGCAATAAAATAGAGGCTTATTGATTTAGACTAGAGCTATGATGAAATATCCAGATATCTTCTAACCCAATGATAACAAATTCAAATAAAAATGGGGGCTATTAAAACATATGTAAGGGTTTCCTGTGGGCCAAATATTGACTTAGTTTCAAAATATAATATTATCTATGCTTTATTGTAATTTTATTTTTTTCATTATTTACCAATTATATTTTTTGTCTGATTCAGACCCTGCTTGGGAGTGTTGTGGGTTCTAAGTGACCCAAAAGTCACACTTTTGACACTTCTGATCCAGTTTGTCAAAGCAAATAAATGGGGTCACTCAGTATTTCATTTAGATTTCAAATCTATCAGAAACATAAATTTATTAATTCATCAAGTAGTTATTTGAAGGACAGTTGCCTACTAAGTAAGTATCTTCCCTATCAGTCAAGAGGCCTAGTTTTACAAAGGAAGGCTAGTATTTTATGCCCTTTCAAGGGATTTCCAAACAATTCTAAGCAATTACTTCGACTCCAGAATAAAATGTTTATCTGACAAAAATGGAAGACAAGTTGCAAGTCGTGAAAAAATAATAATATATAACCTCAAGGACTACAGGATGTCTGGCAAATCATAGTCAGTCTATATAGCCAATTCTGAGAAAAGGCCTAATTTTATCTGGTAATATTCCAAAGATTGTAGGTAATTCCTCATTATCTTACAGCATGTGCTGATTTTGGCACGTAGGCACTTAATCTTAGTAAACAACTCAGTTTCATTTTAGAAGCTTAGTTAATTCAATTAAGCATTAAGTCCTTTCTTATGTTTAAATGTTAGGTTTAAGATTTATGTTTAAAACTCTAATATACAACCTTTAACCCAACCATTTCATTTTACAAGTGAGGAAACTGAGCCTTTGGATTAGGTAAAGTTATAGGTTGACAATATAGTCAAGGCTTTTCACATACATACTATTTCTCAGAGCTTATTCAAATAATCAACAATGGATGAATTATGTCAATGGGGAATTCCATCCAGGTACTTGCCAACCACCTCCTCTCCCCGCGCCCCCCCACACTATTGACCAAGGCTTATCATTAGTTTAGTTGGTTAGCTGATAAGCACTGCCCAATTAAGGCAATTACACAAGGATAGATTAAATGGGTCGACAAGTGGGTAAACCTGCCTTGGCTTTTTATAGCAATAATTGGACACTACCACGCCTCAAGGAAAACAACAAAAACTAAAATCTGAAAGGTCCCATTGATCCAGCAAAAGTGGCAAACCTCCAAAGGCAGTCACAATGGAATCCAGTTTGGACATGAAAAAATTGTGTGGTTGGCCTAATCCTCTTCCCCTAGAGATTATCGCCTCTTGAGTATGTGATTTGGTAATATTGCTCTCTCCACTTTTTCTTCCTACCTATCTTATATTCAATCTTCTCTGTTGATTCATCATCCACGTCACGCCGTGTAACTGTGGTTACATATAATCCAACCTGGACCCTCTTCATGTCTCACTTTATACAAAAGACTCAAAGCTAGGAGTCAGAGAACTTGTTTTACTTTTTAATATTTTGATAACTGTATTTCAATATGAATGGTTTCCTTTGTAACCCTATAGATTTTGTTTTATGTGTTTAAAAACATTTATTCTGAGAAAAATATATAGATGGCTTCCCTGGACTTTCAAAGGGGTCCATAACACTCAAAAAGGTCAAGAACCCTGTTGTATACCATCACTTCATCATTGACTTCATCATCTCCTCTGAACGTAATTATCTTTTTGCTAATGTCTCTCAGATCCAGTCCTAGTTTCTCTTCAGATCTCCAATTCCATGTCACCAACTGCTTATTAGACATTTTAAAATGAACATCCCATAAATGTCTCCAACTCAACATGTCTAAAATGTAACTTATCTTTCCCCCCAACCTCAACCCTCTTCTGAACTTCCCTATTACTGTTGAGGGTACCACCATCCATCCTTGACTCTTCACTCTTACTCTTCCCATACATCTTATAGTTTCTATCTCTCCAACATCTTTTTATGTGTCCCTCTGTCTCTACCCACACAGATGCCTCTCTGTATCTTTCATCAGTTCTTACTTGAACTATTACAAAATCCTCCTAACTTGCTTCAAATCTATCCTCACTCCAGTTCACCCTCCATTTGGCTGTCAAAATTATTTTCCTAACGCATCAAGTCTCATCTTGTCATCACCATAATAACTCAAGGTCTCCCTATAACCTCTAGGATCAAATACAAGCTCTTATTAGGCATTTAAAGCCTGTCAGAAACTGGCTTCTTCAATTTAAGAGGGAAAGGAATACTTTAACCTGTCATATCTATAGAGGAGGGAAGAATTTACAACCAAATAAGAGACAGACAATATGATGAAATCCAAAATGAATATAATTTTGATTACATTAAATTTAAAAGGTTTTGCAGGAACAAAACCAATGCAACCAAAATTAGAAGGGAAGCAGAAAGCTGAGAAACAATTTTTACAGCCAGTGTCTCTGATGAAGACCTCATTCCTAAAATATATAGAGAAGTGAGGCAAATTTACAGGAACACCAGTCATTTCCCGATTGATAAATGGTCAAAAGATATGCATAGGCAGTTTTCAGATGAAGAAATTAAAGCTATCTATAGTCATATGAAAAAATCACTATTGATTAGGCTGCAGGGGTGGGGAGCCTGCAGCCTCAAGGCCACAATGTGACCTTCTAGGTCCTTGGGTGCAGACTTTTGACTGAGTCCAAGTTTTACAGAACAAATCCTTTTATTGAAGGGATGGAATCAAACTATATTGTGCTATAAGAAATGATGAATAGGAGGATGTCAGAAAAACGTGGAGAGACTGACATGGACTGATGCTGAATGAAGTGAACAGAAACAGGAGAACACTGTACACTGCAACAACAAAATTGTGTGATGATCAACTTGGATAGCCTTGGCTCTTCTCAGCAATACAATGGTCTAAGACAATTTCAAAAGATTCATGATGGAAAATATTATCCACATCCAGGGAAAGAACTATGGAGTCTGAATGCGAGCAAAGCACACTACTTTCACCCCTGCCATTTTGTTCTGATTCTTCTTTCACAACAGGACTATTGTGGAAATATCTTTAATATAATTGTATATGCATAGCCTATATCAGATTCCTTGCTGTCTGGGAGAAATGGAGGGGAGTAAGGGAGGAGAAAAACAGTTTGGAACTCAAAATCTTATAAAAATAAAGGTTGAAAAGTTTCTTTTCATGTAATTAGAAAAAATAAAATACTATTAAAATTGTTTTTAAAAAGATTAATTGTTTTTACATGCAATTAGGGAAAAATAAAATGTTAAAATGCAAAAAAATTGGAAGTGTTTAACAAAACAAAAATACATAAAGCATAATTTAAAAAGTAAAAAAAAAAACAGAAAGAAAAAAGGGCCTACATGTACAAAAATATTTATAACAGTTCCTTTTGTGGTGGCAAAGAACCGTGAATTGAGGGGATGCCCATCAATTGGGGAATGGCTAAACAAGTTGTAGTAAATGAATGTAATGGAATACTATTAGAAATGATGAATAGGCAGACTTTAGAAAAACCTGGAAAGATTTACATTAGCTGATGCTAAGTGAAGTGAGCAGAACCAGAACCACTGTAACAGCCACCTTGTGCAATGACTGACTTTCATAGACTTGGCTCTTCTCAGCAATGCAAAGATATAAGACAACTCCAAAAGACTCATGATGAAAAACCCAGGGAAAGAACTATGGAGTCTGAATGCAGATGGAAACGTACTATTTGCTCTCCTTTTTTGGTGTTGTTGTTGTGAACTGCCTCTAGATTTTCTAGCATTTACACAGTACTTTAAGGTTTGCAAAGCACTTTATATATGTTAATTCATTTGATACTCTGTGAGGTAGGTGCTATTATTATGATAGCCATTTCAGTTTGCTAGATGAAGAAACTGAGGTAGACAATTTGTTTGCTGAAAGTTCCTATTATTCTTGAGGTATAATTACAAATTAAAACACGTACCTGGGTCTGATTTTAAATCTTCTCAGTACCTTTTTTTCCTGATATCATTCTCCTCTTACATGATGGGTTATAGATTTGTCAGCGTGAAGAACTTTTTTCCAGGCTTATTTATATTCAAGACCACCTCAAATAGCAAATTCCAGTGCTTATAATTAGGTTAAGGGTAATTATCCTTTAACTTGTTTAAGTTAGCAGTAATACAAATAGATTAGGGAGTTTATTTACATTTGTATCATGTAATCATACACGATAATCATTAACTATTTCTTTTGAACACATTTAAATTCCTCCTCTTCAATAGTTTTATGTTCCAAATCTTTTAATCTCTTACTTCCTTATAATTCTGCATCATGTATTCATTTTTTTCAAATTTTAAGCTTTTCAAATCTACTAATTGAGTTTTTAATTTCATATTGAGAGCTCTAGTTTCACCTAGATTCACCCACAATTTCTTCTTTTCTTTCCTTTTTGGAATCATTCTATAGTTACTTATTATTCTATGATTTCTTTGGAGTCCACAGGACATCATATTTCATCAGATATAGGTCCATTTTTTTTTTGTATTATAATTCTTTTTAAAGAGAGCTTTGTATTCTTTTTAACGATTTACTAATCCTTCCTTCTGAATTTAGGACACCCTCTATTGACTTATTTCCTCATGCCCTGGACTATTTCTAGGGCTTTCTCTCTTGAAATTGTTGGTGTTTCAAGTTGTTTTTCAAAATTTCCCCAACACTCAGTCTCTGGCCCCAGCACGTGTTGGCTGCTGGGCACACTCACAAGTCTAGACTAGAAGAAGACTGCTTTGACCTCTTTGGGTGTTTACCAGCTTGAGTCCCTTTCCTGTATTCCTTCTGGGAGGAACAAGGCATCTACATCTGGGTTTCAGTACCCTAGCTTTCAGACCCAAGGCAAAGTCACTTTGTCTGGAATGCCACCCCAATTCCCCCATCTGCTCTCCTCCCTTCTTAGTCAGGCTGAATTAGTCTTTGCTGATTTTTGAGGAAGGAGAACAATTGATAGATATTTCAAGAATACTCACTGAAGTCTTTAGGTCCCTAATATAACTAGATCCATGACCTAGTCAAAATGAAGCATATTTTAAGCCTCTTTTCCACCAATTTCAGCTTCATGTGGCTAGGCAGAATTAATATCTGCCATTTCTCGAAGGTTAAGGGAGGCCAGAGGTTTGTTGTTTATTTCTTTTTTCTGGTAAAGTCTCTAAGGCAATGGAGGCAGAGACACGCTGGTAAATGTTTAAAAACAAGCTCTCCCTCCTCAAAAAGAATGTATATTGACATACTTGTAAGTTTAATCTGCACTAACATTTTCCCATCATTTTATTAAGTCTAGTTAGAATAGAATAATAGAAAAAATAAATACTATAAATAAACAATATATGATATTAATAATAATATAAATAAAGAAAATAATAGAAAAAATAGAAAAATAAGTCAAGACCTGATTTGTAGTACTTGCTCATTTCTGACCTGTAAATAAAATGAAAATTTAACAATCAGCCCTCACAAGTTAGTAAGAGCTGACTCCAGCACACCACCAATGTGGAAGGAATGCCAAGGGAATGCCAAGATGAGACCCTGAGAAAACTTGAAAATTAATGTGTGTAACAGCTTTAAGGATTATAGTTCCCAATGTTATCTGCTAAGAATTTTACCTAATAAGAGTTCTGTCTTCTTTCTCCTATGGATTAGCTGCAGTTCTGTGTTGTGCATGATTTTTTTAAGGGTTACAGGGTTGAAGTAGTTTGGAAGAAGCAATTAATCTATCATCTTCTTGGTCACATGACCTAGAAGTCATGAATGAAATGGAATTCAATAATCTTAGTTCCGTGGAGTCAGAGGACCTGATTTCAATTCTATATAAATACTTCTGGGACCCTGAGTGAATCATTAAACCTCACTTAGCTTCTTGTTCGGTTGTTTCAGTCATGTCTTATACTTCATGACTTCTTGTGGGGTTTTCTTGTCAAAGACACCAGAATCATTTGCCATTTCCTTCTATGGTCCGTTTCACAGATGAGCAAAAAGAACATGATGATTTGTCCAGGGTCACGCAGCTACTAAGTATCTAAGGCCAGATTTGAACACAGGAAGATGAGTCTTCCTGACTCCAGGCTCAGCACGCTATCCACTGCACCAACTAGCTGCCTCCCCCAGCTTCTACTAATTGTCCATTCAATTTAACATTCCTTTTCTGCTTCTTTACATTCCCATAAGCAATCCCCCCATGTCTAGATTTCACGCCATCTCAGGCTTTCAAAATCCTTCCAGAATTCTGCAAATTGTGGATAATAATGTTTATAATATGGACCCCTATAAGACCATTATAAGGAAAATGCTTTGTACACCTTCAAGGACCATAAAAATATGAACTTTTAGAAAAAGGCCATTTCTTTCATGAGTTCGCAGTATCCATTTGAGTTTAACTGCCTTCCATCTCTTTCAAGAATAGAAGTGGTAATCTCAGGTGTTATGAAGTTCCCTAGGGAAAGGATCCTTTAAATCCTAACAGCTTCTGGCCAACTGGCTTCTGTTCCCACTTGCAAAGGAGGCTGAGTCAAATCTGCTCTGGTTAGTGTTCCATTCCCTGTGATTAGTCTGTGGCATGCCATCTTTTCTGGTTTCAGCTTTGGACTCTCACCCTGAAGAAACCTTCCCGGGGCAGCTAGGTGGTGCAGTGAATAGAGCACCGCCCTGGAGTCAGGAGGACCTGAGTTCAAATCTAACCTCAGACACTTAACACTTAATAGCCGTGTGACCTTGGGCAAGTCACTTAACCCAAATTGCCCTGCCCTCCCCTCTCCAAGAAGAAAAAAAAGAAAAGAAACCTTTCCACCTGAACCACAGGTTAGCTGTATGATCTCTGAAAACAGCTGGCTCATAGTGACAGGAAGGCACTAGAAGGCCTATGAAGGAATTAGGGTGTCTCATACCTCTGATTCTATCAAGGATTCTGGGAAAATCATAGAACAAAAATATATAAGAGCCAGGAGAAACTTTAAGAATAACCTGCTTTATAAAGTGAGCAGAACCAGGAGAACATTGCACACAGTAACAGTCCCACTATGCAATGACTGACTTTGATGGACTTAGCTCTTCTCAGCAATGCAAGAATCCAAGACAACTCCAAAAGACTCATGATAGAAAATGCTATCCACATCCAGAAAAAGAGCTATGGAGCCTGAATGCAGATCAAAGCATACTATTTGTTCTCTTTTTTGTTTTGTTTTTTTCTTTCTCATGGCTCCTCCCATTCACTCTAATTCTTCTATACAACATGACTAATGTGAAAATATGTTTAATAAGAATGTATATGTACAGCCTATGTCAGATTGTACACCATCAGTGAGGTGGAGAAAATTGAAAACTTATGGAAGTGAATGTTGAAAACTAAAAACAAATTTAAAAAAAGAATAACCTATCCTACTCCCTTCATTTTACAGGTGAATTCAGAGAGATTGTGACCAAGATCATGGCTAATAAGTGGCAAAATTTGGAGCTCAAGCTGGGTCTTCCAGCCTCCCAATTCAGTGTTCTTTTTTATTGCCTCCCTGGACTCATGGAAAACAGTACCTCTCACACCCTAGCCCTTACTGCCTAGTACAGTGTCTTATACACAGTAAGTACTCAGTCAAGTGTGTGTTGACTGACATAGTAACTGTATTATTGGCAAAATAAGGATCAGAGCATCCTAACTCTAGCTTGTCTCAGAGAAATGCCCTTCAAGCCTTTCTCCTTAACTATTTTACATCTCATTACTATTAAATCTGATAATCAATTTTGTAGAGCACCCTCCCATTAAGATAAGCAGATGATGTAGTGATAGACCTTTAGAGGCACCTCCCATTAAAGGCATTCAGTAGTCTTTCAGATCCTGTCTTGTCATGTTTCAGTTGTAAAAGGGAATCTCAAATCCAAGCACAATTCTAGGCTTTAGGAAATTTTAAAATCTCCCCACTATATTCTATTTCTTTTGAAAGCTTTAACTGATTTCCTCAGCTTCAGTGATATGTAGTGAGAACATTTGTTGCCTTAACGTAACTGCCTTCATTTTGTATTTAGGCCACTATTTTGTGATGAAGTGTGTTGATGGGTTTTTTTTAATAGTTTGTTTTTATTAAAATATCATGATATTACTATATTATGCAATACAATATTATGTTATACAACGTATTATGTTAAATATTGTGTAAACCCTGTGCCAAAGCCCATTGATGTGGGAATCTCTCTTTATTGATGGAGATGAATACTTTGCCCTGCACGAAGAGCAGGATAGAGGTGGGGAGAACAAGAGAGCTCCAGCCTTTGAGATCTTCAAACTTAGTCTTCTTCAGTCTTCTTCAAACTTTGGCTCATTTTGGGCACTTCTGGCTTCTAGCTTTGAAAAGGAAGAGGTCAACCCCACTTCAGGTTACTGAAGGAAAGACTTCATCACGAATTTGCCCCTGGCTTGCTACAGTAGAGACTTCAGGGAATTTCCTCTTGGATGAGATCAAGGGTATTTATTAACCCTGAAAATAAATGACCAAAGAGTCACAGAGGTTATGTAACCACTGTTAACTCTGAAAATACCAAAGAGTTCACATAGCTTATCATAACCACAGTTAACTCTGAAAAACAAAACAAAAACCAGTTGCTCACAGTGGTCACAAGCAAAAAGCTTTCTTCATTCTGTTGGAGGAGGGAAGCCAGACACATGTTCTGAGGCCCCCTCTGATAGGAGACTTGATTTAGTGGGGCCAAATCTCAATATGTGGACCTAGGGCTGTGCAGTGAACTGTAGCCCTGACAACGAGGGGTAACAGTAGCAATGAGACAAGTCTGATTCACAGCAGGACTTCTTGACCTGAACATGGGCACTACAGGTATTACCTGAGCCAAGGGACCCCCTGCAAATACTAAGAAAACAATTTCTTAAAAATTAGAATTGAGCAAGTGGAAGCTAATGATTCCATGAGATGTCAAGAAGCAAGCAAATAAAATCAAAAGAATGAAAAAAAAAATGGAAGAAAATGTGAAAAATCTCATTGGAAAAACAACTGACCTGGAAAATAGATTCAGGAGAGATCATTTAAGAATTATTGGACCACCTGAAAATCATGATCAAGAAAAGAACTTAAACATCATCTTTCAAGAAATTATCATGGAAAACTGTCCTGCTATTCTAGAACAAGAGGGTAAATTAGAAATTGAAAGAATACACTGATCACCTCTTGAAAGAGATACCAAAATGAAAACTGCCAGGAATATTATAGCCAAATTCCAGAACTCCCAAGTCAAGGAAAAAATATCGTAAGTAGCACCACCCCCCCAAAAAAATTCAATTATCATGGAGCTACAGTCAGAGCAACACAAGAGTTAGTAGCTTCTATATTAAAGTACTAATAAATTTGGAACATGATATTCCAGAGGGCAAAAGTGATAGAATTACAACCAAGAATCACCTACCCAGCAAAATTGAGTATAATCCTTCAAGGGAAAAAATATGAATATTCAATGAAATAGAAGATTTTCAAGCATTCCTGATGCTATTGACCAGAAGTGAAATAGAAAATTTGACTTTCAAGAGAAACATAAAAAGAAAAACAGAAAAGAGAAATCATAACTCCAAAAACCTTTCTCATTATTAGGGCATTTAGAGGAATTATACATAGACAAAAAGCACAGGTATGAACTGAATATGATGGGATAATTATCTAAAAAAAATAAAATTAAGGTGTTAGAAAGAAGGATGCACTGGAAGAAGAGGAAAGGGAGAAATAGAATAGGGTAAATTATCTGACATAAAAGAGGCCCAAAATAGATTTTACAGGGGAGGGGAAGATGGGAGAAGGAGAGAAGGAAGCACATGAACTTTACTCTCATTAGAATTGACTCAAAGAGGGAATAACATACACTCTCAGTTGGGTGTAGAAATTTATGTTACCATACAGGAAAGTAGGAGAAGAAGTGAATAAGAGAAGGGGGAAGGTACTGATAGAAGGGAGGGCAGATTGGGGGAGGTAAAAGTCAGAAGCAAAACACTTTTGAAAATGAACAGGGTGAAAGGAGAGAGAGAGAGAAAGAGAGAGAGAGATAAACAGGGGGAAAATAGGATGTAGGGAAATACATAGTTGGTAATCACTGCTGTGAAAAAAATTTTTACAGCAAGTTTCTCTGATACAGACCTCATTTTTCAAATATATAGAAAACAGAGTCAAATTTATGGAAATAAAAGCCATTCCTCAATTGATAAATGGTCAAAGGACATGAACAGGCAGCTTTCAGAAGAAGAATTCAAAGCTATAGTCATATGAAAAAAATGTTCTAAATCACTACTACAGAAATGCAAATTAAAACAAATCGGAGTCTTCACCACACACCCATCAGATTGGTTAATATGACAGGAAAGGAAAATGACAAATGTTGGAGGGGATTAGGAAAACTAAAACATAAAAAATAAAATCTGTTGGTGAAGTTGTATACTGATTCTCCATTCATTCTGGAGAGCAATTTGTAACTATGCCCAAAGGGCTGTAAGACCATGCATCCCCTTTGACCAAACAATACCACTACTAAATCTGTATCCCAAAGAGATTTTTTAAAAAAAGGAAAAGGGTCTATATGTACAAAAATATTTATAGCAGCTCTTTTAGTGGTGGCAAAGAATTGGAAATTGAGGGGATGATCATCAATGGCTAAACAAGTTGTGGTATATGATTGTTATGGAATACTATTGTGCTATAAGAAATGATGAGCAGGATGCTTTCAGGAAAGCCTATAAAGACTTACATGAACTGATGCAAGGTGAAATCAGCAGAACCAGGAGAACATTGTACACAAATCAAATAACAGCAATATTGAATGATGATCTACTGTGAATGACTTAACTCTTCTCAGCAATACAAAGATCCAAGACAATTCTGAAGAACTTATGATGAAAGGTGCTGGTCATCTCTAGAGAAAAACCAGTGGAGCCTGAATGCAGATCAAAGAAATTTTTTCTTTATTTTTATTGAGTTTTCTTTTTTTTTTTTGGTCTGTGTTTTCTCTCTCAGCATGACTTACAGGGAAATGTGTTTTGCATGAATACTTTGCATAATTTTACATGTATAACTTATGGCAAATTGCTTGCCTTCTCAATAGGGTGAGGAGGGGAGAGAGGCAAAGAATTTAGAACTCAAAATTTGGAAAAAGCATGTTAAAATTGTCTTTACATGTAATTGGAAGAAAAATAAAATATTAAATAAAAAAGAAAAGCAACTTTGAAATGTTTAAGAGCTCTGATTAAGATAGATTACCTCTAATGAAACATGTTACCCATCTTTTGACAGAAAGGTGATGGACTAAAGGTGCATAAGGAGACATAAATTTTTGGATATGGTCACTGTTAGGTTTAAAAATTAAGATAAACTGAGGCAATAAAGTTCCAAGCACATTCATTTTATTTATATTGGTCAACAAAAAACAAAATAGGTCTTAGACTCCTCAGCAAGTCAATATACAAGGTAGGGCTTAGTAGCTTTCAAATAGTTTTGGGAAGTACAAAAGATTAAAGAACAGGAAGCTTCATCGGTGGAAAACAGTATGAGTGGTTACAAAGTCTGAAGCGTCACAGGTGGCAACAATATGGTTCGCTGGGCATTTGGAGTTAGCAACAACCCCTCCTCCCATCTTATTCTATCACACAGTCAGGAAAAGTTGATTGGACAGAGATAACAGACTTCTTGGCACCTACTTGCATTCTGCCAGACTTGTAAATAAGATAATAGATCTCCCTTTGTTGTTGGACATGAGTATACAAGGCTACATAGAGATAACTTGCTTCTTTAATGTGATTTATAGGACAACTGAAATTTAAACTAACTCGAGGAGGAAAGCAACTTCCGGACTCATGGACTTGGGAACTTAAGTCAGAGACAAAGAAACATGGCTCAGGGAGTTACAGAATAGAATCAAATGGAATGGAAACAAATACAAAATACAAAATTGATGTTTGTTTTTCTCGCCTCCATATGAATTCATTTGCTTGGGTTTGTTTACTTATTACAACAGTGGGTTTTTTTTTTTTCTGTTTTTAATTGGAAGAGAGTTCAAAGGTAGAAGGTGGCAATAGTAATGCCAAAACAAGAAATCTATTAAAATATTTTTAAATGCACAGAAGAGAAGGAAGCATAGACAGTTTTGAAAGTAATATGCAGAATTTATTACATACTTTTTCAAAGAACAAGCAGTATAAAATAGATTTCCTGCTTTCATATTCATATGATTTCAATCCTCTCTTATAATCTTCTATGTAAATAGAAATATATTTATGGATATGTATTGAGAGACAAATGTTTAAGTTCAGAATAATTAGAAAGATGGGGGAAAAAAAGAAAAAAAACACATCAGTAGGAACTCAAAAGTCACAGCACTTCCCTCCCCCAACCCATCTTCCCCTCCGTGGTAAAATCTCTTTGGGGCCTCTTTTATGTTATCTCTGGTATCCAGTGTTATCGCTAGTGTCTGAGGCAGTGTTTGCTATCTGGGACCCAGTCTATGAGTGTTGACTACAAGATGTGGGAAGTAGCTCAGAGGAGGTGGTACATCATAAAAATAGAAAAACCAGGATCTGGCAAGTTATCAAGTCAACAAGCTTCCTGGGCCATAACGGCTCCTCTCGAACCTTGTATTTCCATTGGACTTTGATGACTATGGAGGAGAAAAAGGAGGCTGATGATTCTGCACAGCCATGCCTCACTTAAATCCAGTTCATTAGCAAGTCAAGGCTCATCTCTCTTGATATCGTTGGTCCTCTTTGAGAATGAAGGACCAAGAACAACAACAGTGTAAGAGGTGAGATTTGAACCAAATTTTCTTTTTGTTCCCAAATCAGTATGCTTTCTCTCTTCTTTTTTCTAAAATTAAAGTTTTTTTTCCTGACCATATTAATTTTCCCCCATAAAACCATTCAGAATATCAGTAAAGAATAAAATTTTAAAGGGGGAAAAAAGCAGCAATTTGGCAAATGAATCTCTGAAATACTCTGTCCCACACTTTCAGCCTTCCTTTTTCTCCAGTAAGATTTTGTGCAATTTTTCAGAATTCTCAGGGGTCTTGACCCTGGTTAGCATCATCTTGAGGATGATTGGTGGGTTTGGGACATACATGATGGAAATGTTGTTCTTGCCAGTTTAGAGCAGAACGAGTTGAGTGAAACCAGGACATTCAGAAATATGTTGCTTAAGTGATATTAGCTTAAACCGGGAGTTGTCTTCTGACTTCTTTCAGGTTTCAAGTGCAGGGTACCCATACCCTTCTCTTTAAACTATTATCTTTTTTGTAAAACAGTTTATAGTTGGGGAAGCTAGATGATACAGTGGATAAAGCACCAACCCTGGAGTTAGGAGGACCTGAGTTCAAATCTGACCTTAGATACTTACTAGTTGTGTGATTCTGGGCAAGTCATTTAACCCTGATCGCCTCAAAAAACCAAACAAACAAACCCACTGGTTTGTACTTGAGTAAAAGGCACCCTCTTCTTTGACTTCAGTCATGATTGCTTTGGGTGAATCCTTGTTCTCTTCTTTACCATGTTGGCATTGACCCTTCCAGGTGAACCTCCAACATTTTGGGGGAGAAGGAAGAAATAGGTTTCATCTGAGTCACGGCTGCCAAATGCACCTGCATTTCCAGGGGAGAAGAAGAAATTTGCCATTATGTTGGAGCCCAAGGTGCCCAGATCATAGCTACTGACTTTCTGGCCAAAGTAAAAGGAGGCAATAGTGATGCTTCTAAAGTCAGGGACAGTTTCTTGTCAGATGATGCTTCTGTCTTCTCTACTGAACCCTCAGTTTTATCTGAATGAAACAAAGAGGGTGCCTCTTGCGGCAGCTCTAATGACCCCAAGGCAGGACCAGAATGGTCCTAGCCTTGCTCTCCAAACGTCCATCACCACTACTCTCATGTGGGTGCTCATTGCTCAGGGGATGCCTCTCATAGTCTTTAAAGATAGGTGCCAGATCATGGAGTGGACTGGTATCTACAGGCGTCATGATCCAGTGCCCCACAGAGCAGTTTAAGGCAGCTAAACGTCTGTGGTAATTTCTGGCACTGAAGGCCTTCCTGCATGGCAAGTCATTTAACCCCGTATGCCTCAGTTTCCTCATCTATAAAATGAGCTAGAGAAGGAAATGGCAAACCACTGCAGTGTTTTTAGCAAGGAAACCCCAAATGGGGTCCTGAAGAGTTCAGATATAACTGAAACAATTCAAGAACAACAGCAAAAGGATTGTTGAATGCCTAAAGCCTGTATTAAGCTAAGAGAATAAGATGAAACCATAGACTATAATATCTCACCTGGGAGAGGGAGGGAGGAATAGAGAGAAATTGAGAGAGAAAGAAGTTTTGAGAAGATGGGCATGAGAGATAGAGGGAGAAGGTAAGAGGGAAATGGGGATTCAGCAGCTCCAATCTCAGGAGGCCCTTTTCCATGCCTCTCACCCACAGCCCCAGTCATGGCATCCCAGTAAATGCTCCTCCTCTTTGCTTCCAATCTCTTTTGGTCTCCTGTACTGAAGCTCAATGCCTCTGGGGCCTGTGTCATCTGCCTGCTACTATGGGGCCACCCTCTGCCCATTCTGCTAGGGCCTAGAAGTCTTCCCTAGTGATTGTGGTGTATATAGACTACTGTGGGAAATTTCACTTCCTCACTGAAGCAAAAGCATCGCTACTATTTGGGTGTGACCTCCACCACTCTTTGTCAGAGACTAGCAATATCCCCTTGGTTGTTGCCCACTGCCAGTGCTACAGTCCAGCGTGTCTCTGTCCCCCTGACTAGTCTACCATGTTGATGAGTTCAGGAATGTCCATGCAAATCCAAGAGTTTCTGGCCAACCACGACAGGGTTTGGGTTCCTCTTCCTGATAGTGGTCATCCTCTTTAATGCAGGAAATGTCCTTCTAATGTCTGATTGAAAGGGACAGAATCCCTTAATTCCTTGGTCAGCAATGTCCCTTTCAGAATTAATTGCTCACCTAGGATTAGGAAACGAGATGCAAAGCAAAAGAGGAAGCCAGAGGATTTGTTTAGGTCAGTACAGCTTCGCTAACTGTCATGTGCAAACAGAGAAACATGGAAAGAGTCTTATAAACTGATAGAGAGTGAAATATGTAGAACTAGGAGAACAACATATCCAAAGACTACAAAAATTTTTTTTTTAAGATCACTTAAAGGAAATTGATCTCTGAGTAATGGGAAAACTAACAACTGTCCTGGAGAAGAGATAAGGAAATATACCTTCTCCCTCAAGACCCTCCAATATACGCCCCCCTCAAGGTGGGGAAATGCCAGAACAAAATACTATTTTAATAGTTGGCCAATTGGATGTCTTTGCTTAATTGCTTCTCATTGTAAAAAAAAGAGAGTTCAGTTTAGAGAGGAAAGTGGAAAATGACTGTGCTATAAAGAAATGAGTCATTGATATAACATTTAAAAATGACCCCAGACCAACCAGACTCTGGAAATATTTGCATTATACAACTATGGGGATCTGGAGAAAACAAAAGAGATGATCTAAAAGAAGGGGCAGCCAAGGGACCTTGAAGATTAATTTTACTTCATGATTTTGCTAGGAGCTTACTCTGGCTGGGAGTTAGGGGGAGGGTAGAAGTAGCAGAGAGCAGAGTGTGAGGTACATGTGGGGGCTACAGCATACGTGCAGGCTCAATCATCTGAAAAGTCTTCAGTTGCTTTGCTTGTTCAGCAAAAACTTGACTTCTTGCATTATGTTGCACATCATTCATGATTAGTCACTATTACTGCAAAAGCACCACCATTAGCTCCTGCCCAGAGCCTAAGGCTCCCACAATACTTGAACATAAATGTCACTAAGTTCACAGGACTATTTGCCTGACAGAGAGCCCTCAGGTCTGTTGTTTCTCATCTCAAAGGACAATTCTAAATAGGGACTATGTGGTTTAAGGTATTCTACTGAATGATAGCAGCAAACCACAGGGAGCAGGGTGCAGCTAAAGAAACCATAGGTCAGAGCCAAGAGTTCTGGGGCTATGACAGAATTCAGTTCCAGGTCCTATGAACTGGAACAGTCTTTCTTACCAATAACACCAATAATAATAATGACATTAACAATGATAATACCAATAATAATAGCAGCTATAATGTTCATAATGCTAAGGCTTGGCATAATATGTATAACATGTGTAACAATATATTGCATAAATATAATGTGTATATCATAACATTATTATATCATAATATAAAATGTAATATAATAGCCACCATTTAGAAGGATTTTTAAAATTTTATTTTTTTTTAGAGGGAGGAAAGCAAGGAATGGGGGTTAAGTGAGTTGCCCAAGGTCACACGGCTAGTAAATGTGTCAAGTGTCTGAGGGCATATTTGAACTCAGGTCCTCCTGACTCCAGGGCCAGTACTCTTCACTGCATTACCTACCTGCCCCTTAAATTTTATTTTTAATTTGTAGACTAAAAGAAGCATTTCTATGATATGGTACAATAAAAAAATGATTGCACACGAAACTGCAAGTCTACTATGCACAACTTGCTATTCCGTTTAAATATGCAACAAAATTATCATGAAAATTACTTTTTTCTCTTCTCCCCACCCTAGAGATAGCTACCATTAGACACAAATAAGTATGCATATATGTATGTATGTATGTATGTATGTATGTAAAATTGTTCTACTGACACTTCTATTGATCAGTTCTTTCTCTGGAGACAGATAGTGTCTGTCTTCATATGTCCTTTATAGTTAATTTGGGAATTTATAATAGTCAAAATAACTCACTCACTCAAAATCATTCTTAAAACAGTATTGCTAAACAATGTTCTCTTGGTTCTGCTCATTTTGCTCTTCATTATTCTGTGCAAGCTCCTCATTTCTTACAGCACAATAGTATTCCATCACATTCATATATCACAACTTGTTCAGCCATTTCCCAAATGATGGGCATCCCTGCCACCACAAAGAGAGATGCTATAAACATTTTAGAACATCTAGGTTCTTTTCCTTTTTCCCTGATTGTCTTCAGAAATAGACCAAGTAGTGGGGAGGCTAGGTAGCACAGTGAATAGAGCACCAGCCATATAGTCAGGAGGACCTGAGTTCAAATACAGCCTCAGACACTTAACACGTACTATCTGTATGACCTTGGGCAAGTCATTAACCCCAATTGCCCCTCCAAAAAAAAAAACCAGAAATAGACCAAGTAGTGGTACTGTTGGGTCAAAGGATATAGATAGTTTAATAACTCTTTGGGCATAATTACAGATTGCTCTCCAAAACTGTTGAATCAGTTCACAATTCCACCAACAATGAATTATTGTCCCAATTTTTCCATATCCCCTCCAACATTTGTCACTTTCCACTTTTATCATTTTAGCCAATCTGATAGGCATAAGATGATATCCTTAAGGCTATTTTAATTTGCATTTCTCCAATCAATAATGATTTAGAGCATTTTTTCATATACCTAAAAATTGTTTTGATTTCTTCATCAGAAAACTGCCTATTCTTATCCTTTGACCATTTATCAGTTGGGGAATGGTTCATATTCTCATAGATTTGACAAAGTTCTTTATAGATTTTTTAAGTTGGCAAAGCACTTTATTATCTCATTTGATCCTCACAACAGCCCTATGTAGAAGGTACTATTATTATCCCCATTTACAGATGAGGAAACTGAGGTTCACTGAGGTCAAGTATCTTGCCCAGGGGCACAGGGCTTAAACTCAGGTCTCCCTGACTAGAAGGCCAGTGCTCTGTCTACTGCACCACCTCACTACAGATTGCCATTCACAATAAAGACAGCTACCCTGCCCTCCCCGACCTTTACACATTTCCCGTCTCAATACCTCCAGCTGCTGCCAGTATCCTAAACATATGATCTCTCATTCCAATTCCTACTTGGGCATCCCAGTCTCCTTCCCACCATCCTACCTTGTCGCTTATATCCTCTGGCTAGGTAACACCAGTCACAACTTCAGATCCTTAGAAAGAGGCTCCCCTTCTGTGTTCCTTAATCCTTTTTGAGGAAAGGAGTTCACAGGTTTTCTCAGAACTCTATCCGTCATGGTAACTTCAAAGAATTCACCTGACTGCCAAACAAAAACAACCTCACTAGCCCTTATGTCTTTCTGAGTACTTTCAACTTAGTTACAGAGAAATCATAACCACCTCCTGTAGTGTTTTTCATCTTCCCAACATCTTAAAAATAACAGGCTATTAAAGCTGGAACAACCATCTCATTCATGCTACCTAACCAATGCATGAATTCCTTCTCTGTGTTCTTTAAACTGTCATCCATCCTCTGCTCGAATACCTCCAGTGATGGGGAATTCACTACTGTTATGGGGGAATCCATTCTTGTCAAAGGTCTTGTCAAACATTTTCTCAATTTCTTTTTGCTTTTTTCTTTCTCTCTTTTATGTCTCTTCCTGATTGGAGAGGGAGAGGGAGAGACAGAGAGACATAGAGAGACAGAGAGAGAGACAGAGAGAGAGAGAGGCAATGTGGTCTCAAAATGCATTCCCCTGCTATTCCTTTTTGTTTTGTTTTGTTTTTCCCTACTATTTTATTTTTTAAAGTTTTATGGATGGTTTATTCTTACATTATAAGCATTTACAGATTTCTCCCTCTCCATGAGAATTCTCGTAGAACAAAGTAAAACAACTTAGTAAAATTCATAGTACAAATACAGTGGCCTCACCTGAAAGTGCATGCATCATTTCACATCAGTAGTACGCCTCTCTATTTAAAAAAAAAAAAGAAAGGAACAGAAATCTATTTTTTTCTCTTACCTCCACCCTGGGGGTGGGGGTAGGGGTTTACGGGAAGAAGAATAATTTGTAACAAATATGTATAATCAAGCAAGACAAATTCCTCCAATAACTGTACACAAAAATATGTCTTATTCTGTATTCTAGTCCCTCACCTCTCTGTAATGAATATAACATGTTTCATTTTCAGTCCTCTAGAATTGTGAATGCTCATTGTATTCTTGGATTTTTTTTTCTTTTTGCTTTTTGGAGGGCAATTGGGGTTAAGTGACTTGCCCAAGGTCACACAGCTAGTTTTTGTGTGTGTGTGTGTGTGTGTGTGTGAGATAAGTGTCTGAGGCTGGATTTGAACTCAGGTCCTCCTGACTCCATGGCCAGTGCTCTATTCACTGTGCCACCTAGCCGCCCCCTGTATTCTTGGATTTTGATACCAATCTCTGAAATTTGCTGGCATAAGAGAGACAATGTACCTCCACACTTCAGATTAACATAATCACAGAAGGCACAGAATATCATTCCCAAATATAGAAGAAGTGTTCAAGAATCTTCCAACAACCCCATAGGTTAGGTAGCTAGGTGGCAATGTGACCAAAACGCTAAGCTTAGAGTTGGGAAGAACGGAGTTTAAATTCAGTGTCAGATAATTCCTGGTTGTGTGACTCTGGGCAGGTCACTTAACCTCTCAGTTTCCTCATCTCTGCAATGGGAATGATAATAACACCTACCTCACAGGATTATCATAAGGATCAAATGACATAATCATAATTTAGCAAAAAATGCTTATTCTCTTCCTCACCAAAAAAAATGTCAATAAATCCTTGCCATTAGATGAGTACTGGTATAACAAATCTTACAGCTTACAAAGCCATTTGTTCTTACAGTGTTGTGGTTACTGTACAAATTGTTCTTCCATGGGGCAGCTAGGCAGTGCAATGAATGGAGCACCAGCCTTGGAGTCAAAAGGACCTGAGTTCAAATTCAGCCTCAGACACTTAACACTTACTAGCAAGTCACTTAACCCCAATTGCCCTGCCTTCCCCCCTCCAAAAACAAAACAAAACAAATTGTTCTTCCAGTTCTGCTCACTTCACTCTGTGCATGCAAGTTTTTCCATGTTCATTTGGAATCAATCATCTATTTCCTCATTTCTTACAGTAAGATGGAATTTAACAAGAGTAAGGGGAGCACAAGTACACTAACCTGGCTGAAGACAAAAACAAAGAGCATCATCTATATGCTTTGCCTGCATTTCCTGACCTCCTGCTCACATATCCATCCTTTGCAATCAGACTTCTTATGCCTGTATTCATCTGGTGACAAGGATTTATTGATGTATCTTGTTTGTGAAGAAGGGAACAAGCATTTATTAAGCACCTCCTGTGTGCCAGGAGCTATGATAAATTATAATTATTACCTCATTTGACACAACAACCCTGTGAGGTCGGTATTATTATCGTTCCCATTGCAGAGATGAGGAAACGGAGAGGATAAGTGACTTGCCCAGAGTCACACAATTAGGAAGCGTCTGACGCTGGATTTAAACTCAGTTCTCAATTCTAGGCTTAGGGTTTTGGTCACATTGCCAGCTAACTATCAAACCTATGGGGTTGTAGGAAAATTCTTGAACACTTCTATTCTTAGTAATGCTATTCTGGGCCATCTGTGATTATATTTATCTCAGGTGTGGAGGCAAATTCCCTACTTTATGCCAACAAATTCCAGAGACTGATATCAAAATCTATATCATTCCTACAAATAGACTCTTCCTTGGTTTCCTCACTTAATTTTGAAAATCAATGCATCAAAAAACTGGAAATATAGGGGATGCCCATCAATTGGGGAATGGCTGAACAAGCTATGGTATATGAATGTAATGGAATACTATTGTGCTCTAAGAAATGGGAAGGAGATGGACTTCATAATTACCTGGAGAGACTTATAC
>CM053586.1:200050190-200066882 GCA_028646515.1 Pseudochirops corinnae
AAAAAAAAAAATATGGAAAAAAGGGGCAGAGCCAAGATGGCAAAGTAAAAGCTCCTACTCCAATCACCTCCAAAACCTGTAAAAAAAAAAATGACTCTAAACAAATTTTAGAGCTACAGAACCCACAAAGTGACAGAGAGAAACAAATCTTCTGCTGAAGGCAGCCTGACAGGCCTACAGGAAGGGTCTATCACACCAAGGTGGAAGCTGAGTGCGGTCCCACATGAACTGCACCGTGCCAGACTCATGGCCCAGACTGGCAATAGCAGACTTCAAGAGAGTGAATCACCAGCAGCAGTGGCAGTTTCCAGACTTTTCAACCCATAAACACCAAAGAGAAAGTAAAAGGTCAGTAGGGAACTCTATTGGAACTAGGTGAGAGAAGAGCATAGTCTGGCCCCTGCCCATGGGGTGGCAGAGGTAGCGGTGGCATGACAGCTGTAGCTGCTGCTTTGTGGTTGCTTCCAGAGCTCCTGGCCTGTAGATCATAGAGGGATCAAGCAACCATTCAGAGGGTAATCGTTCTTGCTTTGACCTGCTTGGATCTGGGTCACAGTCTTGGATGGTGGTCCTGGAGTGAGTAATGCTAGTGTACTAGAGCTTGTGGTGGCTGTAGAGAGGGCACCCTCCTCATAGCTCTGATAACAACTATGAAAACCCCAGTACTTTGGGACACAGCTCTCTCCACTCTGGAAGCAGAGTTCTACTGTGACAAAGAACTCAAAAGTCAAGTACTTGGCTGACAAGGTGAGCAAACAGAGGAAGCACAATCAGACCATAAAATCTTTTTAGGGGATAAAAAGGATCAAAACATGGAACCAGAAGAAGACAACAAAGTCAAAAATCCTGCATCAAAAGCTTCCAAGAAAAATATGAATTGGTCGCAAGTGATGGAGGAGGTCAAGAAGGATTTTGAAAATCAAATAAGAGAAGTGGAGGAAAAATTGGGAAAAGAAATGAAAATGATGCAAGAAAATCATGAAAAGCAAGACAATAGTCTGACTGAATAAAATAACCCCTTTAAAAATAGACTAACTCAAAGGGCAAAATAGGCTCAAAAACCAATGAGGAGAAGAAGAATGTCTTTAACAGCCTAATTGGCCAGATGGAAAAGGAATTTTAAAAAGTCACTGAAGAGAATAAATCCTTCAAAAGTAGATTGGAGCAAATGGAAGCTAATGACTTTATGAGAAATCAAGATATTATTAAACAGATCCAAACAAATGAAAAAATAGAAGGCAATGGGAAATATCTCATGGGAAAAAACCACTGACCTGGAAAATAGATCCAGGAGAGATCATCTAAAAATTATTGGACTACCTGAAAGCCATTATCAAAAAAAGACCTAGAAATCATCCTTCAAGAAATTCTCAAAGAAAATTGCCCTGATATTCTAGAACCAGAGGGCAAAATAGAAATGGAAAGAATCCACTGCTATGCCTCTTGAAAAAGATCCCAAAATGAAAACTCCTAGGAATATCATAGCCAAATTCCAGAGTTCCCAGGTCAAGAAGAAAATATTACAAGCAGTCAGGAAGAAAAAATTTGAGTATTGTGGAAACACAGTTAGGATAACACAAGATTTAGCAGTTTCTACATTAAGGTATTGAAGGGCTTGGAATATGATATTCCTGAAGTCAAAGGAGCCAGGATTAAAACCAAGAATCACCTACCCAGCAAAACTAAGTATAATGCTTCAGAGGAAAATATGGTCATTCAATAAAATAGAGGATTTTTCAAGCATTCTTTTTTTTTTTTTTTTGCTTTTTGGAATGCAGTTGGGGTTAAATGACTTGCCAAAGGTCACATGGTTAGTAAATGTTAAGTGTCTGAGGCCGCATTTGAACTCATGTCCTCCCAACTTCAGGGCCAGTGCTCTATTTGCTGCACCACCTAGCCACCCCAAGCATTCTTGATGTAAAAACCAGAGCTGAACAGAAAATTTGACATTCAGATACAAGAAGCAAGAGAAGCATGAGAAGGTAAACAGGGAAAAGAAATCATAAGGAACTTATCAAAGTTGAACTATTTACATTCCTACATGGAAAAACGATCATTGTAACTCATGAGACTTTTCTCAGTAATAGGATAGCTGAAGGCAATATATGTGTGTATATATGTATACATACATACATACATATGTATGTATAGGAGGGTGTATATGTGTATAAATATATGTGAATGTGTGTATATGTGTGTACATGTATACATAGATTGAGGGCCCAGGATCAATTGAATATGAAAGGATGATATCTAAAAAATAAAATTAAGAGGTGAGAGAGGAACACATTGGGAGAAGGAGAAAGGGAGAGATAGAATAGGATAAATTATCTCATATAAAAGAGGCAAGAGAAAACTGTTACAATGGAGGGGAAGAGCAGGAAGGTGAAACAGAATGGGTCAACCTTACTCTCATTGAATTTAGCTTAAGGAGGGAATAACATACACACTCAATTGGGTATCTTACCTTATAGGGGGGAAGGGGATAAGAGGGAGGATGATAGAAGGGAGGGCAGATTGGGGGAGAGGTTTGTTAGAAGCAAACACTTTTGAAAAGGGACAGGGTCAAAGTAGAAAACAGAATAAGTGGGGAGTGGGATAGGATGGAGGGAAATATAGTTAGTCTTTCAAAATATAACTACTATGGAAACATTTTGCATAACTACACATGTACAACCTATATTGCATTGAATGTCCTCCCAGTGGGGGTCAGTGAGGAGGGAAGAAGGGAAAGAATCTGGAAATCAAAGTTTTAAAAACAAATGTTAAAAAAAGGGTTTTTTAAATTCAACTGGGAAGTGAGATATACAGGCACTGGGGTATAGAAATCTATCTTGCCCTACTAGAAAGTTAGGGGGGGTTGGAGGAGGATATAAGAGAGAACAGATTGGGGGACGGGGTATTCAGTAGGTTCACTGTCTTGGAGAGGAGGGGTAAGGGAAAGAAAGGGAGAAAATTTGTAAGTCAAAATCGCTTAGAAATGAGTGTTGCAAACTAAAAATAAATAAATAAATGGGGAAAAAAAGAAATGTGGAAAAAGACAGTAGAATATTCATACCTTTGACAACATGCGCCCAAAATGCTTTCTTGCTTTTCAACCACTTATTGTTGCAAATCTACATTCTCCTACCTAACCCAAATCAAGATGCCCTTAAGGTCACAAAAGACTGATACCCACCTAGAGGATCAACTGAAACTGTAGACCTCCATGCTGCAATCAAATATTCAAATGTCTACCTCCAACAAAAGGTAGACACAACAAATAAACAACTAACGTGAAAAGATTAGTTATCTTTAAAATTAAAAAATAGTTTTCATTTTTTGGAATTATTAAGTACATAGATAGATTTTTACAAAATAACGTTCATTTTAAAAGTATATCTAATTAAAGTTTTTTATGTGTCCTTATTTGATTACAGCTAAATATTAATGCAACTTTCCAAAGTGAAAAGGTTTCCCTCCCCATCTTAGATCATTATATTGCTAAGATGAGCTAAGTCATTCATAGCTGATCATCACGCATTGTTACTGTTACTGTGTACAATGTTCTCCTGGTTCTGTCATTTCACTTTGCATCAGTTCATATAAGTCTTTTCAGGTTTTTCTGAAATCATCCTGCTCATCATTTGTTATTGCACAATAGTATTCTATTACATTCATGTAACACCTTGTTCAACCATTCCCCAAATGATGGGCATCCCTTCAATTTCCAACTTTTTGTCATAAAAAAAAAGCTGCTATAAATATTTTTGTACATGTAGGTCCTTTCCCATATTTAATGATCTCTTTGGGATCCAGGTCCCAGTGGTATTGCTGGATCAAAGGGTATGCACAGTTTGGTTTGCCTTTTGGCAGATTTCCAAATTGCTCTCCAGAATGTCTGGGTCAGTGTACAACTCTAACCAACAGTTCATTGGTGTCCCAATTTTCACATATCCTCTCTAACATTTGTCATTTTCCTTTTCCGTACTTTTATAACTTTAAAAGTGAATGGATTAAATAATCCAATAAAGTGAAAAAGAGTGACATTGGCTAAGAAAATGAAACCCTACAAACTGTTGCTTACAAGAAACCCATTTAAACAACAAAGACATACCAAAATCAAAATGAGATAATAGGAAAAAATCCAAAAAAGCAGGAGTTTAAATCATGCTATATAACAAATTGAAAAAAAAATAAAAATAAAAATGGATAAACAAGAAAACTATATTATGCTGAAAGGAATCATAAACAACAAAGCAATATCAGTAATAAACTTATATGATCTAAATGCCTTAGCATCCAAATTAATAAGGGAAATACTATTTGAGTTTTAAGAGGACATAGAAAGTGACATAATAGAGACAGGAGACTTCAATATTCCTCTCTTAGTTTTTGATAAGTCTAACAGAAAGATTGGCAAAAGAGAAAATATGGAACTGAACAAATTTCTGGAGAAACTGAAGTTAAAAGACTTAGATCATCTCCTAAGTGGGACAGCAAAAGAATATACATATTTCTGAGCACCATATGGAATGTTTACAAAAATTTTCCGTATACTAGGGCACAGAAATATTACAAACAAATGTAAAAAAGTAGAAATAATTAATATATCCTTTATAGACCATAACACAATAAAACTAGAAATTGATTCAGGGACCACAAACAAGAGATACAGATCCAACTGGAGACTTCATAATGAAATATAAAATAATGAGTGGGCCAAAGAAAAAAATCATAGAAACAATAATTATGTAAAAGAAAATTAAAGCAGCTCTGAGGGGTCAACTCATGCCTATTAGACTGGCAAAGATGACAAAAGAGAAGAATTACAAATACTGGAGTTACTGTGGATTAGTTCAGCCCTTCTGGAAAGCAACTGAAACTGTGGCCAAAAAGTCAACAAAATGTGCAGACTATTTGACACAAAAATATTACTCCTAGATCTATATCCCGAAAAGATCAGAGAAAGAGGAAAAGGACTATAAGTACAAAACAGATTTATAACCGTCCTTTTCTGAGTAACTCCAATTTAGAAGCTAAGGAAATGCCCACTATTAGGCACGTTTATATTATATAATACACTATATATACTATATTATATTATATATGTTTATATTATGATGTATGAATATGGTGGGATATTATTGTGCCATAGCGAATGATGAAATAAATCATTTCAGAGGAAACTGGGTAGATCCCCACAACTGCTGCAAAGTGAAATTATCAGAACTAGGAAAATAATTTATACATTCAATTAATAATGTTGTATTTATTAAGCTCTAGGTGCCAGGCACTCTGTTAATGACATTATAAAGAAAAATAACTTTGAAAGATTTTAGAACTCTGATCACTGCAGTGGTAAACCATCAGTTCAAGAGGATTAAAGACCAAATATACTGCCTACCTCCTGCCACAGAGATGACAGACTTAAAAGGAAGAAAGAGACATAATTTTTGGATATGGTCGACTTGTGAATTTGTTTTTACTGTCCTATGAGCATTTTTGTTAGAGTTTTCTTTTTCTTTTCTTTTTTATCATTCAATGAGGCAGGGGGTGGTGGGAAGGAGAGATAATAAATGCTAGCAAAATAAACACATTTTTTAAAGAGATGGTTCTCTGAGAGGGGTACAATGTAGGCAATATAAAAATGAAAGGTATTAATAATTTTAAAAAACAACAACAAAGGAGAGAGTGACTTACAGGGTCCCTCCTTGATAACAGCTTTATTTAAGAGAGGGTTCAAACTCATGAGGAGACTCCTTCTACTGATAACAGTTTAGCAGCTAACTCATTGTAAATTATGTTCTTAGAAAGTTTGTTCACTGCATAAGTGACTTGTTCTTCCCTGCCAGTATGTGTTAGAGGCATGATTTTTAAAAAAATCTTCCTAACTCCCTTTATCCGGTCAGCAGCTCTGTTTCTTGATTGTGCACTCAATGCAGCCTCTGAGACTGAGATGCAACAAAGTATGGGTCAATTCCCTGCAGCTAGTGCTAATTTTGGCCTAACGACACCAAGAAAACACTGGTGTTCCATCAGTCAGCATCACACCATTCATATGTAGAACCATCAGTTACAGCAAATGGAGAAGTTTTGAATACTGTGGATAAGTTCACTTCCCTTAACATTGCCAGAACTAACAGTGTTTGGGAGGCTCCAAAGAAAAGTATGTGAGAGAAGAGGTATTAGACTGCCTGCCAAACTGAAGGTCTACAGAGCCATTGTGGTGACCTCATTGTTGTATACCTGTGAAACCTGGACAGAATACTAGCACCAGGTCAGGAAACGGAATTGCTTCCATTTGAATTGTCTTAGGAAAATTCTGAAGATCACCTGGCAAGATAAGGTACCAGACACTGAGGTCCTTTCTCAAGCTAAACTGCCAAACATTCAAACTCTACTACAAAGAACCTAATTCCAATGGGCTGGCCACACAAAAGCTAAATGCATGTTTGTCTGAAAGACTATTTTACAGAGAACTCACATAAAGCAAGTGCTCCCACAGAGGCTAGAAGAAGCAATACAAGGACACTCTCAATGTATCTCTGAAGAACTTTGGAATCAATGGGAGACAAGGCAGAGGACCATCCAGCATGGCATGCCTGCATCAAAGAAGGCACTGTGCTCTGAGTGAAGCAGAATTGAAGTAGCTCAAAAGAAATGTGAGATCCACAAATTTAGAGACATCTGTGCTCCAAATGTTCATGTGGATTATTTGTGCTGGACTTTTATGTGGATCCTTCTGAGCTTGTATTGGTCTGATGAGTAAGACATACTTTACCTTAACTCCAACATAGTGATGTCATTTTGGCCCTCTTTCAGAAGGAAGGACAACTGACTCTGTTTCTGCAATTTTTTTTCCTTTGCCAACTAAATTTCAACATCTCCCTGCCTTTCAGTGTTTTATCCGCTGGCCATAGTTTTCTACCAGGAACACACGACCTGAAAACATCTGTCCAATGAACTGGAATTCGTTTTGTCAAGACCTGACACAAATCTCATCATACTAGGACTCCTGAGTTACTTGAATGAAAAGAGGAAAAAACTCAAAGGGTCGCCTAGTTGTTTTATCTGCTCTTAGATCCCATTTGTCTAATCAAACCACAAGTTGCCCTTTGTTGGTCTAACATCATCAATTCATTGTTGGCCATCAAACCTTTCTTTCCTCAGACCTTCCTTAGGAACCTATGTCATTATTCCAGACAGGAGCAACCAAGGGAACTAGATATACAATGATTACACTAACATAGATGAAAATCACAGTAGAAGGTTATTTAACTCAGCTTAATTAAGTCTTAGTCCAAAGAACAGTTGATAAAAGCTTCCCTACCATCTGTAAAGAACGAGGGCCCAATTCTGTCAGGCATAATTGGTGTGTTAGTTTTGCTAAACTTTTTCTGTATGACATGGGAGTATTCTCTGGGTAGGGGGGCAGAGATCCAAGGGTCTGGGTTGTAAGAAACCAAACTGTATCATTAAGAAACAAAAGGAAAAAATCAAACAAATCCTAATGAAATAAGTTATACAAATACTCCATAGTCATCAACACTTAGAAGAATTCCCAGCATTTGCTAGACGTCACGATACTTAAGGAGATGCTTTTAGCTGGAAGACAGGGTATACGACTCCACCTCTACGCTTAATTACTCTTTGGCTTAGCTCCTCCCTCCCTCCACTTAACCTCTCCTCTATTCCTCAGCTCGCTGACCACTGGAGGCAGACTGCGGGGGGTGGGGTGGCGGCGGGAAGAAGTAGTGGGGACCGGCAGCTGAAGTTGGGGTAAGGGAATTTTTCACTGGAGTGGCAGGAAGAGAGGCAAGTGGGTCTCGTCTTCCCATTCCGTGCTGGAAAACCTGAAGAACACTTTTCTTCCCGTGGAAAACGGACACTGTTTGCCAGAGACACCCACTTAAGGAAGTCAAACTGCAGAGTTTCTCATGCCCAGGTAAGTCTCTTGGACCCTTATTTCTGCACCCAGTGGGTGCAGCAGGTGCCCACCTACTAGACTCTCCTCGATCACTCTTCTCTGTCTGGCACCTCTTCTTGTTAGAAAAGGGATTTCTCCAGGATAGAAATGGGGAGGGGGATAGCACTGTTTTCTATGTCTTGCAATGTTTTCTCTGAAGAAAAAAAAAACACGTTGTGTCTGTGTCAGGTGTAGTGATTTGCTAAGCCACAGTCTCCGAAATGCCAAGGATAGTGTGGACGCTCCTACCTTGAATGGGCGTTCAGCACTGGACATTAAGGAAAGTATTTCCGCAGCTTCCCGGCTTCCTGACGTGCATTCCTCTGCTTGCACTGGCCTGTTTTTCTCTTTCACTGGGCATGATTATTTTTAATAATTATATGACATCTGTGTTAGGGACAGCGCGACTTGACTGACAGAAAATTGGTTTGCGAGTCGGGGTCCTGTCCTCGCTTCTGAAACTGGCTGCATAACCCTGGGCAAGTCTTAGATCTGGGGCTGTATGAGCTGGCCGCGGGGACGTATTTTCTATACCAGCGGTTCTCAACATGTGGGTTATGTTCAATTTAAATACATCCTGCATATCAGATATTTACATTACGATTCATAACAGTAGCAAAATTACAGTTATGAAGTAGCAACGAAAATAATTTTATGGTTGGGGGTCACCACAACGTGAGGAACTGTATTAAAGTGTCGCGGCATTAGGAAGGTTGAGAACCACTGGTCTATACCAATCAAATTATAAAAGGGGAGACATCCCCTGTAAAGATTTGGTCCTTAGAAACTGTGGTCTGGGATTGCATGTAATGGGGGTTGGGAGGGGTGGGACGGGAGAAGAGAGAAGGGGAGGAGGGGAAGTGAGAAGCCAGAGAAATAGACGACGATAGCTTGAGAGTAGAAACCGCTGGTGGACTCAATTACCGAAGCTGCTACTTTTTGTACGCCTCTTTCACGATCTCTCCAGTGGAAGCAAGGAGTACAATTCAAGATTCTTCCTCTTGAAGGATGGTAAGAAGGCAAATTAAGATAAGGAATGTTGCTATTGTGAGAATGAAGGGAGCTGATGGTGATGAAGACTTGTCAAGGTGCTGACGTCTCCCTTGTACAGGACTTTGGAGAATGCTATTCTTAGGGTACTGAGAGGGAGAAGAATGCTTCACATCTTCTTTGTAAGGGCTTGCAAGGGGGTGGGGTAAAAGTCTAGGGGAAGGACAACTAGTCACAACTGACCACTTGGAGAGATAAGTTCCAACAATCCACTCAAAACTCCTTTTCTAATTTCTCAAGTCTCAGTCAATGCTTGCACTGTACAGGATGTGGAAGAATAGGGATGGTGATAAAAACATTTAGAATTTTGCTAAGTGTTCCCTCACAACAACCTGTATGGGAGGTGAAAGAAGACAAATTGGCTTGAAACATACCAAAACACTTTATAGGAGTCATTTCCTAGAATATAACAGTGTCAGCTATTAACCGAAACTGAAAAAAAAATATTAGGAAATGGTTCCTTTTTGGGTTTTGCTGGTTTAGGTTTTTTTGTTTTATTTTTGTTTTTGCTGTGAAGGTTAGTATTTGAGTACATTGTTTAGAACCTGAAATATCTAGAAATGAGATAAATTAATCAGTATTTATTAAATGCCTACTCTGTGACAGTATTGTGTCTGAAAAAGAAAGAAGAAAGGGAGCTGGGGGGAGAGATGGACAGAGGAGGGAGGGGGAGTGAAGGGAGTGAAGGAAGGGACCTTACCATCAATCATTCATTGGCAGTAAAGTGAAGTATGTAGGGTGAGTACAGAGAGGAAAACAGCAAGAAGCTAGAGTTCTCACAGAAGTGTGTCTTCTGATTGGACTAATGAATCAAGCTATTAAAACACTGGTGGAATGAAAACACCTTGAGAGGGTCTTATTTTTTTGTCTCCTCTATGAATTCTCTCCCAATTTCTGCAATTGTTAGCACACTCTCCCATTGAATTTTCCTCTCTCTACACTCTCCTCCCTCCCCTCCCCATCCTCCCTTCCTCCCCCCCCCCCCAAAAAAAACTTCCTGAGGACAAAGACTTCTTTGTAGCCCCACGCCTTAGTTTAGTACCTGGCAAAATGGGTACTTAATTGTTTGTTGAATGAAGAAACACCAAGATTTCTCGGAAAGTTCTTGGTCTGTGGCAAACCGAAAGTGAAAATAAAATCTAAAGGGGAAATCGTTTCTTATTTACTTAGAAGGCTGGTATTTGAGGAAATGCAGGACTTAATTAGATCACCTGGAGGTTACTAGTTTAAAGAGACTCAAAGGCATTTCAGGTAGTTCTGGGGCAGAAGTCACAGAGGCAGGTACAATGGACAGAGAGAGCATTAGACCTGGAGTCAGAAAGACCGGAAATAAAATTTGACCCAAGATACTTTCTAGCTGTGTGACCCTGTGCAAGTCATTTAACCACTCTGTGCCTCAGTTTCCTCATCTGTAAAACAGAAATAAGAATAGCACCCACTCCCAGGGTTACCAAATGAGATACTTGTAAAGTTCAGTGGGAGTTAATGGTATCACCAAGGCAGAGTGTGGAGAGGGAAAAGAAGGCGGCTCATGACAGAACCCTGGGGTATACCCATACATAGCAAATGGGACATAGACGATGAGCTTGAAAAGGACACTGAGAAGGAATGGGTTGGATAGAAGGAAAATGAGGACTGATTAAGATCACAAAAACCCAGGGAGCATAAATATCTGAAAGGATCAACAGTGTCAAATATGGTGTGAAGATGTGGATAGAGTGCCAGACCTGGGAACAGCAAGACCTGAGTTCAAATTTTTCCTCAGACACTTGCTAGCTGTGTGACCCTGGGCAAGTCACTTAACACTGTTAGCCTAAAATGAACTGGAGAAGGAAATGGTAAACCACTCCAGTTAATCTGCCAAGAAAACCCCACAAGGGGTCACAGAGATTCGACTGGACATGACTGAAAATGACTAAACAAACTGCAATAAAATAAGCAGGGCTAGCTAGGTGGGGCAATGGGTAGAGCACTGACCCTGGAGTCAGGAGGACCTGAGTTCAAATCTGGCCTCAGACACATACTAGTTGTGTGACCTTGGGCAAGTCACTTAACCACCATTACCTCAAAAAAAGTGTCTGAGGCAATAAAGAGATGAGTGATGATATCGAAAAGAGCCATTTTAATAAAGTGGTGGGAATGGAAGCCAGATTTCAAGGGTCTGAGAAGTGGGTTTGAAGATAATAAAACAGAAACAAGGAATTGGGAATGAGGTGGCCAAATGGATAAAGTGTTGTTGTTGCTGTTTCTAAAGTCAAGAAGACCTCAGTTTAAGTTCTATCTTGATACTTAACTGTCTATGTGATCCCAGGCAGGTCATGTAAAACTTTCTCAGTCTCAGTTTCCTCATCTGTAAAACGTAGATAATACCTACTTCTCAGGGTTGCTGTGAGGGTCAAATGAAGTAGCATGTGCAGCACTTTGTAAACCTGAAAGCACTATATAAATATTATTGTTATTGTTGTTTTTAATATTATTATTACTGTGTGTATTGGTAGTTTTTCTAAGAGTTTGACTGTGAAAGGTTAGAGAGGTATGGGATGATAACTTGTGGGGCTGTTAGGGTTAAATTAAGGCTTTTTTTCCAGGATGGAGGTGATCTGGGCATGTTTGTAGGCAAGAGGGAAGCATCCAACTGATAGGTAAGGCAATACTTGTGTAGGAAGTTCATTCCCTGTCTTGTTCTCCTAGATCCAACATGCTACATCTGCCCTCAGGGTTCTAGAGTACCCTAAGGACATTACCATGGCTCTCTTCTCTACTTCCATTGACTCAAGCCCCTAATGGCTCTGCTTTCTTTCATTGTAAGACTCCAATGACAGCCTGGATTCCATTTATCCACTTGACATAAAATTGATTTTACAAAGGACTTTTATGTCACAGATATGGCAAGAATAAATTACAAACATTTCCCCTCAACACCTCAGGGACACACTCTTAGCTCTTTTCCAATATAACATCAGTCCAAAACATCAAGGAGTCCATGTTCAGATGTGACTTGACTGCTGGATAAATCCCTGTCTCACTTTCTGTTGGCCTGGTACCTGAAGGTCATTCCTTGCTTCTCTGAGCACTAATGTTGCACTAACTTAAAAAGTCAAAATCTATATGATCACAAATCATATGTAAACTCTTTTCTTAGAGCAACTTGTCAAATAAGTGGGTAGTATATATGTTGCTATCCCCACTTTTTGTATGAGGAGCCTGAACTTCAGAGATGCTAAATGATTGACCCAAGATCTCTTGACCAGTAAATGACTTGACCCAAGATCTCTTGACCAGTAAATGACATAATTAGCCTTTAAATCTGGGTTTTCCAATTCCAGTCATATTTGTAAAGCCCCTAGCATAGAGTCTGGCACAGAGTAGGCACCATCTAAATGCTTATTCCCTTCCCCATTCCATTTCTGTTTCCATGTTTCAATGACAGTCTACAGAAGTTTTCAGATAGTCTGATCTTTGTTCCTGGAGAGGGTAGGGTCTTCTTATTCCATATTACAGATTCATAACTGGCATTCATTTCACTGTTGTGTGCCTTTTTCTCTGTGCCAATCTGGTGGCTTTGCCACCTCCTTATGTTACAAGCGCAGAGCTCCAAGAAATACTGGACTTTGTCAACCATTTAATTTATTTTCCCAAGTGAACTTGATTCATGGGTATCCCCATGTGTAGGTGGGGGGGTTTTATGGTTTTTATGACTTTGTCCACGAGACGAACTGTGAACAGTACTCTCAGTGCCTTGATCCATAAACATTTGTTAATCACCTACCAACTGCCAGGCAAGGTAAAAGGCAGTCCCTGCTCTGAAGGAACTCATAGTTTAATGGGGAGATGGCATGCAAACAACTGTGAACAAAAAAGATATAGCTCTAGACCTAGATGCATCTAAATATAGATACAGATAGACAGATAATGAATATGTGTGTGTGTGTGTAATGATTTGGGCACTATCAGCAGAGGGAAGGCACTGGCATTAAGGGGGACAGGGAAAAGCTTGGAAAAGGGAAGATTGTAGCCAAGACTTAAAGACAGGAGGCCGAAGATGGCTCCTACATTTCCCTTGACTTTTACGTCTGTGCTCCATTTTCACCTATGAGGAATTATACTAGGGGACCTAGAAGACTCATTCCAGCTCTGAAAGTCCATGCCTCATTGATCATCTTTGTACCGGGATCTCCTCAGTCAGTTTGCTTTTCTTTCTTCTTGGCAGCCAGGGTATAATCCTGCCTATTTGTGTTAGCACAGAGTTAACAGGTAAAGATATATGTACAGAGGGAAAGGGCTGGGGACTATAAGCCAGAGTTCAAATGCAGTTGCTATATTGGGGGCATCTAGTTAAAAGCAGGATGGTATTTAGGCATAGTTAGTACTGAGGAATAGCACTGGAGGTTTTTTTTTTAATTTTCCTTTTATTTCTTTTCCTCCCTAATTATACATTAAAACATTTTTTAAAACATTTTTTTAGAAAGTTGATTGACATTGATGGTGGCCAGAAAATAGCATATAGCAGTCTAGTTCAACCTAAATAGTAATGGATAGGGGGGTATTAATCTGTATATAAGTATCCCTGCAGGTTGCATATTGGTTTAGTTTTTAATATGTGATATTTTCTATGTTTTATTGTATTTTTACTTATTTTGTTAAATATTTCCCAATTACATTTTCATCTGGTTCTGACTGGACTCAGGCCAGTGCTGACATCTCTAGTATACAGGTCAGTTCTGAACTAAAGGCCAAATTGCCACTGGAAGGAGCAATATAGTGACTCTGCTGTGATGGGTTAAGAATCCTGAATTTTTGCACTGAACATGGCAGCTGGATTCAAAATAGTGGAACCTTTGGAGTATCATAGGAGATTTTTGAAAGAGAATTGCAATCCAGATGGAAGGGAACTTGGGGAATTTAGGGCCACCACTGTTGATATAGGTTCAATTACTCCTGCAGATGGTTCTGCCTTAGTGACATTGGGAAATACAACAGTAATGTGTGGAATTAGAGCATAGTTTGCAGCACCCCCAGTAGATTCACTCAATAAAGGTTATATTGCTCCAAATGTGGATCTACCACCTCTGTGTTCATCTAGATTTCGGTCTGGAACTCCTGGGGAAGAGGCCCAAGTGGCTAGCCAGTTCATTGCAGATGTGATTGAAAATTCACAGATAATACAGAGGGAAGATTTATGCATTTCTCATGGTGAGCTTGCATGAGCTCTACACTGTGCTCTCATCTGCCTTGGCTATGATGGGAACATCTTGGACACCTGCACATTTGCTTTGTTAACAGCTTTAAGAAATGTCCAATTGCTAGCAGTTACTGTAAATGAAGAAATTGGCTCAGCTGAAGTTAATTTAATAAAGAAAAGTCAACTTGAATATTAGAGCACATCCAATTGCCACATCATTTGCTATATCTGATGAAACTTTACTCATAGTTGACCCTATGGGAAAACAGGAACATCTGTCAACGGGAAGTTTAACAGTCATAATGGATAAGGAAGGCAAGCCATGTTGTCTACACAAACGAGGTGAAAGTGGGCTAACTGGAGCCAAACTTCAGGACTGTCTGAGTTGGGCAGTTACAAGACCCAAAGAAGCAAAAAAGCTGATGGATGAAATGATTTAAGAGTATGAAACCAAAATAAATAGGCAGCACATATTTTTCAAAATGGATTTGTAAAAATTGTGTTTGTTATAGTGCTCACAAATCTTTTATACTAAATAAGCAAATATCAATATTTTAAAAATCCTGAATTTTCACAAACTTAGAATTTCTGAGTTGGAAGGGACTTCAGAGGCCATCGGTTCCAACACAGCAAGAATCCTTCCCTGTCATGAGCCACTTGGCTATCAGCCCCAAGTGTGAGCAGAGACGTGAGAGAGAATTAACCAGGTGGGCAGTTCGTAGGAAAGAACTCCATTTAATGATGATTTGTACAAGATTTTTAAAGACCCAAAAGACAAAAGATCCAAGCATTCTCATCAATAAGCTCCGTTTGTCATATCCTGGGATGTTATCATAGTTTTATCATTACAATAGTCTGATGCATCCTGGAAGTAGCTCAGATAAAATCAGACTCCTTGATTCTAGGCACCAAAAAGTCTTGTGAAAGCCAACAGGTCTTTGGAAAGTCAGTTAGCCTTTTTAAAGGCATAACAAAGAGTACGAAAAGAGAGCAGGCTTCAAAGCATCTAGGTTTGTCTAGGTGTAATCTTTGTCTTTAGTCTGTTATATCCTGGAACCAACACAGGATGGATAAGTTTTGGGGACAAAAGGCCTTGTTGTCAGAGTCTCAAACAAAAGTCTTTTTAAGTGTAATCCCAGGCAGTCCTCAGGGATCCAGCCTTATGCAAAAAGTTGCTAGGTGCATCACCAAAAGGCCCTAATTAGAGCACACTATTGAGATCTTTATCTGAGTCCTGGTTTCGGCCTCTTTGGCTCCCCACACTTCCCCACAACATACTCAACAAATAATCATCCAGCTTTCCCTTAAAGAAAAAGGTACCATTTTATGCAGGTAAAGAACAATGGACTTGGAGTCAATCAGTTTAAGATTGAGTCCTGATTTGGTAACTTACTACCTACTTGACCTTGGGCAAAATACTTGGTTTCTTTGAATCTCAGTTTCTTCATCTGTAAAATGAGGGGATTGGCGTAGATGACCTCTAAAAAATTCCCTCCCTGCTCTAAACATATGACCCTTTGTACTGGCAAGCACAGAAGTAGTTCATACCTTATTTCAGCTATTGAATTAACACCTTGTTTCAGTTTAAGCTTCTTTTGAGCCTTGTATCAAGTCTGCTAAGAAACAGAACATGTGAATCCCACAACTTATGAACCCTAGAACTTGTGAACTCCTGGGGAGGAGCTAATGACCATATATAAGGAGAGCCCCAGGGCTAGAGACAACAAGAATTGAGAAGAAGACTCTTGTGGTGGCAGAGTCAAGAAGGCGAAAACTTGTGGTATCCCAACACTCTGTTTGTCTACTCTGTCTGTGTTGATGTTTGTGATACTTTGTACAGAAGCCCTGAGGCCTTACTGGAAGCCCTAAAAGAGGATTTTCTGGTAGTGTGTTTACCAAAGTCCTGGAAGAGGGTTTTGAAGGTCCTGGGACTTTACTGATGATTTGTGCTGACCTCTTGGGCCTTGTTTGTGGGTCTGTGTTGATTTCTATGTTGATGATTTGTGTTGAGTTCTCAGACCTTGTTGGTGGGTCTGAGTTGACTTCATAGGCAGATAGTGAATTGATGACAGTGCCAGCAATGTGTATGAATATTATTGTGGCTCTGTCAAGCTTTGTCTTCCCAGAAACAGAAACTGTGAAGAACTTGAAGCGGACTGGACACTGTGAACTTCAATATGGAACAAGAACTGGATTAAGAACTGGACAAGGAGCTGGGCAAGGATGTGGGAGCTGCCTGCCTTCGAACCCAGGTGTCAATTGGATCCAGGGCCATGGAAGAGGAACCATGGTAGCTGAGGGCCAGCCTTGAGTCAAGCTGAAAGAAGACTTTACTTGGATACTGTGTACTAACTGAGAAGATTATGTTTTACTGTGACCTACGGGTGGAGAACTTTGACTTTTGTACTTTGTGATTGAATTAAGGATTTTGTGGTTAACTAAAATATTGTACTTTTTTGAAAATTATTGTGACCACTTTGGTGAAAACTATGTGGCCATTTTAGTGATAAGT
>CM053586.1:200066982-200084407 GCA_028646515.1 Pseudochirops corinnae
TTTTAGTGATAAGTCATTGTGAATGCTGTATTTTGATTTTCTGTGATAAGTTGTAACATAGTGAATGCTATATCTTGATTTTCTGTGAATGTTTTGCTCTGATTTGTTATGGAATAAATAGTGTTCACTATACTGTGTAATCAGAACCTTAAAAGCTATTCACAGCAGCATTCTTCAGGAAAGCTGCTTGTGCATGGCATTACGTCCTTCCACCAGAGATAAACCTGTTCCATTTTTTGGATGACTATTGTTAGTTTTACTTACTTTCTTCAATGGATTAATCTATCAATCAACAAGCATTTATCAAGGACCTACTGTGTTTGGCACTGTGTTAAGCAGTTAGGGATACAAAGAAAGGCAAATGACAGTCCTTTCTCTCATGGAGTTCATAGTCTGATGAAAGAGAAAACATATAAACGACTGTTTACAAACAAGATGCATATGGGACAAATTGAAGATAATCAGCAGAGGGAAGGGATTGTCCTTAAGGGGCATTGGGAAAGGCTTCTTGTAGAAGGTGACATCTTAGCATGGGCTTGAAGAAAGCCAGAGAAGCCAGAGATGGAGATCAAGGACAGAATTTCAGGTATGGGAGATAGCCAATGAAGATATAGAGTAAGGAGATGGAGTGTTTGGGGAACAGCAAAGCCAGGGTTATTGAATCCCAGAATACAGATGTAAGAAGACTAGAAAGGTAGGTGGGAGAGAGCAGGTTATGATGGACTTTGAACCCCAAACAGAGGACTTCATAATTTGATCATGGAGATAATAAGGAGCCACCAGAGTGACATAGCCTGACCTGTGCTTTAGGAAGATTAATTTGATAGTTGAGTGGAGGGAAGACTGGAGTGGGGAGAGATTTGAGGTAGGGAGATCCACCAAAAGGCAATTGGCAATAATCCAGGTCTCAGATGATAAGGGCCTACAACAGGGTGGTGGCAGCATCAGAGGAGAGAAGAGGGCGTGTTGGGGAGATGTTACAAAAGAAACTGAAAGGACTTGGCAAGTGACTAGATGTGGGTGCTGAGAGAAAGTAGAGTCAAGAATGACATCTTGGTTTTCAAGCCTGGATAACCAGGAGGATGCTGGTGCTTGACAGTAAGAGGAAGTTAGAAAAGGTGATCTTTTAAAGATCCAGAACAAAGGTATATATAAGATCATTCAGTGACATTGGCTCAGTACTTCATGCTGTCAATTCTGTCCTCATCCAAGGATAGAATTTAACTTGGCCTGGTGATTTGTGCTTTATTCTTATCTCCCCACTAATCTTGGATTTCAACTCTCTGTTAGTGAGATCTGTTCTCTCCTTGCCAATCCAAACATTAATCCCCTGGCAGAATTACTTAAATGGATCTGTGGTCTTGCTGATTTGGGAGTTCTTTCTAATGGTTGAGATTGGGACCTGAGTTCAAATGTGGCCTCAGACACTTAACACTTACTAGCCATGTGACCTTGGGCAAGTCACTTAACCCCAATTGCCCTGCCTTTCCCCCTTCAAAAAAGCAAAAAAACCAAACAAACCCCCCAAAATGAAAGATTGGGACTAAACCACCCCTCAGATCTCCTGTAATCTCATTTCTTATCCTCTTCCATTTTTATTTTTTCCTCCCTCTCTGATTCAGGCCTGCCAGTGACATCTGTCAACACTTCTGAGCCAGAAAACAGAATGGTGTAAATATGGTCTTTGTGGAATAATTTCATAGGTGTAGGGAATTCACAAGAATTAAACAAAATCATGGGGAAACTCCTGTAAATGCAAATCACATAGCACAGAAAACAAAGAGGTTACCCAAAGTCACCCAGCCAGTACTATATCAAAGGAAGGTCCTAAACCCAAGTCTTCCTCACAAAAGGACCTGCTCATTATCCAGCTACCCTAAGCTGCCCCTAATATAAGTCAATCCTGAACATTTCCGAAGTCTTCATGAATTTATTAGTAACCTCAATTTCACATTCCTATTGGCAACCAGGTACCTTGACAGCTATGTGCAGTAGAGGAAAAAAAATGAGAGCCTCAATAAACAAGTTTATGTCTACAAAAAAGAGAAAAGTATTCATCAAAGTATTTGTGAATCTATTCCCCAAAGTGCTAAAGTAACTAGCTCTTCTCAGCAATGCAATGATCTAAGACAGTGGTTCTCACCCTTCCTAATGCCTCCACTCTTTAATACTTGTATGTGGGCATATCTGCATGTGGACCCGCCTGGAGATGGATAGAGGACTGTGTCTTGGTTCCTAGGACCATTGGAAATATGTGTTTTCCAATGGTCTTAAGTAACCCCTGTGAAAGGGTTGTTCAACACCCAAAGGGGTTGCGACCCACAGGTTGAGAACTGCTAATCTAAGATAGTTCCAAGGGACTTATGATGGAAAACACTATCCACACCCAGAGAAAGAACTACATGCAGATCAAAACATACTATTTTTTTCTCATGGTTTTTCCCTTTTGTTCTGATTCTTCTTTCACAACATGACTGACGTGGAAATATGTTTAATATGATTGTACATGCAATATCAGATTGCATGCCATTGTGGGCAGGAGGGAAGGAGAAAAAAATTGGAATTCAAAATCTTGTAAAAATGAATGTTGAAACTATCTTTGCATGTAAATGATATTGAAAAAAGTAAAATACTATTAAGTTAGGGGAGGGGAGAAGAAATACAAAACAAAAAAGTGTAACCTCTCAGGTGTGTGATGGAGAAATTGAAAAAAAATAGAAAAGTGGCTAAATTTGTGGGTAAATAAGATGGTGGTCATTCCCTCTCTGTCACTGGAGCAAGCCTTCCCCTCCACTGGTGCCACGCTCCTGGACATCCTGGCCAGCTCAGGGAAGGATGTTCTAAGCTTGGACCAACACCAGGGCCTCACCCAGAGATGCGCTTTTCTTGGAGAAGAGTTTAGCTCTGGAGTTGAAAGGGAGATTAGAGATAGCAAATAGATTAGAGATGGCTTTCCCCTTTTTACCTCGGGGTTCTTCTGATATCACCAACCCTTTGCCTGTCTGATGTTGTCTCTCTTCTCCCCTACATTATATGGGTTACTTTTTGGTTACTGTGTTAGGGAAAGTGCACATTATCAGAATTAATGTTTTGTTATGAAGAATGATATGCAGAAACATGTATTTTCAGCAATCTCTAGTAAAAGATTATGGGTTTTGGTGGTTGGGGGAACCTACGCCCCTATTTCCTACAGATTCAACATACCAGCATTCATGGTTTTTACTTCTGCACTGTTTTCTAGGAATGTTATCCCCACAAAAATTTCCAAAGAAAACAAGAACCTTCTGAAGACAGTACCTTAATCCAAAAGTGTGATTCCAATCAGAAATTTCAAACACCTCTGAAGAGATGAGCTAGAAACTTTTAAGGACAAGAGACTTCCTGCCCCATCTTTCCAGAAGGATTAACTCTTCCAATAGAGACCCAGAGGAGAAGAGAGGTCATGGGAATCCAAAAGATCAAGTAAAGAGTCAACGAGGGAGTCAGGGATCAAACTTATTAACTCCCAGCTAGTTCAGAGGGTTCAGTGCAATTCCAACAATCAGTTCTTCTAGTCTGCCAAGCTCTTTCTGGAACCTAACTCTATTATCAGTTGTCTCCTGGTTCCAAATGGCTACTCATGCAGCGAATAACTATTTTTGAGTGCCAAGAGTAGGTAGGTTGTCTGCTCTTCCCTGCCTGAAAATAGTTTTCTGGATGTGATGAAGACAGTAGCTCAAGAGCACTATAACACAAACCAAATTTTTTTCATGATAGGGGACATCTGTGTGAATTTGTAGGCAGAAGGGAAGATTCAACCAATGGGAAAGATGAAGATAAAGCCAGAGAGAGGAGATAACTGAAAAATTCAAGTTCCAGAGAAGGAGAGTGATGAGGAGCTAGGGATGAAGAGCACAGGTGAGAAAGATTAGCTGTGGCAGCTAGATAGCTCAGTGGCTAGAGCTCTAGGCCTAGAGCAGCGGTTCTCAACCTGTGGATTATGTTCAATTTGTAACAATGAAAATACATCCTGCATATCAGATAGATTCATAACAGTAGCAAAATTACAGTTATGAAGTAGAAACGAAAATAATTTTATAGTTGGGGGTCACCACAACATGAGGAACTGTATTAAAGGGTCATGGCATTAGGAAGGTTGAGAACCACTGGCCTAGAGTCAGGAAGATTTGAGTTCAAATCCTGTGTCAGACTTTTATTAACTGTATAACCCTGGACAAGTGGATAGAGTGCCAGGCCTTGGATCAGGAATACTCTTCCTGAGTTCAAATCTGGACTCAGACATTTACTTACGAGCTGTGTGACCCTGGGCAGGTCACTTAACCCTGTTTGCCCCAGTTTTCTCATCTGTAAGATTAGCTAGAGAAGGAAACAGCAAACCACTCCTATATCTTTGCCAAGAAAACCCCAAATGGGGTCAGGAAGAGTCAGACACAACTGAACAATACCACACCACAACCCCAGACAAGGCACTTAAACTTTGTTTGCCTCATTTTCTTCATCTGTAAGTTGGGGTAATAACCCAAAGAGGTCAAAGAAAGAATAAATTTCTACAAAAATATGTATAGCAGCTCTTGTTGTGTTGACAAAGAATTGGAAACTGAGGGGGTACCCATCGGGGAATGACTGAACACTGGCTCATAGAGTTGTAGAGTAAATAGACTAGAAAGGTAATGGGGTGCCACATGAAGGACTTTGAATGCCAGAGGATTTTGACTTTGAGCCTGGAGATAACAGGGAACTGATAGAATTTATTGAGATGGGGAATAACATGGTCAGACCTGTGCTTTAAGATCAATGTGATAGCTGGGTTCAGGAGGACCAGAGTTCAAATCCAGCCTCAGACCCTTGACACTTCCTAACTGTGTGACCTTGAGCAAGTCACTTAACCCCAATTGCCCTGCCTTCCCCCCTCCAAAAAAACCAAACAAACAAACAAAAAGATCAATGTGATAGCTGAGTAGAAGACACTGGAGACAAAGACCCCAACCAGCAGGCTATTTTCTAGGCAAGAGGTGATTAGGGCCTGGGCTGCCTTAGGAATTTAAAGTCCTTTTTGGAAGTATTCATGCAAAGATTGGAGGACCATTTATTGGATATGTTGTAGAGGAGATTGCCCTTAATGTCTGGGCTGGACTAACATTATATGATCTCTGAGGTACCTTTCAGCTCTAAAAATCTAATTCTAGAATCCTAGGGCTGTCCAGAGGGAAATCTCTGCGTAGCCTCAGAGTATCATTCCTACAGTGAGCCTGCACATGCATAGTGCTATATAGTTAAGAAGCATTTTCATGGGAGATGTTTCATTTGCTCTTCACAACAACCTTGTGAGGCAGATAGGACAAGTCTGTTCAGCTCCATTTTAAAAAATGAGAAATCTACAGACCAGAAAAATCAAAGATGTTAACTGCACCCACAGGGAGTTAACAGCAGAGATGGGAATCAAGCCCCAGTTTCCTCATTTCAAGACCTGTGTTTTTTTCTAGACAGAATGGCTAAGGTTTCAAAGGTCAGTAAGTCTTGTGATGGCGTGGTAAACTCTTTCAAAGAATGTCTCTTGCTCCTGCTCCTCCTCCTCCTCCCTTTCTTCTCCTCCTCCTCCTCCTCTTCCGTCTCCTCCTCCTTGCCTTCCCCTCTCCCCATCAGAGGGATTCTTATCTGTGGCTGATACTCTCTACTCACTTGAACTGGCAGCCAGCATAAGGGTACCTTGGAGAAGAGCTGAGCAAGCCAAATCTCTTAGGAGAATGACATCATAGATGTTCTAAAGCCTGGCCAGTTGTCAATGTTTCAGTTTCCTTTCTGCCTACTTACCTGCAACAGCCTCACACTCCTACACTTTCACACACATTAACACAGAAACAACAACACACCCCTTTCAAAGTCCTTTTCTATTTTGATTTGTGCAAGTAATTTTAAAGAGTTCAATTTCCCTTGGGTGATACAATTACAATCAGTTTTGAGAGCACAGGGCAGGTCAGTGGATTTCATGAACATAAAGACATGCTTACTCATGACCAGAGCAACCCAGAACACAAGAGGCAACATAGTTTCTGTCTCACCCAGAGCAATTACATCTTACTGGCTGGTGGTTTCCAACATTTTGCAAAGCTATTGGGGTGGGGAACAGACCTGACAGCACTATCTGAGGTGACAAGGATTAACCTGTGGGTAGGTACCTCCAGTGGCTTTCCCAACTTGGCTCAGTCAGCCATACTGAAGTAACAAAGGATTTCAAGGGCAAAATCACTATGCTACTACACTCTCATCTCTTTGAGAGGAAGGACGGCATTTTGTCTCAAGTTTGCAGTTTGCTCAACGCTCAGAAAGTGCTCTCCATATGGTACATGTTTAATGAAGGCTTCTTGAGTGGTTGTTAAGTGAATAAACTGGAATAAATACACTTCAAAACAAGTCTTGAACAAGTCACTTAAACTCCCTGAATTTTTATTTTCTTATTAATAAAATTAGAGTTGTCCTAGATCAGGAGTGAGATTGTGGACCCTCAACGGAGGCCATTGATAGATTTCAAGGAGTACATGAACTTAGATGTTAAAAAATTACATCTTTATTTTCACTAATCTCTGACTGAAATTTAAATTCTATTATGAATGTAGGCAACAGACATTCTTCTGAGAAGGGGCAAAGATAGTGGAATGGTTTGCCATTTCCTTCTCCAGCTCATTTTACAGATGAGTAAACTGAGGCAAACAGGTTTATATAACTTTTAACTGAAAATGAGTTTTACTTTTGTAACAGGAATTCTTAGGATTGAAGTCCTAAACAGACAGACTGGGTTTGATCTTGGGAACTCTCAAAAACGATGCATCTCTGTAGTATATGTGTTGCTACTACCCAAATAGTGTCTTTCTCTGGGAATTTAGTTCGTTTGTAGATCTCCTCTGTTCAGGGGCTTGTCTTGTTCCTTGCAGTAAACTCTGCTCCTCTGCAAACAGCATCTGAGTTTCAAGCCCATTCTGTTATTTGTGAATTCTTTTACTACCAGATCCTGTGCCTCCAAACCAGAGCAATGATGGGAAAGTGAAACCTTTCCTATTGAATATACTTCTTGTTGTTCAGTTGTTTTTAGTCATGTTTTCTTAGCAAAGAATGTTACCTTAGCAAACCACTGGATTAGTTTACCATTTCCTTTTCCAGCTCATTTCCTCCGATGAGGAAACCTAGGTTTGCAGGGTCACACAACTAGGAAGTATCTGAGTCCAGATTGTAACTCAGGGAAATGAGTCTTCCTGGCTCTGGGACCAACATTCCTCACTGTGCCACCTAGCTGCCCCACTTATGTAGTCTTAACGTACCTTGAAAAATTTTTTTTTTTTTTGGTTTTTTGACTTTTCTACTTATCCTCTTTTAGGTTTGATTTTCTTAGGAGCAAAGTTAAATTAAACCACTTTTCCTTGAACCCTGAAGGATTCTTCTACTAATATTCCCACCTTGGTCCTCTTATGGGCCCATAAGTCCTGAATCTCAGACCATGGGTGAACCTTACTGGAAGTTTGGGTGTTTCTGGTGTTTTCCTCGATCTTAGTAAGCAATACTTAAGGATCTTCCCAGGCTTTAGGATTGGGGCATGAGTTGCCTCACCAGTGATTAGTTGGGAGAGGTTTTTCTTTTCTTTCAAGGCTCCTTCTGGAGTTCAGCCTAACCTGTGAGCCACCAAGGTATGCAATCCTTCCTTCAAGCAATTCCATGTCAGAGTCAAGAAAGTCAATTTATCACAAGCTCTGAGTTTCTAAACCGTGGTCAAAAAGTTGCCTATCCTGAAGTTGATCTGGCATTAGGAAAGAGCTGATCTATTCAGTCTTTTATCTCCAAAGGAAGGAGTGGTCACTTCTCACAGTGGATAATGGGGACAAGCAAAGATTCTTTCTCAGAACTTTTGTCTCATTGGCTTTTTCTTTCTCCAAGAGGTATCTGGAGAACCAGTGACAAAAAGGACTGACTCCCGAGGCCTGATACCTGTCATCTCTACCTATTGGTGCAGCTGATCTGATCTGATGGCTTTTGGCTTCTTACTGAGAACAGTTGCCCTCTGGCTCTTGACCGTTTCAAGTGCCACGGGAAATTCAGGTATCTTTGTTCTCCTTCATCTTCCCTGCATAGTAACAGCTGAGCAAAAGAATAAGGGGAGAGAATAAAAAGTATATGATTCAGAGGCAGAAGAATCCTTAGAAATCATCTAATTTACTCCTTCCATTTTACAGATAAGGAAACTGAGACCTAGAAAGGTAATTTACCAAAATCATACAGGTTGCAAAAAAGAAGAAATAAGATTCAAACCTGGGTTTTTTCACTCTCAACTCAGTGTTCTGTCCATTATACCATGTGAAGAAGGCCTTCTTCACCCTACATGGAATATCCAGAAATAGGGATAGGACATAATCAGTTTTAGACTGAGTTCATATTGCTATTCTTCCAGTAGAATATACTGTGTTGGAAACCTCCTCAACTATTAGTTATAAGACCCAGGTTCAGTGCCTTGCATTTAAAAGCTTGTTGAAATGACTCAGATTGAATTTGTTTTCTGTCACTGCATGACTTTGGTTAAGTCACCTCACTCTCTGTGCCTCATTTTCCCCATCTGTAAAAGGAAGATAATTTCTCTGATTCTATAATGGATTTTTCTCTGTCTTGTTCCCACCTTTCCCATACTATTCTCCTGTATTCATATCTCTCTGTGACATACATTCTCTCATGACTACTCCTGTAACTAGATGTTTTCTTTACTGGTGCTCTGTCATACATACTAAGACAGCCTAGAGAGCTCAGGACCCTGGGAATAACCTCATCTTCTGAAATATACAGTTCCCTCTCCAGGAGTTTAAACCAGTAGGATAGCCAACTCGACATGAAATCAAAGAGAAACCAAGGGAAACACTTAAATATGAAAAAACAAGCAGGGATATGAAGGAGGCAGGGAGCCCAGGGAGGAAAAGGAATAGGTTTTTGCAGGTCAGAAAGCAGAAAGATGTTTTCCAGTCTTCTCATAGGGTTGGGGGCCTAGAGTCCAAGACCCAAACAATGAGTTTGACACAGATCTCTATAGATTTGCTGATGAAATTTTGGGCTGGTCTGGGTTTTCAGTTAGCATGTTTTATGGAGCTAAAATAGGCCAGTAGATGAAACCATAGGCCTAGACCACCTCCACCACCACCTACCCATGAACGGTAGAATGTAAGCTTCTTGAGGGCAGAGAATGTTTCCTTTTTTTTTTTTTTTTGTTATCCCCAGAACACACTAGGCACTGAGTGAAATTTGTTCAATTCGGTTGAATCACGTAATTTTGTATTTAGAAGGGACCTCAGTGGCCATGTCAGTCTAGCCTATATATGATATAGTGTAACCGTAATGAACTTGATTGGGTGTCATGCAGCCCCTGCACGAGCAGCTTTAATGAGGTGAAACCTGACCCCTGCCAAAGCAAATTTATTATATTTTTGTACAAATCTAACTGATAGGAAGTTTTTTCTCACGCTAAGCCTAGGAGTACTTACTCTTGTTACTAATTATTAATTACATTGAAGCCACTACTCAATTGCCCCTGGTTCTGCCTCCCAGAACCAAATAGATCAAAGCTAATTCCTCTTACACACGACAATCCTTCAAACACATTTTTATTAGTATACAGAGAAGGCCAGAGACTATACTTTCTGTTCACATAGAAATTTATACTAATTGACACATTTGCTTAAAATATTTTCTTTCTGGGGTGGCTAGGTGGCGCAGTGACTAGAGCACCAGACCTGGAGTCAGGACCTGAGTTCAAATCCGACCTCAGACATTTGACAAGTGACTTTGTGCAAGTCATTTAACCCTAATTGCCCTCCAAAAAAAGCAAAAAAAAAAAAAATATATATATATATATATATATATATATGTATATACATTTTTTCTTTCTGTACTATATTGTTGCTTTGGAAATAAAAGCTTAATTTCAAAAATTATAAACAGTATATCCAGAATAGTCAAATAAACATAGGGTCAAAATCTAATTATTAGAGAATGTTAGAAAGGGGACTAATTGACAGCCAGCAGCCCTGCCCCACTATTCCTTGTTTCATGTCTAGGCCTTTTCGTAGAGCTCCATAAGATGCATCATGTAGATGAGGAAAATGAAGAATTTGAGATCTGGATAAAAGAAAATGATGGCGCCAAAGGCACATGAGTAGTTTTTCTATTACCAAAATTTACCCCTCTATCTTCCCTGTCTGCACCCCTCCCCTAAGAGAACCATCTCCTATAACAAAGAATTAAAAGAAAAAAGGGAAGAAGACCAAAAAAATTAGCAAAATAAATAGCAACACAGAAAAAAAAATCTTACATTAGAAATAATGATCCACACCCATGGACCCTCACCTCTGCAAAGGAGTGAGGAGACATTAGGTGCCTATCATTTGGGAGGGAATAGCTGAACAATTTGTAGTATATGATGGTGATGGAACAGTCTTGTAATTTAAGAAATGATGAGCTTGATGCTCTCAGAAAAGTCTGGAAAGACTTACGTGAACTGATTCAAAGTGAAATGAATAGACCCAGGTTAGAACATTGTACACAGTAACAGTAATATTGTAAGGTGATCAGCTGTGAATAACTTAGCTATTCTCAGCAATATGATGCTCCAAAGCAACTCTGAAGGATTTAGGATGAAAAATGCTATTCACCTCCAAAGTAAGAACAGATGGAGTCTCAATGCAGATAGAAGCATACTTTTTTTTTTTTTTACTTTCTTTTTCTTAGGTTTTTATTTTGGTCTATATTTTCTTTTACAACATGACTAATGGAAATGCTTTGCATGACTATACATGTATAAGCTATATAAAATTGCTTGCATTCTCAGTGGGGGGAGGGTAGAGAGGGAAGGATAGAATTTGGAACTCAATTTTAAAAATAAATGTTGAAAATTGTTTTTACATGTAATTAGGGGAAAACAAAACACTAAATTTTTTTAAAAAGAAAAAAACCAAGTATCCTTTGTACTTGAAGTTACCTCTCACTTATACCTTAGTGTGAATGAAGGCTCTAAAGGCAAATTTTAATCTGGCAATAAGAGCACTGGGAGTGCCCTGAAAGAGGAATAAACGGGAATATAGGAGAAGCTGGAGATACCAAATGTTTTTCTCTCTTTGCTGTTTTGCCTAGGGCCAGCCCTGTCAGGAAAGATAGATTTACATATCAAACTTCTTCCAAGACAAATGAGCAAAGGGTATTTCTGCAGCCTTACCTTGGTACCTTGGTACCTATGGTCCTAGTTTAAACTTGGAGTTGTCACTTTGTGGTAGAACAGCTGGGGACATTTGGCCTGATGATGGGTGTACTATGTTACCAATACATAGCAGAATCTCTGAGTCCTGATGTTTGGAGAACTATCCACTGGTCCCTCTGGGGGACCAAGTAGCAACTTGCTTAAAGAAATAGGAATGATAATTGCTAGTGTTGTACCTACGACATGCCAGCCACTATGTTAAGCCCTTGACAAATATTATCTCATCTGATCCTTAACAACAACATTGCAAGGGAGGTGCTGTTCTCCTTCCCATTTTACAGCTGAGGAAACTAAGGCAAACTGATTTGCCCAAAGTCACATACCTAGTGAATGCCCAGAGATGGATTTGAACTCGGGTCTTCTTGACACGAGGCCCAGCACTCTATCCACTGCACTCCCTAGCTGCCATATAAGAATGCAGCTAACAACAGGTAATATTTAAAGTGCTTTAAGGTTTACGAGTGTTATCTCATTGGATCCTTACAAAGACTAAGAGAGAGGTAAGTGGTATTTGATATGCAAGGAAACTGAAGCAAGCATAGTGAGTGACTTGTCCAGAATCATATAGCTGGTAAATGTCTAAGGCAGGATTTGAATTCAGGTCTTCCTGACTTCAGGTCCATCGCTCTATTCACCACGCTCCTGAATAATATTTACTGGCACACCATGGTGAAGGGGAAATGAGGTTTATGACACAACCCCTCCCTCCTTCCCTATTTGTTTCAGTATCTAATGTGATTTTTTAAAATGCTGATATTTCAGCTCATATTGTTTGTAATCACTTGATCTTTTCCCATTATTATAAAAATTTATGTGTAACAAGATGTATATATGATTGTATGGGAGTAATTTTGAAAATGCATACCAATTATTAGTTCATATTTAAATAGTACAAATTTAAGCCATACATTACATCATAAATGTAATTTATATTTTTAAATATCTCTTTTATATATATGGCATATTTTCCCCACAATAACTCTGTGAGGCAAGTAATGCAAGTATTATCATTCCCATTTTACAGACAAAGAAGTTGAGGTTTATATAGGTTCCATGAGTTTTGGGGAATCATAGATTTAGAGCTGGAAGGGACTGAGGAGACCATATAGTCTGAGCTCCTATTTTACAGATGAGGAAACTGAGGCTTGCAAAGATTAAATAGCTTGGTTATGGCCACACGTAAGTGTCAGAGACAAAATTTGAAACCAGGTTTCCCCTGCTTCAAGTGCACCCCTTGGTTTACTAGGTCATGATATCTCTTACTTAGAACTAAATGTCACTAAGTGTTAAAGGAAAGATTTGAACCGAAGTTTCCTGACTCCAAATCGAGTCACGAAAAACACTTTGCACTCCACAGCACTGCCTTTTATATGATTTTAAAATATGGCAGAAGGTGAGTGGCCCAAGAGAGATAATAATAAATTATACTTATGAATTTAAATTGATTTACTCATGACAGTATCGTGATGTGGTAGGCTGCTAAAACTGAAGTTTACAGGCTGAATTCAAATCCTACTTCAAAATCAGGTCATTATGTGACTCCCAAGGTCATTTGTGATTCCACAAATGACTTAAGCCCATCTGGGCCTCAGTTTCCTCCTCTGTAAGAAGAGGACTTTGGATTTGATGTTCTCTAAGGTCTTTTGTTTCTCTAGCTCTATGATTCCATGGTATATAGTAAGTCTTCTTCAAACCTAATCTCATTCCCCCACAAAGTGCTCCCTATTTTCACTGCTCCCCATATCGGCTGCCATTATTGAAAGCTTCCTCTTTGGGCTTTTGAGTTCTACTGCACTCTAATATAGAACAGAACACGGAGAAGGAGGAAGAATAGTCATTCATCAAGGACTTATTATATACCAGGGCCTGTATTAAGCATTTTACATGCCTTTGTGAAGCAATCTAGGCAAAGGCAAGGGGATAGTTGAGAACTCTGATAATCAATATCTGCTTTAGGACAGAAGCCAAGAGTCAAAAGCACCTGGATCATATAAGGAGGAGATTGAGAGGGAGCTAGCATCATTCCTTGTCTCTTCTTTTCCCCTCTTGTTTTCCCTTTCCCCTCATCTTTTTTTCTCACTGTGATAAGCCTTTTCATGGATAAATAATTTTGCAAAAAGACTGCATTTTCTCAGAAATACATACACAGATAAACATTTTGTGTTTTCGATATGCTTTCTGTGAAAATGACAAATTCTTTTTTTTTTTAATGGCTTCAGGAGCAGCTAGGTGGTGCAGTGAATAGAGCACCAACCCTGGAGTCAGGAGGACCTGAGTTCAAATCCAGCCTCAGACATTTAATACTTACTAGCTGTGTGACTTTGGACAAATCACTTAACCCCAATTTCCCTGTCTTCCACCCTCAAAAAAAAACCCAACCCAACAAACTGAAAATGGTTTCAGTCTCTTGTATTTAATTTCATTTAAGGATTCAGAATACCTAAAGCTAGATTTTGATTTATAAAGGTGGTTTTCCTTAACCTTTTAATAAATAATTTATAATAATTTTTATATTAAAATATATGTAAAAATAATTTTAATAAAACTTTTTATTCCTTCTTCCTTTCTTTTTTTGATGATGAGAGAAAGTGAACAGGGATTAAAAAAAGAAAACAATAGGAAAGAATCTGCAAGTGTTTGGGGAGTCAGGAGGACTTCAGGACAGAGTCAGAATCATTTAAAAAATTTTCATTCAGAAGATTCTGACTAAGATGTTCCTATTTGTCTGTAACTGAGACTCTTTCAAGGCTAATTTAAGGCCAGCCTTCTCCACAAAGTCTTTCCCAGTTGCCCCAACCCCACACCTCAGTTATCTCTCTGCCCTTGAACTTTGAGTAGGTGATATCTGTGTCAATTATCCATTTGACCCTGAGCTTATATGTTCTTATTGGAAAGCAAGTCTTCAAGGTCAGAGACAGTGAGTGCCTTATGACTCTTGATATCCCCAGCACTTGGTATATGGTAAGTGCTGCTGCTGCTGATGACAACATTTAGGAATTTGTTCATTTATTGCAGAGTTTGCAAAGTTTGAATGCCAGGAAGAAGTATCTGTTTGCAAAAATGACCAGGCTAAGATAATCTGCAAGAGTACCATGGACTTTGATGGTATAGAATTATATTTCCGTAAAGACAGTAAGGACAATGAAAGACTCCTCTTCAGCATAACCACCGTAGGAGAGTCTCACCATCAGGATGGGATGCAACTCAAATTGAAGAACCAAGAAGCCACATTGATGATTCAGAGGATTCAATTTTCCCATCATGGAATCTACCGGTGGCTTCTTTCAGGCCGAGGATCTTCAAATAAATTCACTACACTACGTGTTTCAGGTAAGGAAATGTCAGACATGGGAAGTTTTTTATGTATAAAGTTAGGGAACATTATAAGATCTTTCTCTGTGACCTTGAAAGTTCAACTGTTCAATTCAACAAGCATGTGTTCACTACCTACGATGTGTATACAGTAGGCACAACATGAGGGAGATACAAAGTTTAGATGTGACAGATTCTTGACTTCCTAGGGCTTACATGTAGTTATTATACACCCCAATACAGAGAACTATAGTGCTGGTAACTTTTTGAGGGATCTAGATATGTGATTTCTTTGGTATGGAAACTCCCTCCTCTGATGGGCAACTCATTTGTAACTTGTGGTCTTAAAGTTGCCTGAGGATATTGACAAGTTAAATGACTTGCCCATGGTCACACAACTAGTTTGTGCCATAGGCAGTATTTTAGCCCCGATTTTCCTGATTCCAAGGTCAAGTCTCTACCCTCTATGGCTCTTCGCCTCCCAAAGATAGAACAGATATAACTGGTTATCCTGGTTGGGAGAGTTTCTTCTCAAACATCTAATAACTTAAAGCAAGGACAAATATTTACCTCAAGGGGAAAGATTTCTTCTTTAGTTTGCTGAGTCATATCATTCAAAAGACTTCAGATAATCAAGACTTTGAATACGTATTAATTACATAGGTGCATTCTTGAGCAGGCTGATTCTACTATAAGTCATGGGAATGAGGTATTGGGAATGAGTGCCATAAGCAGCTGTATAGACACCCATCTGAGCCTCCTTATTTGGTATCATTGTTCTCCTGGTGTGCCACAGGCCTAGCCCCTTCAGATAGCAATGAGAAGCACCTTGCATTTTAGCTGGAATGACCTCCTCCCACCACCATCCCTGATGACTAGGTTTCCTATAATAAAAGCTATCTAGCAATTTACATAGTACTTTAAGGTTTGCAAAAGTACCTTAGAAATGTCTTGTTTTATCCTCACAACTCTGGGAGAGTTGTGGTATCCCCTCAGTTTCCAGTTCTTGGCCACCACAAAAAGGGCTGCTATAAATATTTTTGTACATGTGGGTCCTTCTCCCTGAAGCTGGATTTGAACTCAGGTTTTCCAGACACTAGGTCCAGCTCTATTTATTATGTGACCTAAATGCTTCATTAGTGGAGAGTCATGTTGCCAAGAGGTCCATCAGCATGCTTGTGGTCAGAGAGTCTTCACAAGTGACTGGTGAAGCCTTTGAAATTGAGTTTTGACTGTAATGGGATTTGGACAGAGGAACTTTTGACACTGGTGTTCTAAAAGCTTTAGTTAGGTAATTCAGTCCGTCAGTCCGTGGTTTTGTACCTATTCTGCCACTAGGTGGGGCAGTAGATAAAGCACTGAACTTGGAATCAGGAAAATATCTTCATGAGTTCAAATCCTGATTCATTTACTATCACTTAACCCTGTTTGCCTCAGTTTCCTCATCTGTAAATGAGCTGGAGGAGCAAATGGCAAACCACTCCAGTATCTTTGCCAAGAAAACCCCAAATGGGGTCATGAAGATTCAAACATGTCTGAAAAATTACTCAAGATAATGGTTACATATGTGTGTGTGTGTGTGTGTGTGTGTGTATATATATATATATATATATATATATATAAAATGCAACCATTATTTTACCCCACAGAAAATGCAAAACACATAAAGGATTCACAAGAGTCCATAAACAAATACAGACAACACTTATAATAATCCATAAGCTCTCCTTGGAAGGGAACTGAACTTAGGTTTGTCATCAGGTCACACACCAACATTATAGTAGATCCCTAGCTCTCCCACAGCATTCCACACTGTCCCTGAACTCATAGCACCTCTTACTATTTGAGCCCCCTCAAAAGTAAACATATTTTGAAGCATCTACACAGGCAATTCCCTTCCCATCACATTTCAAATAATGTGCTGTAAAGGGTGGGAAACTAAGGGGAAGGGAAAGGGAAAGAAAGGTCCCGACTGCTTGACCATGGCTTTAGTCTCTTTGTTGCTGGTTCTCCAGCTGTGGGGGACCATGTGAGTGATCCTTTTCTTTATCCAAGAGTCATGTTACTCAAGAATACCTCTTTTCCCTCTAAAACATCCAATTCTAGAACTCTGAAATTGGGATTACTCTTAAGGCAACCCGCAAAGCTGGCACTACCCAAGAAATCTCCCTTCTCTGCTAGAAAAATTGATTCTGTGATCACATGATCTAGGAAATCAAGATACCGGGGAGAAGCCAAGACGGCGGCAAAGCAGCAGCAACATATCGCAGCTCTCACATAGCCACCCCAAAATACCCATAAAATAGGACTCTAAACCAACCCTAGAACTCCAAAATGCACACAAGGATACTTCCCACTAAAGTCAGCTCAGCTACGAGGAACCATATCAGCACTGCGAACCGAAGCCAGCCTGGCCTGAAGCCGCAGCTGTGCCCCGGGGGCGGCTGGGCGGGAGAAGCAGAGAAAGCTCTCAGGTGAGCAGATTAGCGACAGCTGTGCGTGGGGATTGCGAAAGGGGGAGATAAGCAGTCCTGCCGAAAGGTCTCCAGAGCCAAAAAGCGAAAGGCAGAGGTTTTGCACCCGCCTCCACGTTGTAGCTTCCCGCCCGCGGCCTGCAGACAGCAGGGGGACTGAGTGATTGTTTTCAGGCCAGGGCTCTCGCATTGAGCGGCCTGGATCCGGATCGTCGTCTTGGGCCTCGGTCTTGGAGTCTTCATTATCCAGTCAGCTGGAAGTCTACAGCAGCCGGGAGGACCCCAGCGATTTGGGACAGAGCTTTCCCTTCTGGAAGCAGAACCCCACAGAGATTTAAAAAATAAAATAAAATCACGGTCT
>CM053586.1:200084907-200100824 GCA_028646515.1 Pseudochirops corinnae
AAGCCCCCCCACTATTATAGTACTACTATCTATTCCCATCTATAATTCCTTTAACTTTCTTTTAAAAAATTTAGATACTATAATATTTGGTGTATATAGTTTCAGTATTAATATTACTTCATTGTCTGTAATACCTTTTATCATAATGTAGTTTCCCTGTTTATCTCTTTTAATTAACTTTATTTTAGCTTTAACTTTGTCTGAGGTCATGATTGCTATTTTTTTGCATCAGATGGAGCATAATAAATTCTACTCCAGCCCTTGGTTTTAACTCTGTGCATGTCTCTCATTTTTAAATGTGTTTCTTGAAGGCAGCATATTGCTGGATTCTGATTTTTAATTCATTCTACTATCCATTTCTGTTTTATGGGTGACTTCATCCCACTCACATTCAAAGTTATAATTACTATTTTTATGTTTCACTTAAAAATTTTTATTTTGCCTTTTTGGAGGGGGGGGAAGGTAGGGCAACTGGGGTTGAGTGACTTGCCCAAAGTCACATGGCTAGTTTTTGTGTTAAGTGTCTGAGGTCAGATTTGAACTGAGGCTGGATTGCCACCTAGCCGCCCCCTATTTCACTTTATCTTATTTTTCTTTGCTGTTGTCCTTCTCAGTCTCTCTTTTTACCCTCTCCATCCTCACACATGTAGTTTACTTCTAATCACTACCTCTCTAATCCACATCCTTTAAAGTAATTCCTTCATTATCATTTACCCTCACCCTCCTATTTCTTATTCTACTTACTCTCCAAAATCTTAATCTATGTACCCTTCTAAAGGTCCCTTCCTTATCTTGTCCCCTGGCCCTCTTATTTCTTTATAAATTTAGAAGACTTTTATACCCTACTAGATGTATATGTTGTTCCTTTTTTATCCACATCCAATGAGAGTTAGGTTTCCTCACTACCAGCCCTTCACACCCACCTGCTTCCTCTGTATCAGGTCTTACTTTCACATCTTATTTGTATGAGATAATTGTTCCTTTTTACCTCTTCCTACCCAATTTTGCTCTTTAGAATCACCCCATCATACTCAACTCAGCCCCAACCTTTCTTTCAAACTACCCAAGTAAGGATGACAGTTTTAAGAATATTGCTAACATTTTCATATATAAGATGTAAACAGTTTGACCTCATTGAGTCACTTATAATTGGTCTTTAATGTTTACCTTATATTTCCCCTGGATCTTAATCTGTTGAATTTTCCAATGAGTTCTGGTCTTTTTGTCACAAATGCCTGAAATTCTTTCAGTTTATTAAATGTCTGGGTTGTTTTTTTTTTTCTCATTCAAGATTATATTCTTAACTTTGCCGGGTAAGTTACTTTTGGTCAGAACACCAATTTTTTTGCTCTTCAAAGTATAATGTTCCAAGACCTATGGTCCTTTAGTATAGGAACTTGTGTCTTCCTGATTGTAGCTCTTCAGTATTTAAATTGTTTTTTCCTTGTTGCTTGTGACATTTTCTCCTTACCCTGGGAGCTTTGAAACTTGGCTATGATATTTCTGTAAGTTTTCATCCTAGGATCAGGAGGTGATTGGTGGATTTTTTCTTTTTCTACTTTATCATCTTATTCTAGAACTTTAGGGCAATTTTTCTTAATAATTTCTTGTAATACTATATCAAGATTCCTTTTTATTGTTGCAACTTTCAGGTAATTCAACAATTTTATAGTTTCTTCTCAATCTGTTCTCCAGATCAGTTGTTTTTTAATGAGATGTTTTATATTCTCTTCTATTTTTTTCATTCTTTTAGTTTTGTTTCATTATTTATTGGTGTATTATAATGTCATTCATTTCCCTTTGCACAATTCTTGTTTTCAAAGAGTTATTTTCTTCCTTATGTTTTTGGATCTCTTTTTCTAATTGATTGACTTTCTTTTCATAATTTCTTTTATTTTCTTGGATTGCTCTTATTTTTCACCTAATTTTATGTTGATTTCTCTTATTTGATTCTTGAAGTCCTTCTTAAGTTCTTCAAGAACTCTTTTTGAGCTTGTGATCATTTGACGTTGCTCTTTGGGGTAGGAGTGCCTTTTTTAACTTCTTTGTCTTCCTCTGAATATGAGTCCAGATTTTCTCTCTTCTTATTGTAGCTGTCTAGGGTCAGGTTCTTTCTCCTTTGCTTACTCATTTTTATTTTGTTTTATTTTACTTTTAGCAGCTTATTATCATAATCAGAGTCTAGTCCTGAGCTGTGGGTAATGGTGCCCCAGGCCTCAGGTCTTTCTTATTGTTATTTCTAAACTTTATTCAGGGTACTCCTCTCTTCCCCTAAGTCATGTTCAGGGCTCCTAGCCACTGTGCCCCACAAACACATTTGCCCCCTGGGGTCCTTCCCATCACTGCAAACTTTAGTTCTCCTCTGTGCCCTGGAAATGAAATCCAGGATTCTGCTCTCCTACAAGTACCTACAGCCAGCAGGGTCCCCACCCCTCTGCTATAGCAAAAGTTCCAGGGACCTGCTTGCCCACCCAGCTGCCCCCAAGGCTTGCTGTTTGTTGATTCAGTGGAGTTAACATGGAGGTATTTCCAATTCAATCATGCCAAACCTCCATCCCTGGAAGTCAAGTCTTTCCTGAGGTCTTGTCAAATGGTCTTAGAAGGACAACTGCTTTATCCCAACTTCTGTTTATTTTTGTCACTCTATATTCACTTTAAAGTGATATTTTGTCTTGTTTATGGAGAAAATCTAACCCTAAATGAGCCATCTTCCCAGAATCCTCTCCCAGCAAGGTGCTCTCTTACTATTTTCCTTATTTGCTTGAGCATGAACTCCTTGCAACAATATTTTTGTCCTATGAGCTCCACTGTAAAGGTCATTCTCCTTTGCAAAGAAAATAGAAGCAAAATCAGCATTTACCTGCTCTTCCTTTTCTCTGTTGTAAGTTATTAGCATCCCACCCATCCCAAGCAAAGCATTTGTTCCTTCTTTGTTTTTTCTTTTTCTCCCAATGTATCTTTTAAAAACTCCTTTTGTTGTTAATTTCCCTCACCAGTCCCAGATCACTATGAGCTTTAGCATTCTAACACTATGTTAAAGCAGTAGAAATCTTGGAAAATTATATTCTGAAAGGCAAAGGATTCAACGAAGAATCACCAATTCAGCAAAGCTGAGTATAATCCTTCCATGGAGAAAATGGATATTTAATGAAATAGAGGACTTCCAAGCTTTCCTGATGAAAAGACAGAGCTGAGTAGAAAATTTGACATTGGAATACAATACCTAAGAGAAACATAAAAAAGTAAACATGAAAGAGAAATCATAAGAAACTCAATAAAGTTAATATGTTTACATTCCTGTATGAAAAGATAATACATATAATTCTTAAGAACTTTGTCATTCTTAGTGTAGTTAGAAGCACTCTAAATAGACAGAGGGCACCAGTGTGGGTTGATTATATCGGAATGATCTCAAAAAGAAATGAAGGGGTAAGAAAAAGGGATGCATTGGAAGAAGAGGGAAGTGAGAAGAAGAGGGAAAATTTTTCTCACATAAAAGAGGCATTCAAGGAAGAGCTTTTACAATGGAAGAGAATGAGGAGGGATAGGCAATGCTTGAACTTCACTTTCATCAGAATTGGTTCAAAGAGGGAAGGATAAATATACACATACATACATACATATATGCATATAGAGAGAGAGAGAGAAAGAGAGAGAAACACACACATACATACTTAGTTGGGTATAGAAGTCTATCTTACTCAAGAGGGAAATAGGAGAAGGGGATAAGGAGAGAGGGGCATGAAAAAACAGAGGACAGATTAAGGGAAGCATTGGTCAGAAGCAAAATGGAATTTTGAAGAGGATAAAAAGACTTTTGACAGGACAAAAATGGAGAAAGAAAGATAAACAAGAAAATAGGATGGAGGAAAATACAATTAGTAATCATGATTGTGAATGTGAATGGGATGAACTCACCCATAAAATGGAAGCAGATAGCAGAATGGATTAGAAACTAGAATCTAGCAATGTTTTGTTTACAAGAGACACACTCGAAACAGAAAGGCACACAGAGGATTAAAATAAGGAGATGGAGAAGAATCTCTACGCTCTCTATTATGCTTCTGAATAAGTAAAAAGAAAAGGCAGATATAGCAATCATGATCTCAGACAAAGCAAAAGCAAAAATAGACCTAATAATAATAATCAGGGAAACTACATGTTGCTAAAGGGTGCCATAGACAATGAAATAATATCAAAAATTTCTATAGCAAGTTTCTCTGATAAAGGTCTCATTTCTCGACTATATAGGGAACTGAGTCAAATTTATAAAAGCAGTAAAATATGAAAAAAGGAAGATCAGCAGTCCTAGGACTTGCCCCTCCCAAACCTACTCTCCACCATCTTTCAAAGAACTGAGTCCCCAAACTACAAAGCCAGTCCATGTGGTAGGTAATGCCACATCTTTATAGCTTTCAATGGGTTTCCCAATATAAAAAGGCAAAGATGAATCGCACCTGGAATATCAAGACCACAGCAAAGATAATCATAGCTTCTGCACAAGTACCATCAATCATCCTCAAGATCAAAGTCATCAGGTAAATTAGCTAAGAGATCATTATTCTTTTGCATGCAGCTTATTCCAGTACCATGCCCAATACTGAGATTTATCTTAACCATCACTCACTCCACATTACCTGGCCCAATAGCCAAGAAACCTCTCTTTCTGGGATCCCAAGGAAAGGTGGCAGAGATATCAAATTCTTGCCCCCACTTTCCCAAGAGCCCTTTGAGAGACTACCCTTCTTCTTCCATGGGAGTTGGAAAGACAGCTTCGCCTATGCTTGTCACAAAAAACAAACCACCTCTCAGTGTCACCAGCTGGTCTACCAAGTCTCTCCTAGGGAAGTGACCATTGAGTTATTATATTACTAACATTTTAGAAGGGTCTTATCAGATCTAGTTCACAGTAAGCAGAGGAATATCCTAGGCCTGCCTTTGTCACTGCCCATGCCAATGCTTACTCTTCTAGGGGCTCTGTCTATTCTGATGCCACTGGGGCCTCTGATGATGCCCATTGCCACTTAAGTCCATGCCACTCCCACTGCTTCTGTCACTATCAGGCCTTTGCTGCTATCTAATGAGACTACTACTGGGGTCTGAGGGTTTCCATTTTTCCTGTAGGCCAGGAAAGGTCTCTGATTCTATCCACTGCCCTATAGTGGGCTGACCATTGTTCTCCTGTGCAAGGGCTCGAGTACTGCCACTGCTGCTGCTGGGATGTGAATTCTGATCTTCTATGCCAGGGTCTAGTGATGGGCCAAGTGGTGCTTTCTATACCAGGGCTTCAGCCCTACAATGGATGCTTTCACTGTTCTTCTTGCACTAGACCTGAACAATCTACTATCCATACTGTTGGCTAGGTGTCACCACCCCTATCTGGTTCCCAGTGTTGATGTTAGGAACACAGGGTGCCTCAGGAAACTCCAACTAGTTCTGACCAGTCAGATTAGAGCTTGGATTCTTTCTTCTGACAGTGGTCATTGCTTCCAAGGCAGGACATTCCTCCTATTGCTAGTCAACATCCACAGAGGGACCTGGAAGTTGCTGCCATCTGGAAATCACAAGGCTGCTACCAAGGATATCCACTCAGAATTACTCACCTGTGCTCAGGGAAAGAGATAAAGAGCAAAAGGTCAGTTGCGAGAATGAATCCCAAAATCTGAAATAGTTTTAGAAAGAAATTTATTGGATTGTTTGGTAGGAAGAGAGCCAGAAAGAAGGGGTGACTCTCCCCTTGAGTCTTTGTAATGTAACTCCTTGAGTTACATTATTTAGAGTTTATACAAGAGCATAAGGACATCTGCCTGATTGGTCTCACATAGATAGTAGGTAGTTTTCAAAAGGTCGGTTTGAGATGTGTATCAGCAGGTTAAGTCAATCTAATCTGGGACACCCTATGCACAAGCTTTGGGTAGACATAAATAAAGACCTGAGCAGAGGTCAGCCTGACTTCTACAGTAACCTTTTGGGTTAAACAATTTTCTAGTCACATAAAAGCAAATTCAAACAACATTAATAAATGATAAATATTTTCTCCACAAGAGACTTCTCTAGGTCAGTACATATGCTCCATTTCATGCTATATCCAAGCAGATAGTGTTTCTGCCAGGGTGAGGAAGGGTACCTGGGTCATGAACTCAACAGTGGGAGAAAGAGAGAGAGGGAGAAAGGGGGAGAGGGAAAGAGAGACAGAGACAGAGACAGAGAGTTCCCAATCCTAGAGCAAAAGCAGAAGCTAACTTTCCTTTCAAAATATTTTGATTGACATGTCCCCACATCACCCCACATCTTCTACCAAAACTGGGGCACATTTGACCATATCCCAATTCAGAAAGATTTGTGGCATTCTGGGGAGGATCAAGTGTCTCTCCCAGTGCCCTGCACCAAAGAAATACACCAAAGTATACGTGGCTCCACTTCTAAGTGACCTCCCAAATGCTATCTGAGGAGTCCCCAGCAGTACATTCAATCCGTTTTTAAACAGTTCCCCAAACCTCAGTGTGGTTTGGGGCAGGGCAGAGAGAGTACAAGGCTTATCACAGCTGGTGGTCTTGGAAATCACGATCACCCCCAAACACAAGTTTAGCTTGGGCACAGCTTTGACCTGAACTCTGTCCTCGTGTTGCAGATCAGTTGCTTGTTCTGTCTAAATCTATATTAACAAGTCGATGGGCAGCCTCTTGGCTACCAGCCCCTCGCAGGGCTCCAGTTTCACTTTAGTAGCTGTTGTGCGTGACTCATAGCCCCATAGTAAGTTATAATTATTAACCATTTTAAAGAACATCTTATTTTAATAATTAACACAGCTTATTAGGAAACTAGACAGTCCAATGCACAATGTGACAGAAATTATTTCCCTACACAATCTTGTGTATTTTAAAACCTGAAACAAAACTTCTTGTTTGGGATGACTTTGGGTGACATTAATTCCACTGAACACTTTTCCGCATAGCTTTACACAAAAGTGAATTGATTTTAGAATCTTAAAGTTAATCAGTAACAATAGGCAACAATTATGTAACAGGCACTGTGGTAAGCACTTTACCATTATGGGAGGAAGAAAGTACTGTGGATCTGAATTCCTCTTTTAAAATTCCAACAAAACGTCGCATACTCTAACTTTATTTATCAATAAGGCTTACAACAAGGACCTGGGCAATCATTTCCACAAAGCAAAATTTGTAGGTGTTGAAGCCAATGGCTTAGGAAAAATACTTATTTCTTCATCCTTTTGGGAGGAGTTGTTTGTGGAAATACCTGCAAAGATTTAGTGTGTTTAGGAGTTTAACTGTTCTCTGAGGTCTTTTGGACAATTAGAATTTGTTACAAATCACATAGATTTTAAGTGATAGTCAAATAAACTCATATAAAAGTCAGCACAGCTTCATTCAGGGTTCCTCATTGTAGAATGTCACAATGTACAGTAAACAAGCTGACTTTGGAGAAATCATCTATCTCCTCTAAGTTAACCTCTTCTATGCTAGAGAAGCATTCATCTACTTATTTCACAATGGAATTTAACAGTAACCAATAACCAAATTCCAGAGCTCTCGGGTCAAAGTGAAAATACTGCAAGTGACCAGAAAGAAACAGTTCAAATACCATGGAGCCATAGTCAGAATTAAACAAGATTTAGCAGCTACAACTCTGTAAAGGAGTGGAGGGCTTGGAATATCACATTCTGAAAGGCAAAGGAGATTGGATTATAACTAAGCTATCCAGCAAAACGATATAAATCTAGAGCAGAAAATGGATATTTAATGAAATAGAAGAATTATAAGCATTCCTGATGAAAAGAAGAGAGCTGAATAGAAAAAACTGACACTGAAACACAAGACTCAAGAGAGGAATACAAAGGTAAACATGAGTGAGACATCATGAGGAACTTTACAAGTTCCAGATAGGAAGATAATACATGTAATCCCCAAGAACTTTATCATCATTAGGGAAATTAGAAGGTGTCTACTTGGGGGACATTGTTGTGAGTCTAGTATGTTAGGATGATCTTGAAAGAAGAATGAAAGGCTGAAAAAAGAGGGATTTTTCAGTGCAAGCACGCTTCCTACCTTGTGGAAGGAAAACTAGAGGTATAGAGTGAGACATACATTTTCCTACATGGGTAACGAACAGATTTATTTTGCTTGACTATACTTATATGTTAAAAGGGAGTGAAATGTTTGTGGGTAATGACAAGGATACAAAAAAATTAGAAAAGAAAAAAAAAGATTGTGAACTATCTAAAAACCATTAAAATAACAGGAGGAAGTTAAGAAAGGGACATAGATTTGCAGGGAATCTTTCCCCAGGGGATTAAATTTACTATCTGCTGAAAAACCAAACATAACAGAAGTTTACAGCTCCATATACCTTTCTCCTTTCTGCTCTTTTTTTTGTAGGTTGCAGTGTTCGTGTTTAAGCTCATAATAGAAAAAATAAAATTTAAAAGAAAAAAAGGTAATGCTAGCACTGCCATAGAGATGAGATGTTCAAGCAGATGCTATTCCAGATGTCCACTAATTAGCAAAATTTTGGAACTGAGACTTCTGGGAAGGCTTTTTGGTGGTGATTTCTGGGATAAAGAAACCAAAAGGAAAGGAGTAAGGAACACAGATCTCATGAGTCTGTATTACGAAACTTCACCATCCAGCTTGGATCCATATATGGGTATCCAGACATTTTTCTCCCTGGCCCTTTCCCTTCCGGAACATTGTGACAAGGTACTGTTGCTGGGATGAACCCAATGTTCCCATTGCTACAGCAGCAGCAGAAGGCGGTGCTGCTATATTAGTGTAGACAATGATTGGTGACCCAAGTCAATCACCCCACTCAGGGACAATCTCCTTCTCCTCTGTTTCCTAGGCAGAGAAAGAAGCATCTCATTCACTGAGAAACCATGCATAGTTTTGCTTCTCTCCTTCCCTCAAGGGAAGGAGTTAAAAACAAGAAAAGTCCAGTTTCTAAGGTTGCTAAGCAAATGGATTATACTCTTTTCCCTTTGCTCTCTGTTCTTTTATTGCTTTTTATTTGCATTTTATATAAATATAAAGCACAATCCTACAGCTGTTAATGCATGAAGACTGGGAGCCACTAGGTTAAAGACACATTTGGATCCATATCTAAATGTCTGGATCTGAGTAGAGAGTAAGAGACAGAGACACATTCAGTGAGAAGTGGCAGGGATAGGAACTGCCCCCTTCAGATAGCACCTATCCCACGCCAGATACATTTCAGACACTGTAAGTATTCTCAAGCCAGCTCCACTGGATAAATAAGAGAAAATTTTATTCAGAGACAGAGAGTAATAACCTAAAATGAATCAAAACCATCTGGATATAGTAGAGATAATTTTTTAAACCCAGGCCTCAGGAAATCTGGTGCCTGACTGTGCATTACGTGAGTTCCTTTTTGGATTCTTTGTTGGCTATCTCATGAAAATTACCCCTTGGTTGAACATATTAGCCAATTAACATAAAGGTGAGATTTTACTAGCTAGGGACTTTCCTCACCCATTCATGCTAGTACATAATTCACATGTAGGTATGTTTAGCAATCTACGACAAAGGAAAATATACTCAAATTCCTTTGTTTTTTTAAGAGAGAGAGAGTTTTAGGGGTTTGCCCAAATAAAAAAAAAAATGGACAAAAAGACCTCTGAGGTCCTTTCCAGTTTGAAATTTATGGTCCTGTTTTCAAACTCAGTTCTTTGAACATTAACCAATTCAGCTCAAGAGATGTTAAAACACTTTCTTTACCAGGTCATTCATTTAGCCACCATGTTTTTGTAACTGACACTGGACACTTTTGGCCATATTGTGCTTGTAAGAAATAGAACTTTTATACTAAATCCATCAATCACTTCTCTGGAGTCCTAACAGAGACTGTCAATTCCTTCTCCACCAGGGGGCAATACAGTGCTACATCTGCCAAAGGCTGCATCATCACAAAACCTAATTCTTCTACCCACACAGATCACAACTTACAGCATTGCCGTGATTGAAAATTTCATCACGAAGATTGATGAACCACCTGAAATCTCCGTAGGCTTGTATTTGGAAGAGAGAGTGAGCCTACATCTGAAAAGTGTTTCCGACTTAGTTGAATCTGCTACCTATAATATCTCTCCTCTCTCATGCCTCCAAGAATTCAGGGTTATGTCCATTCTAGATAAATCAACATAGCAGGAATTTACTGAAAGCTAGAAAAATGGTGAAAGTAGCTAAGTATCAGATTGGAGAGAATGCTGGACTGGAATGAGAAAATCCTGAGTTCAAATCCAACCTCAGATATTTATTGGCTACAGAGACAGGATGAAACCAGTGTGTTATGAGCTTTAAATGTCAATTAGATGAATTAGTGGGCATCTAGGTGACGCAGTAGATAGGGTGCCAGGCCCTGGAGTCAGGAAGACCCATCACTCTGAGTTCAAATTTGGCTTCAGGTACCGATTAGCTGTGTGACCTTGGGCAAGTCACTTAACCCTGTTTGCCTCAGTTTCCTCATCTGTAAAATGAATTGGAGAAGGAAATGGCAAACCTCTCCAATATCTTTGCCATTTGTTAGTCATTTTTCAGTCATGTCTGACTCCTTGTGATCTCATTTGGGGTTTTCTTGGCAAATATAAAGATCACGAAGAGTTGAACATGACAGAAAACAGCCGAACCACAACAGTAACAAAGAGGAATTTGATTCTAGAGTTAATAGAGAGCTATTTGAGCTTACTGAGATGATGTCATCGTATTTGCACTGTAGGAAAATCAGTTCGACTGCCATGTAAAGGATGGTTGGAAAGGGGAGAGGCTTGAGGCAGCGAGAGCCGTTAAGAGGCTGTTGGCAATGACCCAAATGCAAAATGATTAGCCCCTGAACTAAGGTGTTGACTGTGTAAATGGAGGAAAGATGTGAGAAATGTGAGATAGAAATGACAAGATGGGTGGGGTGAAGATTTAATCACCATCTCCCAAAATTCTCTCCTGGCCTCTAATCTCACACCTCCAACTACCTTTTGGACATCTTGAATTGGATGACCAGTAAACAATTTAAACTTAATATGTCAGTGGGCAGCAAGGTGACACAGTAGAGTATGGGTCCTGGAGTCAGGAGGACCTGAGTTCAAATCTGGCCTCAGACACTTGACATACCTACTAGCTGTGTGACCTTGGGCGAGTCACTTAACCCCAATTGCCTTGCCTTCCCTCCTCCAAAAAAAAAAAAAACAACCCAAAAAACTTAATATGTCTTAAAAGGGAATTCATCCTCTTTTCCCCTAAACCCTCTGCTCGCCTCCTACCTTCCACATTACTATAGAAGACAACACTGTCCTCCCAACTCTTTTGGCTTGCACTTTGTGAGTCATCCTGGACCCTTCGCTATCTCTCATTCTCCCATTTTCAATCTGTTGCCAAGGTCTGTTGATTTCACCTTTGCAACATCTCTCTAATATGCCTCCTTTTCTCCTCTGATACCACCACCCTTCTAATGCAGGCTGTCATGCCTCAACTACTGCAATGGCCTACTGGTGGGTCTGCCTGCCTCAAGTCTCTCCCCACTCCAAGCCAACATCCATTCAGTCACTAAAGTGATTTTCCTAAAGCTAGATCTGACCATGTCACAGTCACTGCCACCATTACCACCCTTCTCAATTAACTCCAATGGCTCCCTATTGCCTCCAGGATCAAATACAAAATGTGTGGCATTCAAAGTCTTTTATAACGTTACCCCCTCCTACCTTTCCAGTCCTCTTATACCTTACTCCCTGACACATATTCTTTGATCCAATGATGCTGACCTCCTGACTGTTCCATAAACGAGACACTCCATCTCTTGGCTCCAGACTTTTTCTCTGGTTGTTCCTAATGCCTGAAATGCTATCCCTCTCACTCCAACTGCTGACCTGATTACTAACCTCCCCAGCTTCCTTTAAGTCTCAGCTAAAATCCAACCTTCTACAGAATGTCTTCCCCAACCCCTCTTAATTCTAGAACAGACCTGCACAACTTGGCAGTAAGTAGGGACCAAAAGTAAAATAGGCTAAACTTCTTCGGGCAGAAGATGGGCTTTTAGAGGATCACTTTCCAAGTAAAAGTATAATTAATGATTAAGCTATTTTGCAAATAAACCATATTTTTAAAAAAGGGAAATTTCAATTAATATCAATTAATTATACTTATTACTTAAGCTTTTTATCACAAAATCACATTAATATTAAAAAATCACTTTGCTAAGCAGTACAAGGTTTAATACATTTCTACAGATTTTCTTACTGAAATGGGTGGGATGTATTACATACACTTCTTGTCAGCAATCAGTTTGTCATGCTCTAGAATCATGTTTGAAACTGATTTCTTTAGAAGTCTGAAAACTAACCTTAGTAGCCGCTTCATTTTCTGAGTTTACTTTGGTGAGAAAAATATGTTTCCCACTGAGATTTTTCAACAATTTGGATGCTGTAATTTATTTTTCATTGGTGTCCAATTTGCTTAAGTCAGGATGTTTCAATGCAAAATGTTAGTGAAGATTGTATTCCTTTGGAACATCTATTGCTTCTTGGCAAACAAGATTCAATATTTTGTCTCGTGTCAGTAAACAATTTTCTAATTGTCCATTCCAGATTAAACATTCTACACTCTGATTTGATCTTCTGTTTCTTTTTTAGCACCCATTTAACAAAGTCACCCCCCAAAATGTTAATGTTAGAACCCAAAATTCTCCACAGCCGCTGCTCACATACAAAGAAATAGTGAACTGAGTGTCTGACGCTGGAGAGAGCACCAGGTACCCATGTAACTTGGATGCAGCTACATGGTAAGGAAGGGAAAGAAGCCCTTGAGTTGCTACCCATCATCTCGTAGCGAGCATCAGATGTACGGCTACACTCACTTTGTCCCTGTTCAGGGCCAGTAACGACTGAAAACACAGAGAATACGACTCTTGCTTCTCTCAGACTAGAGAGACAGACCAATAACGGTTGGTCACCATGGTTCATGTGACAAACAGGAGAGAGTGCTTAGTGGCAACCTCCTGCCATGTTACATGATGGGCACGATAGTGATTAGTGGAAAGCAGGTTAAGCGGGGTACAGACAAAATACTTGTTACATTTTTATTTTCTTTTACATCCTTGACATTTTTCATGGGCTGCCTGAAATCCTTTGGGGCTGCAAGTGGCCTGCAGACTGTATGTTGCGCAGGCCTGTTCTAGAACCTTAACTCCGTTAATTACTATTTATCTTGTGTATCACTTACTTTGTTCATATTTGTTTGTGTGTTGTTTCTCCCATTAGATCTAAGCTCCCTGAGGGCAGGGCAAGGACCGTCTTTTGCCTCTTTTTGTATCCCCAGAATTTAGCACAGAATCAGGAACACAGAAGGCACTTAGTAAGTGTTTATTGATTGGCCAAGTGTGAGAAAAGGAAAACATCAAAGTGGTCAACCTGGATGACTAAACAGACAGTGGTCACCTCAACAGTATTAGAGAAATTTGAAAGAAGAATGGGTTTGGGTTTGGGAATGGGAAGGGGGAAGATAATGAGTTCAGTTTTGTCTGGGTTGAAATTTGAGATCTCTTCAAGTTTGAAATGTCCAATAGGAAATTGGGAACATGGGATTGAATATCATGGGGGAAAATGGGGTTGGATATATACAGAGATCTAAGAATCAACATCATAGAGATGAACCCCTTCAGAACTGGCAAGGTTACCAAGATGAGAGATTGTGGAGACCTAATCTTGGGGAATGGAGAGAAAGGGCTATTCTACCTAGCTTTCCTTAGTGGGGTGTGGTGACTGACTAAACTTTCAGATTGCCCTTGTCAAGAAGAGGGTTTTACCATTCTAGCCCTATGGTCTCCAAAGCAGGGTATACAGACAAAAAAGATTAGAACTAAGGGACACAACATAGCAATTCAGCATGCTCACAGCTGCTGCCTGTCACTGTTGCTCTTCTTCCCACTGCCTATGGATGCCCCATGCCACCTGGGCTCAATAATCAGCTGAGGATGCTTCTCCCTAGAGAGGCTAACATTCAGTCCCCTTCTAAGCCCCATGAGTCCCTGTCTTCTCTTTCTATCACCCACCATAGCAGCAGCTCATAGTTTATTACACAGAGCCCCACCTGCTTCCTGGAACCCCTGGGGGGAGTGCCAGGCTCATGTGGACAGGCAGACCCTATTTCTCTGGTATTGCAGACCCTGTTTCTCTGGGATTGCAGACCCTTCCAGGGGCTCATGCTCAAGGGAAAAAGGATGGAATGTATAATATACATCCCAGGACAGAAAAGGAACATATCATATAGAATCCTAAAGGTGTGAATTGAGAGGCAAGGAGACGTGTGCTCAAGTAACCAGGTGAGTTTCTTTAAAAAAGGTGAAGAAGGGGAGTGGAGGGAGCATTCTCCCTGAAATTGCAAACTTCTTGCTTCCTTTATTGTCCCAAAGAGAACAAAAGAAGTGTGTCTTATCCAAGAGATAGGGCCCAAAGAGAACCTTTGTTTTGTACTAGTAGAGTCTACAGACAGACTAGAGAAAATATATATTGCTGGGGGCTCAAGAGTTATTGTTATTTTTACTGGCTATGAAATGACATCAAACAAATGTTTCATGCAAAAATGGGCATGATAAAAGACAAAAAAATGGTAGGGAATTAACAGAAGTAGGAAAGATTAAGAAGAGGTGGCAAGTATACACAGAAGATCGATACAAGAAAGATCTTAACATCACCAATAACCACAATAGTGTGGTTATTGATCTAAAGTCAGACATTCTGGAGAAGGAAGTCAAGGGAGCATTAGGAAGCCCTGCTAACAATTAGGCTAGTGGAGGTGGTGGAATTCCAGCTGAGCTAGTTAAAATCCTATAATATGATGCTGTTAAAATTATACTGTGTTATGGAAATGCTTGTTTTAGTTCATAAATTAAAAATAAAATAAATTTTTACAAAAGGAACATTCAGTGGCCACTGGATTGGAAAAGATAAGTTTATGTTCCAATCCTAAAGAAAGGTCATGCCAAAGAATGTTCCAAAACAACTGAATAATTGTGCTCATTTCACATGCTGGCAAGGTTAGTCTCAAGATTCTGCAAGCTAGGCTTCAGCAATATGTGCACTAAGAATTAGCAGAAGAGCAGACTGGTTTTTGAAGAGACAGAGGAACTTGAGACCAAATTGTTAACATTCATTGGATTGAGGAAAAAGTAGAATCTTAAGAATAACCTTGGGGGGTGGAGCCAAGATGGCAGCATAGGAGCAGCAACATATCGCAGCTCTCACATAGCCACCCCAAAATACCCATAAAATATGACTCTAATCCTAGAACTCCAAAACGCACACAAATATATTTTCCACTAAAGTCAGCTTGGCTACGAGGAACCATATCAGCACTGTGAACCGAAACCAGCCTGGCCTGAAGCCCTGGCTGAGCCCCGGGGGTGGCTGGACAGGAGGAGCCTCTGACTAGTGGCAGCTGCAAGCAGCGTTCACAACTAGGTCAGTGGAGATTGCAAAATCTGGGGAGAAAAACAGTCCAGCCAAAAGGCCTCTAGGGCTGGAAAGCGAAAGGCAGAGGTTTTGCACCTGCCTCAGCATTGCAGCTTCCGCGCCCTCAGCCTGCAGACTGCAGGAGGACCAAGCACTCGTTCAGAGGCTGAGTGCTCTCGTGTTGAGCGGCCTGGATCTGGATCGCGGTCTTGGGCCTCGGTCCTGGAGTCTTCATTATCCAGTGAGCCGGAAGTAAGTAGGAAAGGGACCCAGCATCTTCCTGAGAGCTATGGCAGCCAGGAGGACCCCAGCAATTTGGGACAGAGCTTTCCCTTCTGGAAGCAGAGCCCCACAGAGATTTAAAAAAAAAATCACAGACTGACCAATCATGAGTAAGAATAAGCATAAGAAGCAAAGTAAGAACAGCAACCAAACCCTAGATTCC
>CM053586.1:200101324-200115896 GCA_028646515.1 Pseudochirops corinnae
CGCCTTTGCCAGATGGAGAAAGAATCTCAAAAGCACTCTGAAGAGAATAATTCCGTCAAAATTAGAGTGGAGCAAATGGAAGCAAATGACTTCATGAGAAATCAAGATACTATCAAACAGATCCAAACAAATGAAAAAATAGAGGGCAATGTGAAATATCTCCTTAAAAAAACTACTGACCTGGAAAACAGATCCAGGAGAGACAATTTTAAAATTATTGGACTACCAGAAAGCCATGATCAAAAACAGAACTTAGAAAGCATCTTTCAAGAAATTCTCAAGGAAAACTGCCCAGATATTCTAGAACCAGAGGCCAAAATAGAACTTGAAAGAATAACCTTGCCAGCATGTGAAACGAGCACAATTATTCAGTTATTTTGGAACATAGATAAATCTTTTCCAATCCAGTGACCACTAAATGTTCTTTTTAAAATTTTTTTAAAATTACCATATTTTTAATTTATGAAAGGGAAAGATTGGCGGCAAGAGGAGAAGGGGGAAATGGAGGATGAGGTGGATAGATACTGTCACAGAAACAATGAACATGAAATTGGACTGAATGATTGAACAACGACAACAAAATGGAACCACAGAGTTCTTTGAATCTGGAATGATCCATGCGTGAGAGGCAGAGATTGAAGATACTATAGTACTATAATACCTGCAATGAAAGGCTTTATTGTTATGACTGTCAAGAGGCAGAATGATATAATTAAAAGGGCACCAGGTAGGAGTCAGAAATTAAATCTTGGCTCCATCCCTCAAGATTTGACTTTGGGCTCTTCTTACCACTTAGAACTATTACGAGTCTAAAAGGTGGCTAGGTGATGCATTGGATAGAGCACTGGGCTTAGAATCCACCCTGAGACACTTGCTAGCTGTGTGACCCTGGGAAAGTTACTTAACCTTGTTTGCCTCAGTTCTTCATCTGTTAAAATGAGCTGGAGAAGGAAATGGCAAGTTATTCTAATGGTTCTTTGCCAAGAAAACCCCAAATGGGCTCATAACCGAACAACAGCTAGACTAAAAGGAGACAAAAGAAGTCCTCATTTTCTGAGAACCATTAGCATCAGAGAAAAAGACCACTTAAAATAAGTCCTCTTAAAATGGAAACATTTCATAGGGGAGGGATTTGATTTGAACTCCATGACTTCTATTATAACAGTTAGAACAGGGGCTCAGCCAGGTAAGTTTTAGCTTGAATCTCTGTCACTTCTTTTCCTTTGTGTTTATTTTTCCTGTGCATTGTTGACTGAACAGAAATTCTCACAGGGATTTGGTTGCCTTGGAGGTGAACTTGTGAATCTGAGAGGTCAGGAGCTTCTGGGTCCCTCAGTCAAGGCTGGCTGTACTTCAGGAGGGAACTCACCTAAAGCTACTACAGATAATTGTCTTTTTTAAACAATAAATTTTTATTAATGTCATTTGCTTTTACAGCACCGATATTTAACCCTGAATCCCTTTTCCCCTCCCCCAGAAAGCTGCTCTATTATATAACAAAGACTATTTTTAAAGGAAAAAGAATAAAAATAATCAGCAAAACTAATCAAGACACAAAAACTTTCTGAAAACATGTGCAGTGTTCCACGTTACTATAGTACTGCTTGAAAATGAGAGCCATCGGAAGGATAAAGCCAAACCTTGTCCTGGCTTGCCAGAAGATAAGGACTTAGAAGGACTTGTTTAAACAGTACAGGTCCAAGGTGAAGGTGAAATACCAATCCAGAAGTCTCATGAAATATCTGTGCTTTAATTTTAAGTATCAAACTTCTAGGAGAGTCGAACGGCAGCCTTTTGTCTACCAAGCACTTCTTTTGTGTAGAGGACATTGTTGTTCTATATTTGACTTAGATTGTATGTTGATTACCATTCTACTCCCTTCTAGTGCTCAAGGAAGACTAGCATTTTTGGTGAGAGGGATTGTTGAGCTCTTTTCAGGCCTGTTCATCCACCTTTGATGTCTACCTGGCACTCAACTCTCACAGATGACTAGCATGTGCTACTCTTGGTAGCCACATCCTGGTAAAATCATCTTGGCAGATGTACTAAAGCAGGTTGAAGGTAACCAAAGGGTTTCAAAGCTGTTGGTGAGTCGGGGGGTGTCTACCCCAGACATGTGAAGACTTCCTCCAGTAGCATGAGTAGATGAGAACAATTTGTTCCAATGGCCATGAAGGCAGCTGAAGCAGAGCTTGGTGAGACACAGGAAAAGCCAACATTATCCACTGCACCTGGACCATCGCCACTGGACGATGATGACTCTGGAAGAAAGAGTGAGGCTGATGACTACCTCACTTACATCCAATTCACCCACGAGTCAAGACATCACCCCATGATGTCATTGGTCCTCTTTAAAAATGAAGTACAAACAACAACTGCCCCCTAGACACGATCTAAATCTCAAGGTTACACAATTTTCCCAAGAGATTTGAAGAGCTGTAATGAGCCAGAGAGTTCTGGCCTGAACTTCTCAAAAGGGTGGGTTCCTCTCTGGTCTGAATCCTATCTGTGTGAAGTTCTAAAGATAAAAAGGAGCCCCATGAAAGGAAGAGAACAAATGCTCCAGACCCTCCGGTACTAGCAGTTCTGTGCCAGTTGTTACATTTCAAGACATTTAATCTTTCAGTGCCTCAGGCAAATCTCTCACAAGATTATAAGTATAACAGCTGCTGATTTGCATTGGTAGAGTTCCCTCACTTGGGAAATCACTACACCAAGGCAATCAAGGTACAGAACAAAACAATTTAACCTGGTACTGATAGGGTCTGGGATTCTAAATACTCAGATAATGAGGTCCTCCTCCATTATATGTAAAAGATCTTCCTTGTCAGAAATTTAAGTGAAACAAAATTTCATTAACAAATGGAATAATCACCATTCATACATAGTCTTCCTTCCTTCCTTCCTTTCCTTTTCTCTCTTCCTCTCTCCTTCCTTCCTGTTTTTTCTTCCTTCCTTCCTTCCTTCCTTTTTCTTTTCTTTCTTTCTTTTACTTTCTTTCTTTCTTTGTTTCTTTCCTTCTTTCTCTCTCCCTTCTTTCATTCTTTCCTTCTTTCTCTCTCCCTTCTTTCAATCCTCCCTTCCTTTTTCTCTCTTTCTCTCCTTCCTTCCTTCCTTTCTTCCTTCTTTCCTTCCTTCCTTCCTGTGTTGTGTTTCCTCTCTAGAAGCAAGAATGAAGAAAAATGTCTCTCCTCCTTACTTCTTGCTCCAAATTTATCTCTCAGGCAGACCCTCCCCTCCCCCATGGGGGAGGGTGTGTGTGTGTGTGTGTGTGTGTGTGTGTGTGTGTGTGTGTGTGTAATCATTCTCTCTACACTATCTCACTTTCCACAGCAACTATTCATAGCCTTTTCATCTCTTCTCAAGCCCCGCACAGCACCTTGTCCCTGTGGATCTTGCCTCATACTCCCCGTCCCCCAACTGAGGTCATTTCACAAAAGCTCCTTCTTCCTTCCTCATTCTCAAATCACATTGCCCAAGACCTCTTCCCCAGCTAGCTCCTCTTTCACTTCTATCTTTGATGAAGAGGTGGCCACTGTCAGACCTGCCCAACTTGGCAGTAAGTATGGGCCAAAATTAAAATAGGCTTAACTTCAGCGGGCCCCAGATAGGTTAGACTAGAGACAAACTGACAATGGTTGGTTGTTGCAGGTCATGTGACAAACAAGAGAGTGCGTGGTGGCAACCCTATATTTTAAGAGGTCTACCCATAATCCTTTGGCTGCCATATGTTGTGCAGCTTTGTTCTATGTCTACACCTTTAATGACATCCCTTCTCCTCTTCTCCAGTAGACAGACTCCTTTATTATCTCTATTTTCTCTTCAGTCTTTAATCTCTCCCTATCTACTTATTCCTTCACTATTTTCCTGGGAGTGGGATAAATTGCTAGGACAGAGATGGGGAGGGGAGGAAGGGGAAGAGAGAGTTTCACATCCACAGCAGTTAGTTCCTCCTCTTCAATCCAGGAAAGCCTGCGTAAAAGAGGTCAATTTGTCCAATTAGCATCTTTTGTAAGCACGTCCACTTTCAGCTTAGCAAGCAATCAAAGTCTTCTCTTCAGTGCACAGTTAGCAGACAGGAAACAGTTGTATTATGTCTATGTTTGCTCTGAAGTAGAGAGCAAGGATCTCCATTATGCATGTCTGGAAGCAGGTTCACACAGATATACAGGAATTGCAAAAGAGAAAACACCAGGCATGCTCAAAGGATGGGACTCCTACGGTCCGGTGCCCCATCACTTTTACATGTTTTCTTCATTATAATGTGAACTCCTAAAGGACAAGGACTAATTTTTTTTTACCTTTGTATTTACAAAGATTAGTATAGTGTCCTGCACACAGAGTCACTTAATAAATGCTGATTGGCTGACTGAATTATTTGTGAACTCATTGTTCAAACATGAACATGTAAGCTCCTTGTGAGCACAGATTGTTTCATTCTTTGTACTGCTCATGTCAATAATCAAAGATGTAATCAGGACCAGTATTTTTTCAGAAGCCTCTAGGTTGTTCAGTCCCTGAAGGACATTGTTGAGGGATGATATTGCCCAAAGTGGAGGAGGTGGGGGGATGGAGGGGGAGTGAGGGTGGTTTACTTTCACTCCTGGGTGAGAGACCCCACCCAACTAGAGAACCTTACAAAGAATTTAATCTAAGGTGAATTCTGGCCAATTGTGTTCCACTTAGGCAGGCTTGGGTAGAGGTGGACCCCCTTTTGTCTAGAGTGCCATAGGTCAGGTAGTCTGGATAAGAGTTAAGTCTCTTGGTCCAACACTGAGTGATCAGTCAAGTCCTCCAGCCCCTCATTAGAATAAGCCCACCCCTTATTATAATGTTTATTTTTCTCAGTAATTGTTAACCAATCAAAATCAATTGCTACCCTCAGGAACACCCACTCTTCCAAGGGCAATTAATCACTGAGTGGGTTCTATGAGGGGTCTTTGGCCCCTTTTATTAATTATCTGCTAGCATGATTAATGAAATAACTAATTACTCACTAACTATGCCTCCTGAACTTTTTATACATCACAGTAGTTGTATCCTCAATGCCCATCACAATGTCCACCACGTAGGAATTTAAATACTATTGCTTGGTTGATTAATGCTGGTTAAATTTAATTGAACAGCAAGTAAGACAGAGGAGGAGCCTGGCCTCTTAACTACCAAAAAGTTCGAGGGGCTAATAGAGACTTTTCAGCAGTTTCCTTCATTTGCCTCCACTAATAAGTGTCTGATAAAAGTAAAAGTGAGTGTCCTTGATAGCAGTAGTCCCTACGAGATTTCTAACATCACATAATCCTTTGTGTGAGCAAGAGGATTTGGAGGAATTAGTGAGAAAGTAGCTGTTCCTTTTGCCTTGGACTCCTTTGGGGATTTGGTAAAGCCTAATCTCATAGGGTAGTGAGGGAACACAGGGCACAGGGGATAGAGTGTGGGGCCTGGAGTCAGGAAGACTCAGCTTCCTGATTTTAAATCTGGCCTCAGACATTTACTAGCTATATGAGCCTGGGGAAGTCACTTAGCCCTGTTTGCCTCAGTTTCCTCATCTGTAAAATGAGCTTGAGAAGGAAATGACAAACCACTCCAGTATCTCTGCCAAAAAAACCCTAAATGGAGTCAGGAAGAGTCAGACATGACAACAACAAGAATATAGACCCCTTCTCAGAATAACATTTGGAGGTAATTGGGGATGAGCTCAAGTAAGTTCCTGGTTTTACTCCGTCATTTTGGCTCCACTCCTCAGAATAATGTTTCTAAATTCATAAAATACATAGGATTCAAAAGTAAATCAGTCATATTGATTATCAAATATTTTATAAAACAAGTTCATTGACTCCATGTCAAGAAACTCTACTCTGGATCTAGGCAGCTTGGTGATATAGAGTACTAGGCCTGGAGTCAGGAAGTCCTGAATTAAAATCCAACCTCCAACACTTATAATCTGTGAACTTGAGCAAGTCACTTAACCTTTGTCTCAGTTTCCTCTTCTGTAAAATGGGACAATATCAGTACCTACCTCCCAAGGCTGTTGTGAGGATCAGTTGAGAAAATATTTATTCATTCATTCATTTATTTTTACCCTTCTTTCCTCCCACTTCCTTTTTTGTGAATGTGTGTGTGTGTGTACATTCTTTTGTAACACGGCTAAAATACAGAAATATGTGAAATCATGTAAAACATTTTTGTATTACTCATTTTGCACAAGAAGACCCAAATAAAAGAAAAAGAATGAAGAAAGTGAAAAAGAGCATGCTTCAGTCTGTTTTCAAACAATGTCGGTTCTTTCCCTGGAAGCAGGTATGTTTCATCATTTGTCCTTTGGGTTTGTCTTGGATCATTGTATTGATGAGAATAGCTTGTCATTCACAGTTCTTCATCGAACAATATTGCTGTTACTGTGTACGATGTTCTTCTGGTTCTGTTCACTTTGCATTAATTTATGTAAGTCTTACCAGGTAGAAAATATTTCTAAAGCACTTGGTACATAGCATGTGTTATATAGTGATTATTGTGGCATGCTCAACTCTGATGGGTTAACCTGGCAGATTTAAAATGACTCCTTGTTTAAGCCTGAACACACGGTAGGAGTAGTTTCAACAAGAAGTGGCATAGGCCTTTCCCAAGAGTCTGTTTCAGCTGCATGATGAAGCCTTTTTGGCCATGCAGAAACCTCTGGAGACCTGGGGCCAGACCAGAGATCCATCTGAAGTTTGCTGAAAGAGCACCTATGAGCTATTCCAACTGGATCTATGATCTCATCATACTCCCACCAATGATGCAGACTGCAACCCATCTCCGTCTGTCTGCCCTGGGCAATAAAGATACCATTCCACAAATCTGAAGGAAAGTTCAAGTTTATTTATTGTAACACTCTTCATTCCTCCCCCACTCCTCTCACCAGGCCGAGAGCCACCTGGGAGAGGGAAACAGCTCTGGTCAGGTATGCAGATGGAACTCCAGAGCAAAAGAAGTAGAAGGGCACCTGCCCATCTTAAATACAATATGAAATACTTTGATGATGTAAGCAAGAATTTCTGTAGCAAAGAATAAATTAAAGAAAAAGAATTAGTAAGAAATGTAAATTTGCTAAAAGAAAAATACTTGTTGGAGGCTCCCTCTATTATAGCTTCTGTTTCTGAGCCTTTATTGAAATTGAAGAGAAAAAAAAGAAAAGGAGTAAAGAAACATGCTTAAAAGCGTCTGAGTTTCATTCAGTTTACTTCTTAAATGCTATGTGTTTGCCCTGTTCCATAAGAGCCTTGTCCCCACACGGTCACATTCCCAAAGAGTCACTCTCCATTGCCAATAGCCTTTTTTTGTTTCCAGTCTGAGCCTAACAGAGGGAGCCACCTTTCTCCAGTCTGATCTGTCCTGTGTATTTCAGGAGAGACAGAGTTTGCACAAAATGATGGGCCCTTTGAAGAATGAGAAGGAACATGTGAAAAATAGGCCCAGAAGCTTTAGGACCTTTATCTTAGAACAGGCAGTTTACCATAAAATTAGAAATGTTTCTTTTTCATGTAGACACTTTGTAAAGTTCTCTATCTCTGTACAAGACAAAATATTCAAGTTTCAAAAGACCCCCAATGGACCGTGAACAATGAACCTTCTATTTCTGTTCTGTTTTTCCCAAGATCTGGGAAGCAGTGACAATAAGACCCAACTCCTCTGAAGAGGGTAAAAGTGTGAAATGCAACGGGACCCAGAATTTCTAGCAGCACTTTTCTTTCTCTAGAATCTTTGTAACAAGTTAACAACAACAACAACAACACACACACACACACACACACACACAGAGGGATGGGTTGAGAAGTGACGAGTTGGCCTGAGAAAATCACTGTTTGTATGAGGAGACCATCAGATTCATGAGTAAGTACTACAGTGCTCTTGGGATACATGGAAAATATCTGTTCATCTTCTTGGAACATCAGGGATCCACATCTGTAGCTGGTTTTCTAAGTTGCATCAAGGGAGCCTTCTATTCTCTGTTGGCAACAAGAGACAAAAAGAGTTAGGGTCACATGTATGCCTCCTTACAACAGCTAGTGTGGGACAGTGAACAGATGTCATGTTATGTCATAGTTTCAGACATTCATTCAGTCTGTCCAATTAGACAGAGAAGCAGAGGTGCTATACAGCAAAGGGCTTAGGAGTCAAAAAGACCAGGGTTCATATCTTATCTTTGACACCAATTGTGTGACCTTAGCAAATCATTTAGGCTCTTCTGCCCTCAGTTTCTTTATCTATAAAACAGTGATGACAAGAGTGGTTGTACCTACAATGCTCTCAGAACCTCACTAGATTGGTACAAGGCTCAAATGAAATGAGTACATAAAGCATTTTGTAAAATTGTATAAATATCTGCTATTATAATCACAATTTTTTAAAGGTAGGTTTATTTGATTAAAAAAATTATAATCAATAAACATATGAAGAAAAAGGTTTATTTGGTTTTTTAAATTTTAAAATATTTTAAACTACATTAGAATTAAATGTTTTTAAATTTTACAAAATCATAATCAACTAAAGGCCTCATTTCTAAAATATACAGAGAACTCAGTCAAATACATAAGAATACAAGTCATTCCCCAATTGATAAATGGTCAAAGGATATGAACAGGCAGTTTTCAGAAGAAGAAATTAAAGATATCTATAATCATGAAAAAATGTTCTAAATCACTGTTGATTAGAGAAACGCTAATGAGGTACCACATCTCACCTATCAATTAACAGCTAACATGACAAAACAGGAAAATGAGAAATACTGGAGAAGATATGGGAAAATTGGAACACTAATGTATTGTTGGTGGAGTTGTAAACTAATCGAACCATTCTGGAGAGCAATTTGGAACTATGCCCAAAGGGCCATACAAATGCGTACCCTTTGATTCAGCAATACCATTTCTAAGGCTGTATCCCAAAGAGATCATACAAGTGGGAAAAGCAGCTCTTTTTGTGGTGGCAAAGAATTGGAAATCAAGGGGATGCCCATCAATTGGGGAATGGCAAAACAAGTTGTGGTATATGAATGTAACGGAATACTCCTGTGCTATAAGAAATGAGGAGCGACGGACTTCATAATAACCTGGAGAGACCTATATAAACTGATGCTGAGTGAGGAGAGCAGAAACAGGAGAACTTTGTACACAATTACAGACACATTGGTGATGACTAACTTTGATAGACTGGGCTCCTCTCAGTAATGCAAAGTTATAAGACAACTCCAAAAGACTCATGTTGGAAAAGGCTACCCACATCCAGAGAAAGAATGACAGAGTCTGAATGCAGATTGAAGCAAACTACTTGCTCTCTCTTTTTTGTTTTGTTTTGTTTCTTCTTTCTCGTGGTCCATTTCATTGGTTCTAATCCTTCTTCATAAGCTGACTAACATCTAATGTAAAGGTATTTGTATCTATCAGATGGCGTGCCACCATGGGGGGAGGGGGAGGAGAGAGAGAGGGAGAAAATTTGGATTTGGGGGTTGTGGAACTGAATGTGGTCAACTAAAAGTAAGCAAAGAAAGAAATTTTTAAAAAGATCTATTTAAAAAACAAAAAAAAATCATAATCAACAAATACAAATGAGGAAAAAAGAAACAGAATTGTAAAATCTTTTCATTTTTGTGCGGTGCCTTCCCTCCTTGAAGGCCCAGACTATTTTCAGCTTGTATTCGCATCCCCAGCATAGTGCCTGGCACAAGGGAAGCACTTAATAAATGTTTTTTGACTTGACTGCTTTATTCACAGTTTGTTTTAAAAACGTGTCAAGTTTGTATAAAAATGTGGTAAGACAAATGAGGAGAAAAAAGAAAGTTGTTTAAATGATTTGCATGAAACTATAAAACTTTATCTGCAGTTTGATTCCAAAATGTGTTGATTATGCGTAATTATGAATTAATTAAGCTGAAGCAAGGTGGCAAGAAAAATCATCCTGTTTCTTTCTGGGATCATTTCTAAACTTGTTCTCTCTGAATTCTTGAGTTTTCCATTAGTTCTAGCAATTTCTTGGCTTGTCCCTCATAATCTGTCTTGGCTACAATGATGCCCTTGCCAGATGAGTGTAAAACTGGGACAGTATTCTTTTCTACCTTTGCAGGCCTCGGGGCTGAGAAAGGCCTTCTTCACTTGTACGCTGGAAGCCATGAACTGGTTCGGTTTGGCTTGTTACTGCTACTGTTATTCGTGATACAGTAAATCTACAGGACTTCCATCTCCTACACAAACTAGACATTTCCCTAACCTATTTCTTTCTGCCACTCCTTCCATCAGTCCTTGACTCCTACTTTGGATACTTGTTAGTTGTATTCCAGTTTCCTCATCTGTAAAAATGAGGATAATAAAAGCTGTTGCAACTATAGGAAGAGATGGTAGGAAGAATGTATAAAAGAGGTGGTCCCAGGTGCCAGGACTACCAGAATTCAAATCTGAGAGTCTAACCCCCAAGTGATGGAGGGCAAATATTTAACATCTCAATGCTCCCAAGAAATTCTAAAACCACACATTGTTAATTTGCATTGATAGAGGAAGCAGTTAGGTAGTACAGTGAATAGAGCACCCAGGACAAGTGTCAGGAAGACTAATTTTCCTGAGTTTAAATCTGCCCTAGCTGTGTGACCCTGGGCAAGTCACTTAACCGTGCTTTTCTCAGTTTCCTCATCTGTAAAATGAACTGGAGAAGGAAATGGCAAACCACTCCAGTGTCTTTTTCAAGAAAACCCCCAAATGGAGTCACAAAGAGTTGGACACAATTGGACAACAACAGACAGATCAGAACAAGGAAGTTCTCAACCTAGAAAATCACTGGTCTGGAATAACAATAATGAACAAGGAAACACTTACCTGAGTGTGATGCTCAAATGAGGCACAATTTAAAATGCTATATTTGCCTTGTCAGCCACCCATCTTTTATTTCCAAATTCATTCAGGGCAGGGACTATCTCTTAGTCATTTTGGTTTCCTTGAATAGAGGATACTAGACCTACTATGCGCAAGGCAAGATGCTTAATAGACTACATAATCTAATAGCCACTAGATAGACTAGTAGTACTTTGCCTTGCACGTAGTAAGTCTTTAATACATGTTTATTGACTTGAATTTTAAAGTATTTTATTGAAGCGTTGTATTTTAATGAGGCTTTATAAAAGAAGGGACCTTTGAGCACGGCCTTGAAGGTTAGAGATAGGGTTTTGACAGGCAAGGGGACAGGACATTTCAGCAAAGCAAAGCCACTGTGGTGAGAGCAAGATAGGATATTGGCATTAATATCCTTTGTAAATTAAAGATTGAAGTCTTGAGTGGGGTTTTTGCATCTAAGTGCCCCATGCTTCTGGTGATGAGCTGTTATGTTTGATCAGCTGGATGGGTTCTAGCATTGGCTCTATCACTAATTAGTGACAGCTAAAGCAAATCACTGAGTCTCTTTGGGCTTCCACTAGCTTGGTTGTAAAATGAAAGTGTTGGACTAGAGCAGGGAGGCTCACCCTCTTTTGGGTCATGGGCCCTTTCATCAGATGTAGCCTATGGACCCCCTCAAAGTTGTGTTTTTAAATAATTAAAGGAATTGCTAAATTTCAGAATTCATGAAAATAAAGATGTAATTTTTTCCCCATTTAAGTTCACAGACTCCCTGAAATGTGTCCGTGAGCCCCAGGGTAATAACCCTGAACTGGATGGTACCTTCTAATTCTAAATGCTTTCAAAATACTAAATGAGAAGCTCAGACGAAACAAAATGGGCCATATTGAATTGCTTTCTAATTGTTTCAAGAAATATTTATAGGATGCCTCATATTTGCTGTTAGGTACAGGAATGTGCTTGAGTCAGCTTATATTGGCTGGAGAGAACTAACTATTAAATTTTCAGCGCGAGCTTTTCTGTGCACCACACTACAAATCGGGACTTGATTTATTTGTTTTAGTATTGTCTAGGCTTGAGAAAGTGATGGGGAAAATGTTAATAATGCAGATTAAACTTAAACGTGGATTCATTTTTCCCCTTCTAAAAGGCATTAAACATTTACCAGCAAACCACGGTGTGGGAGATATACAGATTCATTAGATACAGTCCCTGTCTTTGAGGAGCTGACAATCTAGGAGAAGAGAGATTTATATAGAGATCATAATTCAATGAAGGCTGTGGTAAATACATTAAGAAAGATATAACCAGGGATGGAGTCAAGATGGTGGCGTAGAAGCAGGAAAACTCTGTGGCTCCCCCCATGACCACCTCAAATATGTATAAAATATGACTCTAAACAAATTTTATAGCTCCAGAACCCACAGAGTAACAGAAAAACACATCTCCCACTGAAGACAGCCCAGCAGGCGGACAGGAAGGGTTCATCACAGTGTGCTGGGAGCTGAGACCAGCCATGGTTTTAGCCCCAGGGTGGCCAGACCAGCCAGCTGGAGCATTTGGGACAGTGGATCACTGGCAGCTGTGGTGGTTTCCAGAATAATCAACACATAAATGCCAAAGACAAAGTGAAAGGTCAATGGAATTGGGCTGAATTTGGGGGGGATAGAGGAGCAGGTCCGGTCCTCTGCCTCCAGAGCCAGAAGCAGGGGAAGCAGCGGCCGTGCAGCTGCCTCAACATGGCTGCTTCAGAGCTCCCAGCCTGCAGATTGCAGGGGGCCAAGTGACCATTCAGAGGCTAAGTGCTCTTGCCTTAAACTGCCTGGATTGGGATCATGGTCTTGGGTGGTGACCATGGTCCTGAGGTGTGTGACTAGTGAGCCAAAGCTGGTGGGGGCTGTAGAGAACAGTGGCCTCATAATAGCTCCAGCAGCTGTGAAAACCCCAGCAATTTGGGACAAAGCTCTCCCCTCTGGAAGCAGAGTTTCACAGAGCTCAAAAGCCAAGTTAATTGACTGGCAACATGAGCAGGCAAAGGAAACAAAGGAAGCACAGCAATTCAACTTTAGATTCCTTTTTTGGGGACAAAAAGGATCAAAGCATGGAAGGGGAGGAAGACAATACAGTCAGAACTCCCACACCAAAAGCTTTCAAGAAAAATATGAACTGATTACAGGCCATAGAGGAGCTTAAGAAGGATTTTGAAAACCAAATAATAGAAGTGGAGGAAAAATTGGGAAGAGAAATGAGAATGATGCAAGAAAATCATGAAAAGAGAGTCAACAACCTGATTGAAGAAAATAACACCTTAAAAAATAGACTAACTCAAATGGCAAAAGAGGCCCAAATAGCCAATGAGGAGAAGAATGCCTGAAAAAGCCAAATTTGCCAGATGGAAAAAGAATCTCAAAAGCTCACTGAAGAGAATAATTCCTTGAGAATGAGATTGGAGCAAATGAAAGCGAATGACTTTATGAGAAACCAAGATACTATTAAACAGATCCAAAAAAAATGAAAAATGGAAGGCAATGTGAAATATCTCATTGAAAAAACCACTGACATAGAAAATAGATCCAGGAGAGACAATTGAAAAATTACTGGACTACCTGAAAGCCATGATCATAAAAAGAACCTAGAAATCGTCCTTCAAGAAATTCTCAAGGAAAATTGCCCTAATATTTTAGAACCAGAGAGCAAATTAGAACTTTAACGAATTCACTGATCACCTCTTGAAAAAGATCCCCAAAAGAAAACTCCTAGGAATGTTATAGCCAGGTTCCAGAGTTCCTAGATCCAGAAGAAAATATTACAAGCTGCCAAAAAGAAACAATTTGAATACTGTGGAAACACAATCAGGATAATCCAGGATCTACCAGCCTCTACATTAAGGGATCGAAGGGCCTGGAATATGCTATTCCAGAGATCAAAGGAGCTAGGATTAAAACCAAGAATCACTTACCCAGCAAAATTGAGTATGATGTTTAAGGGTAAAATATGGTCATGCAATGAGTTGGAGGACTTTCAAGCATTCTTGATGAAAAAACCAGAGCTGAATAAAAAGTTTGACATTCAAATACAAGAAGCATGAGAAGGTAAACAGGGAAAAGAAATCATAAGGAACTTGTCAAAGTTGAGCTATTCACATGCCTACATGGAAAAATGATGATTGTAACTTATGAAACTTTTCTCAGCATGAGGATAGTTCAAGGGAATATAAATGTGTGTATGTATGTATGTATGTATGTATGTATGTATGTATACATACACATATGCCTATATAGGAGGGTATATATGCATATGAATACATATGTGAGTGTATTTGTGTGTACAAGTATACATAGACAGAGGGCACAGGATCAATTGAATAGGAAGGGATAATATTTTAAAAGGTAAAATTGAGAGGTGGGATAGGAATAGAATGAGAGGAGACAGGGAGAGACAGAATGGGGTTAATTATCTCATATAGAAGAGGCAAGGGATAACTGTTGCAATGGAGGTGAAGAACAGGAAGGCAAAAAAGAATGGGTCAACCTTGCTCTCATTGAATTTGGCTTAGGGAGGGAATGACATATACTCTAAATTGGGTTCCTTGGCTTATAGGAGAGTAGGGGGGAAGGGGATGAGAGGGGGAGGGCAGATTGGGAGGGAGGATTGTTAGAAGCATACACTTTTGTAAAGGGACAGGGACAAAATAGAGAATAGAACAAGTGGGGGGTGGG
>CM053586.1:200115996-200177798 GCA_028646515.1 Pseudochirops corinnae
GGATGGAGGGAAATATAGTCAGTCATTCACAATATGTCCATTGTGGAGATGTTGTGCGTAACTATACATATATGGCCTGTATTGAATTTCTTGTCTTTCCAGTGGGTGTGGGTGATGAGGGAGGAAGGGAAAGAAATTAGAATTTAAAGTTTTAAAATAAAATGTTTAAAAAATTTATATAATAATTATAGTTATTATTATTATTATTATTTACATGCAACTGGGAAATAAGATATACAGGCACTGGGATAGGGAGATCCATCTTGCCCTACCAGAATGTCAGAGGGGTGATTGGGGAGGATATAGGAGAGAGCAGATTGGGGGAGGGGGTATATGGTGGGATCACTGTTTTTGGGTGGTGGGTAGGGAAAAGACAGGGAGAAAATTTGTTACTCAAAATCTTGTGGAAATGAATGATGCAAACTAAAAATAAACAAAAGTTAATTTTTTTAAAAAAAGTATATAAAACTCTTAGCTTATTGAAGACTCAACAAGCTTGTTGTTCAGTCTCATCTGACTTTCCATGACCCCACTTTGGGTTTTTTTGGCAGAGATATTGGGTGGGGCTTACCATTTCCTCCCATAGTTCATTGTACAGATGAGGAACTGAGGCAGACAGGGTTAAGTGACTTACCCAGGGTTACACTTGCTAGTGAGTATCTGAGGCCAGATTTGAACTCATGAAGATGAGGTTTCCTGACTCCAAGCCGAGTGTGCTATCCCCTGTACCCAGGTAAACGAAGATACTCTCAAGGTAGTCTCTCTAGGTCAGAGGCCCTCAACCTTTTTTTGGGGGTCATGGATCTCTTTGGCAGTCTGGTGATCCTTTCTCAGAAGAATGTTTTTAAAATCATAAAACACATAGGATTACAACGGAAACAAATTATAATGAAACAAAGGTAAGTTTTTGACATAAAACCCCTGAAATCTATCCATGATCATGTGTCTTATGTAGAACCCTATGGGCTCCTTCGGGGTAAACACCTTATACCTCTACTAAGGAAGCTAGAACATCTAAGGAACAGAATGCTAGACCTGGACTCAAGAAGGCCTGAATTAAAACCCAACCTCAGACATATACCAGCTCTGTGCCCTGTGTGGGCAAGTCACTCAATCTCCCTGTATCTCAGTTTCCTTATCTGGAAAATGGGGATCATAAAAGCACTTACCTCCTAGCATTGTTGTAAAGAACAAATGAGATCATATCTGTAAAGCACTTAGCACAGTGCTTGGCATCATAGTAAGTGCTTAATAAATGAGTATTTCTTTCCTTTCTCCACTAATGTACCCTATAGTCCTGCCTAGGTATAGAGGAGGCATTATATCTACTCTTATTGAATAAAAGGAGGTGGGAGTGAACTGAGGCATGGGCATAAATCCTTTGGAAACATGAGACTGGGGCTAATACTCCTCACATCATTCCTCTGTCTTTGTAGCTCGATGACATCCCTCTTGTGTCTCTTTGAGGATAGGGGATCAACGATCCAAGATGCCTTAGCAAAAAATCTTAGTCTTTGTGAGCAGTTCCCAAAGACACCCTCAACAAGGGCTCATAGGCCCAAATGGAAAACCTATACCTTTGGAGTTTGCAATCACAGGACACTTAATTTCCACCACTTCAGTCTTGATGAAAGACATTGTTCTGTGTTTCTTGCTTTTAGGTAGAATGTGATCAAGTGAATGGCTGGCCAAGTCCTACTCAGATGTGGCTGTTTTCCTTTTCTGAAGGAAATGAGAGCTGAGTACCTTTTCTGAGCTAATACGGGGGGCTTTGTTACATGAATAACACTTCTTTCAGAAATCTCTGGGGTTTTTAATAGTATTAAATATTTTAAGAATATAATATTTTATTTTATAAGCAAAATAACTGACATGTAAATTTTTATTTATAACTTCCATTTACCTTGTAAAAATAATTGACATTTCCATGAGAACAAGGAAAAGGAAACAGGAATTTATTAAGCGTCTACTACGTACTGGTTACTTTACAAACACTAACTCACTTCATCTTCACAGCAACCCCAGGGAGGTAGGTGCTATTACGGTCCCCATTTCACAGTTGAGGAAACTGAGGCAGAGGGTCCCATAGCTAGTAGGTTATTGTTCAATCATTTTAGTCCTGTCTGACGCTTTGTGACCCCCCATTTGGAGTGTTCTTGGCAAAGAGACTAGAGTGGCTTGCCATTTCCTTCTCACACTCATCTGATAGATGAAGACACTGAGGTAAAGAGGGTGACTTGCCCAGGGTCACGCAGCTAGTAAGTGACTGAGAACAGATTTGAACTTGGGTCCTCCTGACTCAAGGCCTGGTAATCTATTCCCTGCGCCACTTTGATGCCCAGCTAGCAAATACCTGAGTTTCAAATTTGACCTCATGTTTTCTGGCTAAGTGGATGGGGGATGAAGAGCCCAGGTCTAAAATGAAGCAGGTCGAAGGATCCATGCCAACAGTAGCAGGACCAGCTGGTGAGTGGCCTGCTAAACTTGCAGCCTGAGGGAGATAAGGAGATCCAGTCTCAAAAAAAAAACCCAAACCAAAAAAAACCCTCAAAAGTCTGTTGCTTACTTCAAGAGTTCATCTCTCTTCTAACTTGACCTAGATTAAGTTTTCTCCTTCTCTCTATAGCAGATGATTGCTTCTCAGTGGTTCACAGAGAGGAAGGGAGGGGGGATTAACCTGGCATCTGAGACCAAAGAAACTGAGCTGTAGGATTGTGTTAATACAGAAAGATATTCTGGTGTTTTATTGAACAATAGGATGATTTACACTGATTCTAAGGGAATGAGGCCTCCACCTCGTAGAGATTTTGGGCCAATATAAAGAATGCGGATAGGTTTAACTGATAGAGTTCTCTGTAAAGAAACTGTTATCCCACTGGAACAAATCTGATTTTTGGCAATTCCTGAGACCCAAAAGCTGACACTTCTCCTCCAAATTGCCTGACATCCTGTCCTGGTTACTCAACCTCCCAAATAAGGAAAGTAACAAGGCTTAGCCACCCAATAGGCTGATTTGAACTCATTTCGCTAAGGAATGTCAGCCCAGCACTGTGTAACATCCTATATACAGGCTCTTTTTCTGTTCTGGGCTGTTGCTATCTATCCACCCGGCAACTGTCCATCAGTTGATTCTAATTCAACTTTTTATCTTTTAGCCTTGCCTCCTGATAGATTGAGCTCTGGTCAAATGGACCAAGGTGGGAACAATTCTTTCCAGAGACGATTTTTAAAATCCGGGTTGAGGAATTCCCCTACCACAACAACGACATTCATATATATTGCTTTAATGTCTGCAAAACATTTTATAGATGTCTTGAATAACCCTCAGAACAGCTCTGTGCATTAGGCACTTACAGGTATTGTACCCATTTTCTGAGAGGACTGAGGCTTAGGAAGGTAAATGACTATAAAACACTGTAAAACAGTTAATAAGGGTCACTAGGGAGGCTTTGAACCTACATGTCTCCTCACTCCAAAGAGCAGTCTTGCTACTGTACCTGATTGCTTTTGATAAAATCCCTTTCCTGTCTCTACCTGTGAAACTGCTGCATTGGAGGGGAAGAGGGAGATGTGGGGAGGAAGGAGAAGGATGTCAGGCAGTGGGGATCTTTACTATAAAGATCATAAAATATTTGGAAGACGTGTACCAAGGTCAGAGGGACTTGAGGGGTCAGGGACAAGGAAAGGGGCTGTCTCCAAGACCATGCCCTATTCTGAAAGCCACCCCTCTGGCACAGTACACCCTGTTTCATATTATCTGTCTGCCTTCACCATAAATACAATTTATAAACAAGGCTGAAACGGCAGAGGAAAAATGAAGTCAGAATGGACTCAGTCAAACACAATACCAAATTAACATTTTGGCTAAGTGGTTATCTCATTGTTAAGATATTTCCTTCAATATGTTTTCAGAAGCTGAGACTATTAAACAAGGAAGAATGATCGCCAGTTTTGATTTCAGGAAGGAAATTCCCCTCCCAGTTCCCTACGAGGCAGTTCAACTGATTTGCTCCTGACCCTTACTGGACGATTATTAGGGAAATTATACTGGCTTATTTTATAAACAAAATCCACTGGCTTAGTTCCTAGCATGTACCCCAGGTCCACAGCAGTCAGCATCTCTTCAGGGGAATCTAATTTGCCAAGTAATTTTGAGCAAGTCATTTCCTTTCTCTAGGTTTATTAATCTATATAATGAGGGGGTAAGACCAGACGATCTTTTAAGTTCTTTCCAGCTCTAAACCTATAATTCTGTGATTAATAACCCTGCTATGTTCCCAGAGTTCTGCTAAAGTGTTCTTCCTAAAGTACACATATGACCGTGTCACTACCCTCCTCAATAAACTCCAGTGACTCCCTATTACCTCCAGTCTCAAATATAAAAATCTTCTCTTTGACATTTAAAGCCTTTCACAACTTGGCCCCTTCCTACCTTCCTAGTCTTCTTATACCTTGATTCCCTCCATGTACTTTATAATCCAGCTGCACTGACCTTCTTGCTGTTCCTCTAATACAGTGGGTTGTGACCTCTTTGGGAGTCGAACGACGCTTTCACAGGAGTCACGGGGGTCGCCTAAGACCATTGGAAAACACATATTTCCGATGGTCTTAGGAACCGAGACATGGCTCCTCTATCTGTCTCCAGGCAGGTCCACCCACATGCAGATATGCCCACATATGAGGTTGACAACCACTGCTCTAATACAATTATCTATCTGCCAAAGATGTGGCTTTTCACTGGTGGTAGCCCATGTCTGGGAATGCTCTCCCTTCTCATTTCAGCCTCCAGGCTTCCCTGGCTTCCTTCCAGACAGTTCAAAGCCCACCTTCCACAGGAGGTCTTTCCCAGTCAAACCACACACATACACACACACACACACACACACACACACACACTCACACACACACACACACACACACACACCCTTCCCCTTCCCTCTGAATTTATTATACTGTATATATCTTGTATGTATATTGTTTTTTGCATGTTGTTTCCTCCATTAACATGTGAGCTCTTTGAAGAAGGGACTTTTTTTTTTTTTTTGCATTCTCCAGCACTAGGCACAATACAATTGTGCTTGGCTCTCAGTAAGCCTCAATAAATGCTTGTTGCCTAACAGTGTGAGAACACCCTTGGGGAAAATATTGGCTGTCTTCACCCAGTTGAAAAGCTGTCATGTAGAAGAGAGATTAGGCTTTTTCATTTTTGGCTGTGAAGAGCAGAGCATTGGATAGAAATCTCCATGAGATGAAATTAGGCCTTGTGTCAGTAAAAATTTCCTAATAATTAGAACTAATCAAAAGTGGAATGGGCTGAGTCACTGGAGATAATAGGTTCTTTCTTGTGGAAGGTCTTTAAGCAAAGGCTGGATGACCACTTGTGTCCATCACGTTATGGCGGAGATCAATGGGTCACTGATATCCCTTCTGACTCTCAAATTCCAAGGTTCTTTGGGAGTCAGAGTCATTATCCAGAGCACACATCTACTACACTGAATACAAGGTAGGTAAGGTAGGGACTATGGGGTATTCGTCTCACACTAGCAGCAGAATCACTATTAAAACAAAGGTGTTTAATGAACCAAAGACTCATTTTTGTCCTAGTCTCACAATGCCTAGTAGATAAAAATTCACAATTTTGCCTTCATGCAAGTCTATGAACCTAATGGCCAGAAAATGGCTCTTTTGTTTCATGTTACTTTCCCCTGATCCTAGAATATTCCCATCATAAGCACAACTGGTAGTTTTCTCTCTTCCAAAGGGATATGACTAGAATAATTCCACTGTTGGAATGAGACCTTAACACAAGGTCAAGTTCTCAGGAAACGAAGGAGTTCCTGGATATCCATCACCAGAACGGGGTTTGGGCCCCAATGAAAAGGCTTTCTGATTCAGACATTCCTACCACACCTTGGAAGAGGGATCATCAGATTACACATTTTGAGACAGAAGGGAGTTTAGGTGGTCATTTAGTTCAGCTCCCTCATTTTACAGAGGAAGAAACTGAGGCCCAGAGAGAGTGCCGTTTCCAAAACCACACAGGAATAAGCAGTCAGACCCTGGTCCTCTGACTCCTACTCTGAATGTGTACCCTGATTCCCTTCATCTAGGCAAGAGCATCTTTACCTAAGATCATTCCTCTTACATTGCTTGATAGTAAAGTGGGAAAGAGATGTTCACGGCAAGGTGGTAAAAAGAAGAAGGCCCCAAATCTGGTTCAGGGCCTTGGATGTAAACTTTTGTGCCTTTCCCCCTTTCAGGTCCTTTCTTCCCCTCATAGTGGCTCCTTTAATTCACCATGTTCTACTAATGTGCCCTTATTCCAAGAAACCAACACACTTCATTTGCACAGTCCCTCATATCTCAAATGCTTTCCCTCTCTCCTTTTTCTGATGAAACTCATACTCTTAAAGTCCAACTCAGATTCCTTCTCTTCTATGAAGCCTTTACTAAGGCTTCCTTTCATACCAACTTCCCTGCCTCAGATCTCACTTTGTATTCTAATACACGTGTGCTGGAAAACCAGGTTTTGATAAAGCCCATTGTGATTCACATGGAGCTACCTACTTCACCACATCTTAAACTCAATTTACTCTGGCTGTCACGGATTGGCCAATAATAGGTCCCAGCCCAAGCCTCACATGGTCATTATTTGGGTTTTGATGGCTGAGAGTGTAAATAGCAGCTCTTTTCTGTTCTGGCCAGAAACCCAGAGGGTCTTCCCCTCCCAGTTTTATTTTACTTTATTTTTTCTTTGAGTAGTCAAACTAGGACATCTTTTGCCTCATTTTTTGCCTAACCTGAAATCACTGAACAGGCATTGCCTCAGACAAATTGAGACCTGGGAAAGACCTTAGCCTAAAAAGTTCAAGGTCTTTCACTGCATCCTGGGCCATAGCCAGACTCATATCTTGCCACTGGACTCCAATGGATGTCCAGTAGAAGATAGAGTGAGGCTGATGACTCTGCACAGCCCTGCCTGACTTGCAAGGCAAGACATCACCCTCCTGATGTCCTTGGTCCTCTTCCAGAATGAAGGACAATCAACATTTGTCATATAATATTTGTACACAACAGCTCTCTGTTTGCATCTTATCCCTCTTTTAGAATGTGAACTCCATGAGGGCAAGGACCACGTCTTATCTAAACTTTGTATCTTCTCCTAGTATCTAGTTCAGTTTGAGGAACATGGTAGATAATTAATAAATGTTTTTGGATGAAAAAAATTTTCTACTACTCAGAACATGCTGGGAGAAAAGTTGCACAACTCCTGATTAAGGTGGGACTTGGGGTCAGAAATACCTAGGTCTGAATCCCAGCTCAGAGACTTCTTAGCTGCATGAACCCTGGTAAGTCACTTAACCTCTCTCAGATCCTGTTTTCTCATCTATAAAATAAGGAAAATAATAACTAAGCATTTAATGCACAATGTTGTTGTAAGAGTCAAATGAGACGATATATGTGTAAGGGAAGGGGTTCCTTTCTCTACCTCAGTTAACATAATGGGCATCACAGAAGGCTCAGAATAGAATCCTAAAATGTAAAGGACGTGTTAAGGAGTTTTCCTGCAACCTCAAAAACGTGTGAATAAGTTATTTAACCAGCTTGAGAACATTATAGGGCTTTGGCCATTGGATGAGGAAACATCCTTTGGCTAAGAAAATGAGTCACACCCTTAGGATTATCTTTAAAAGAAGCAGTCCATCTAGCAATTGAGGAATGCAAGATTGGGAGATACCCATTAAGTGCCCAAGACTGGGGGAGAGGGTACTTCTCTTCTCCCGTTGGCCTTCTCACTGCAGTTTTTGTTGTTCAGTCATTTTTCAGGCGTGTCTAACTCTTCATGACCCCATTTGGAGTTTTCTCAGCAAAGATACTGGAGTGATTTGCCATTTCCTTCTCCGGCTCATTTTACAGATGAGGAAACTGAGACAGACATGGTTAAGTTGCTTGCCCAGGGTCACACAGCTAGTGTCTGAGGCCAGATTTGAACTCAAGAAGATAAGTATTCCTGACTCCAGGGCCAGCACTCTATCCACTGCATCACTAAGCTGCCCATCACTGGATCTTACTAGATCAATAAGAGGAAACAGCTTCTAAGAGTGTGACTTTCTCAAAGTAGAGAAGAGTTCTGACTTCAGACCCAAGAAAGAACAGTCCCCAGGAACACAGTAGAGACGCCCACTCAATAGGGATACTGGATGTAAGGGTAACTGAGTAGGGAATATGCAAAGAGAAAGAACTTCTAGCCCTGCAGTACCAGTACCCTTTCCCTATATATGTGCCTGAGGTAGTGACTACACTATGATTGTACTGTTGAGACAGTATGCTCTAGGTTTATGGAGGGAATATTTCATACTAACTGCTCTTACTATATCATCTTAATAAATATCTTTACTAAGAGCTAATTATGTCTACTGACTGATTGTTAATGGGAAACACACTGGTGGGGGTTAAGCTGTCACTTAGAGGGCGTCAACCACAGGGTTACCCTCTTCAACACAAAGTGACAGTCACCCTATGGGGACCTAACTTACAAGTACAAGTGCAAGTTGGTAAAGTAACCTAAAGAGAGTATTATATTTTTAAAGTGCCTGCAAATCTTAAAGTGCTATATTTCTTCCTTTCTTCTTTCCTCTCTTTTTTCTTATTATAGATTCAATTATTTTATAGCAAAATAATGAATAATTTAATGTACAACAAATAAAACAAATGATAGAATTATGGCAGAGTCCTACAGTAGTACTCTCCAAATGTTCTTTTCTAACATTTATTCTTTTAAACAAGGTATCATCTAAATAGATTTCCCAAAAGCCTTATTACAAAGAATTTGAAAAAAGAAAAATAGCATTCTTATTTTTGTAATTTTTCTGATTAGCTGCTGTAGTTCTAAGGGAACAATAGTTTTGCTTTCTGAATTCTATATAAAGCTAATCTAGCATCCCAAAATCTCCCATTCAAAAGGCACTGCCCCCTCCTACCCACTTCAGGAACACACTGGAGCAGAAATGACTGCAGCCACGTTTACTGATCTTTTAACTGGTTTAAGGTGAGACAGTCTGGGAAGAGGGTGCCAGAAGAAAACGGATACAAAAGGATAAAACAGTTGTTTTTTTTTAAAGTAGACTTCCCTTCATGTGGTACAGATTAGGTTCTCAGCAAAATTCTAGTCTCACTAGAGGTAGAACTCAACTGCTAGTCTCTTCTTGAGGTCCTCTCCCCAGCCCACACCTGCATCCTATATCCTACCTAAAAATCTGTAAACAAAACTGTGACACCATCAGTCCCTTGGGCCATTCAAAACAATCTGCTTACCCAAAATAACTGGAACTTGAAGGCACTCTCATCCCTGTTTTCTAAACATTCCAAATTACCAAAAGGCTCTTTTCTCTCTCTTCTGGAAACAGGTGGTTTTGAAGCTAAATACCCCAGATTCAGTGTCCTGCAGGGGGAACCTTCACGCACTTGAAGGACAACAATAGTTTTTGTTCTCCATTTGAACCAATGCCCAAATACAGACAAGCCAAAGGTCTACATTCCTGTTAAAAATCTAGGCCCAGAGCCTAAACACCCACACAGTACCACAGCCTCAACTGACTGATAGAATCTTCCTTGGATTTTGTCCTTCTTACAAAGGCACTGTCTTTGTCATCGTACAGAGTTTCTGGGCAGTGGGTACTTTGATGACTTTGCTGGATCTTGAGGAGGGTGGTATCAAGGTTACCCGGCAGTGTAATCAATTGGGTTATTTAGTACCAGCTTCCACTGGACCTAGAGCCCGGGAGTCTCCTAAGGTCATGATGCTCTCAAATTTCCATGGAATTTTCCCATTGCTTAGAAGCCACTGCATTAATCCTGTCTCCTAGTTGTATGCCCAAGGTTCCTTTTGTCCACTGTCTAACAATCATGTAGTCAGAAAATGTAGTCAGAAAAAGCACAGGAATGGACCTCAGAGCTCATTTATTACAATGTCCTCAATTTTGTTACTGTAGCTAGAAATAATCATCTGAGGGGAGGAAGACTATGGATGGTTTTGATGACATTGTGGAGCCTAAGGATTTGTCTTTAAAAAAAAAAAAGTAGAATGTGTACTTACAGAATGCCTGTTCTCGCCTGAATCTGGAAGGAAAAAAAAATACGACATTCATGTAATTAATAGGAGACAACCTCATCTTCACACAGAAAGAAGGTACGCATGTCATGTCTTCATCCCCCAACACCCAGTTATGGAAGGGAGTTCCCAGTACCCAAGAGAGCCAGTTTTAGAACTTTTCGAATCAAGGAAAGGAAGTCAGGTTAAGTCTGACTTTAGCTACAGGGAAGTAGACATGGGATGTTTATTATGTGCGTAGCTGTTCCTCTGATTTCTGTGGCTCCTTCTGTCCATAGAAAGATGGCGGCCTCATCACCAATCTCTCGTTATATAACAAAGAAGCCCATGTGCAAGTGTCAACCTCACCTCAGATTTCTAGGTTCCAGGTTCTCCCTTGGGGAGGTAGCTCCCAAGAATCTAAGAGGTCATTTCCCACAACCAATCTTTCTAGGACAAACTAGGAATGGGCATCTGTTACATAAATGAAATCTTTCCTCTGCCAGGATCTCCCTCTGCCAAGCAGCAGGAGAGCTGGGCCAGGGAAACCATTTTCTATTATGGAGAGATAATATGGTGTATTGGATGGAGTGCTGGAACTGGACCATTAAGCTTTTGTTTAAAATCCCACTCTAATATGTACTAGTTGTGTGACCATGGACAAATCATTTAATTGCCTTGAGTTTCAGTTTCCTCATCTACTCAACGGAGATAATAATGCCTATGGTATCTGTGTCACAGGATTGGGGTGAATCTCAAATGAAGGAATGTGTGTCTAGAGCTTTGCATACTTTAAAATGCCAAACACATATCAGTTGTTCCTAAATCTATGCATGTACACATGCAGATCCTTTGTACCAAACAGAAGAGAGGCAAGAATCCCCAGAGACTTCAAAAAGTCTAGAGCCACAGTGAGGAGGGAGCCCATCCATTAATAGAGGGCCATCAGGAAAACTTCAGTGCATTGAGCAGCCCTCCAAGTAGAGAGAGGGACTCATACCCAAGCCTGACCTACAGCAGACCCAAAAGAGTCACAGTTTTTCCAAAGGGAGGTTCTGTAACCAGGCACAAATTCAGTCTCAGAGGAAAGACAACTGTGTCTCGTATAGTTCTCAAATTTCATTCTTCTCCCAGACAATGTGTCATACCGAGGCTTCTACTTGAGAGTGTCTCCTCTCCCTAGCCTTTTGTTGAGGCCATCCATCCCCTCCCCCTCAGATCTGACGGTGGTATGGGAAAGGCCGGCCACACTTGGTTTGAAGTACATAGAAGGGAAGCCAAGGTGAAAATAGGGAGATTATGCTCCTTAAAAAAAAAAAAGCTGACTTAGAGCTCTGTAGAGCTTTAGAGAAAGCAAAAGATGGAAGAAGGTAGGCTCCAGAGAAAACACTTACAGTCTCCTGTGAATATAAAGCCACAGAACAGAAATGTAGATCCTTGCCATGGAATAACTAAGGCCTGAGCCTATGACTCAGTGACAACACTGAGTCATCAGGCAGGCTTACTTCATGCCACCATCCAAAGTTTGGACGCAGAGAGGCTGATAACTGCCCTGGAATCTCAGGAAGGTAAAAAAAGGACTTAAGGGAAAAAAATGTTTTTAAGGAAAATTATGTTGCAATCTCTATTGCTGGCAAAACACATCTGTGGATTAAGCTTCCTGTTCAGATCAGGTGATTATAATCAAGCTATCTTTGGTCATTTAGGGACAGCATGCTCTAGTTGCAGACAAGGAGTTTGTACTTAAAAACATTCAGTATAAAGTAAATAAATCATCATTACACAGGCTCATGCCCTCTTTCTTCTCCCAGGAAAGTTAAAAGGTTAAAAAGCTTCTAGTGCCAACTTGGTAGAGTAAGGAAGGAACCCTCTGAAGTCCTCCCAAATTCTCCTCCAAACAACTACAAAACTGCCTCAGAATTGACCTAGGAGCAAGGAAGTAGCTTACCAGCCTGGCAGGAAAGGTCTGTCTCACTGGTGTGAAAGGGGAGCAAGGTCCAAGAGTAGCAGCAACCAGCCTCACAGCAGGGGGCCTGCATCAAGGCTCTAAGTCTTGGGCAACCCACCTGAAAGGCCCCACCCTCCAGCAAACCAGCAGCCCCCTAGCAAGTGAGCAGTCTGCGTAGCACAGCAAGGTCCCACCCCTGGAGCAGGCCAGCAGCTAAACCCCATGCCCAGAGGAGGCCGACAGGGAGGCCCCACCCCCCAGTACAAGCCAGAAGGGAACCCTACCCTCCAGAGAAAGCAATCAACTAAGACCAGAAACACAGTGAAAGCCATCAGTAAGACTCAGAGCCCCAGCACAAAAAGCTTGGGACCATGCAGGACAAGAACCCAACAACCAAACATAAAAACACCAAGTCACCAAAAAAGGTGTAGGAAAAATGAGCAAAAAGCAAAAAAAAGAACTTGACTATGGAATGTTACCATGGTGATAAGGAAGCTCAACACATAAACTCAGAAGAGGACAATGGTGTCAAAAGGGCTACATGTGAAGCCTCAAAAAAAAATTGTAATTTGTTCTCAGGCACAAAAAGAATTCCTAGAAGAATTTTGGGAAATGAAAGGAAAGTAATACAAGAGAAACATGAAAAAAAAGAGTCAATAGCATGAGAAATGATTTACAAAAATTTACCTAGGAAAATAACTCCCTAAAAAATAGAATTGGTCACATGGAAAAGTAAGTACAAAAGCTCAATGAAGAAAATAACTCCTTAAAAACAAGAAATAAACAAGTAGAAATTAATGACTCTGTGACATCAAGATACAATGAAATGAAATGAAATAAATAGGAGAAAATGTGAAATGTCTTATTGGAAAAATAACTGACCTAGGGAATAGATTCAGGAGAGATAATATAAAAATTATTGGACCACTTGAAAACCATGATTAAAAAAAAAGCCTGGACAACATCTTTCAAGAAATTACCAAAGAAAACTGTCCTGATATATTAGACCCAGAGGACAAAATATAAATTGAAAGAATCCACTGATCACTGCCTGAAAGAGATTTCAAATGAAAACTCCCAGGAACATCATAGCTAAATTCCAGAGCTCACAGATCAAGGAGAAAGTATTGCAAGCAGCCAAAAATAAACAATTCAAATATCATGGAGTTACAGTCAAGATTGCATAGTATTTGGGAGTTTCCACATTAAAGAATTGAAGATCTTGGAATATGATATACTGGCAGGCAAAGGTGTTAAGATTACAACCAAGAATCACCTACCCAGAAAAACTGATTATAATCTTTCATGGGAAAAAAATAGGCATTTAATGAACTAGAGGGCTTTCAAGCATTTTTAATTAAAATACCAGAGCTAAATAAAAATTTTGACTTCCAAACACAAGACTCAAGGCAAACATAAAAAGGCAAAAAAGAAACCAGAAATAAAAAACATAAGAAATTCAATAACAAGGTTAAACTATTTTATATTTCTATATGGCAAGATAATATTTGTAACTCTTAACAACTTGATTACTATAAGAACAATTAGAAGAAGTTTATGTAGAGAGAAGATGTGGTTATAAGATGATTTTGATGGGATGATATCTTAAAAAATAAAATAAAAGGGTGAGAAAGAAAATTGTACTGGAATGAGGGGGGAGATTCAATGCGGTAAACTGGGAAAGATTGGGGGGTTGGGGTGGTAGGCAAAGCTCAAACCTTACTCTCATCAAAATTGGCTCAAAGACAGAATAATAGCCACACTCAGTTAGACATAGAAATCTATCTTAACCTATAGGAAAGTAAAAAGGGACAGGGATAATAGAAAGGGGAGAGGGGATTGATAAAAAGAAAGGGTATATTGGGGAAGTGATCAAAAGTAAAACACTTGTGAGGAGAGAAAGGATGAGGGATAAGAGAGAGAGAAGGATAAAGAAGAGAAAAATAGCATAGAGGGAAATCCACATTTATCATAATTATAAATGTGAAGGGGATGAACTCACCCACAAAACAGAAGCAGATAGCAAAATGGATTAAAAACCAAAATCCTATAATATGTTGTTTACAAGATACACATCTGAAGCAGAGAGATACACACAGGGTAAAGGTAAGGGCTTGGAGCAGAACCTATTATGCTTCAGCTGAAGTAAAGAAAGCAAAGGTAGCAATCATGATCTCAGACAAAGCAAAAGCAAAAAGAGTTCTAATTAAAAGAGATAAAGAAGGAAACTATACCTTGCTGAAAAGTACCATAGACAATGAAGACATATCAATACTAAACATATATGCACCAAATGGTATAGTATCTAAATTTTTGAAGGAGAAGTTGAATGAGTTACAGGAGGAAAAAGATAATAAAACTATACTAGTGGAGGACCACAACTTTCCCTTCTCAGAACTAGAGAAATCTAACAAAAAAAATAAACAAGAAAGAAGTTAAGGAGGTGAATAAAATTCTGGAAAAGCTAGGTATGATAGATCTCTGGAGAAAAGGATTGCTTGACAATCACACCTGGACCATGTTTACACATCACACTTTCTCAGGCTAGTGTGTCAGTTTAGAGCTGGCTTAAGAAGCCACTCAAGTTATGACTAAACAAACTGTGGTATATGATTGTAATGGAATATTATTGTGCTATAAGAAATGACAAGCAGGATGATCTCAGAAAAACCTGGAAAGACTTACATGACCTGATGCATAGTGAAGTGAATAGGACCAGGAGAATGTTGTACACAGTAACATCAATATTGTTAAATGAAGAATTGTGAATGACTTAGCTATTCTTAGCAATACAATGATCCAAGACAATCCCAAAGGACTAATGATGAAGTACATATTTGCCTCCAGAGAAAGAACTGACATTGATTAAATACAGACTGAAGCATACTATTTTTCACTTTCACTCTTTCTTATTTTTTTAATTTATTTAAATCTTCTTGTACAAAATGACTAATAAGGATATGTTTTACATAATTGAACATGAATAACCTATATCTAATTGCTTATCATCTCAGGGGAGGGAAAGAGAAGGAGGGAAGGATACAACTTGGAACTCAAAACTATAAATAAAAGTGTTTAAAAAAATTTTTAAAGAGATACCATAGCTATGCCTAAAAAGGTCTCTTCATTCTCTCTCAAATGTGACGACACTGTTAAGCACTTATTAAACACTTAAAATGTTAATCATTATTGTTGTTATTGCTGCCGACATCTCTCCAATAGCTTTTGAAGCTTCTTCTACTGGTGACAAGGGACCCTCAGTACCCCAGCCCTTCCCCACCAAGGCTAAGCTATTCAATTTAATTCAACATGCATTTATCAATTATTACCTCTATGCAGATGATTCCCAAATCTACATATTCAGTCCTATTTTCTCTCCTTGGCTTCAGTTCTGCATCACCAACTACTTTTTAGACATCTTGAACTGGGCAGCTTACAGACATCTCAAACTCACCATGCCCAAAACAGACCTGTGTTTTTCCCCTCTTCCCCCCGAAACCTTCCCCTCTTCTGAACTTACTTACTTCCCTATTATTGTCCTGGACATCACCATCCATCTTCCCACTAACCCAGGTTTGAAACCTGAGTTATTCTCAGCTCCTCCTACTCATCCCAATTTATTGTCAAATCTTGTCATTTCTAACCATGCAATGTCTTTCACCTAAGTCCCTTCTGTCACTGCACAGAACCACTACCCTAGCTCAGTCGGTTTGTAACCTAGATTATTGAAATATTCTTCTAATTGGTCTCCCTGGTTCCACTCATAAATTTGGTATTTAAAGCTCTTCACAACTGAGCCCCTTCCTAACTTTCCGGCCTTCTTACACTTTCTTCCCTCTACACATCCTGCACATTTATTCCACACTGGCCTGTTTGCTTTTCCTCCCATAGGACATTCTCTGTGTCTTTGCACTGGCTGTCCACGTCCCCCATGCCTGGAATGCTGTCCCTCCTCACTGGTTTTCCTCAGGACTCAGTTCAGCTCCCATCTTCTGCAGAAAGCCGTTCTGGTCTCCCCTATACAGCTAGTGCCTCCCTTCTGAGACCACCGTCTATGTCTATATATCTTGCACTTCCCCAGTTATTTTCATGTGTCCAACACGGTGTCTGGGTGCATATAATGCACACTCAATGAATGCCTGTTGACTGACTGTGCGCCAGGAACTGGACATATAAACACAAAAACTGAATAGTGCCTGCCCTCAGAGAGCTTACCTTTTATTGGAAGGTTAAAAGTTTGAAAGCAAAGCAGAAAAAGGTTGTTTTCTCCACATGTTCTCTGCACAGAGCATAACAGCTCGGGCCCTCATCCTCTTCCAGTCAAGCAGCCCTCAGATCCCTCCTCTCCCAGGGCCATTTGTCCTGCTCCTGCTCCCAGGCCAGAGCCTCTTTACTGCTCTTTACTGACCAGTTACTCGATGCTTAATTGCTTATCTCCAGAGAACAGTTTTCCTTTTTTCACTCAGAAAAAGACCAAAGCAACCAGAACAATCAGAACAATGTACTGTTAAGATGTTTCCCAAAATAACCTACGGCAAAACTCCCTGGGCTGGAGAGAGCAGGAAAATTAAAGATTAAGTGACAGAGGAAAGGGAATAAAAAAGCTAAAGGATTTAAAGTCAAAAGGAACCTTAAGAAGTCATCTAGTTCTGGGGTCCTGATTTTTTTTAATATTTTGATACCTGTGTTTCAATGTTGTTGGTTTCCTTGTAATCCTATACATTTTATTTTACACATTTTGAAACATTACTTGGGGCAGCTATTTCAGATAGACAGCAGGAAGGCTTGAGTTCAAATACGGCCTCTGATATTTACTAGAGCTGTGTGACCCTGGGCAAGTCACTTCACTTCTGTCTGCCTCAGCTTCCTCATCTGTAAAAGGGGGATAATTAGAGCACCCACCTCCCAGAATTGTTGTGAGAATCAAACAAGGTATTTTTGTAAAGTGCATAGCACAGTGCCGGGCACAACCGTTGTTATTGCTCAGTCATTTCAGTTGTGTCCCATGCTTTTGTGACCCTGTTTGGGGTTTTCTTGGCCAGGATGCAGGAGTGGTTTGCCATGTCCTTCTATAACTCATTTTACAGATGAAACAGAGGCAAACAGGATTAAATGACTTGCCCAGGGTCACACAGCTCTGAGTCTAGTCTGAGGCCAAATTTGAACTCAGGTCTTCCTGACTCCAGGCAAGGCACTTTACCCACTTTGCCATTTAGCTGCCCTAATAGTAGGTGTTTAATAAATGCTTGTTTCCTTCCCTCTACCCTTCTGAGACCTTGACTTGATACACTAACAATCCCTAGTTTCCTTCAATTATTCTAATGAATAAAAAAAATCTTATTTTGAGTAGGGAAACAAAGGTTTCACCAAGACTCCCAAAGGGGTCCATTTTACATATACATATATATATATATAGACATATATAGACATATATATATACATATACACATATTATATTTATTTAAAAAGTTAAGAACCCCTAACCTAGTTCAACCTCTATAGTTTACAAATAAGCAAACTGAGACTGAGGGAGGGGAGTTAACTTTCTCCAGGTCAAAGGTCATTTAGGCGGAAAGTGGCCCCAGCTATTGCCCAGAATCATTCCAAGTCACAGACTGAGAGCTGGAAGTGATGGTGGAAGTCATCTAGCCCAGTCCCCTCATCTTACAAACGAGAAAACCCAGAAACGTGAAGTAAGTTATTAGACTACAGGAGTAACTAAGTGGCAGAAATGGGGTTCAAACCCAGGTCCTCTGAGCCCAACCCCAAGTCTTCTTTGCCCCATATTGTGCTACTTAGTACTACAGGACTTTACAAAGTGAGCCCACTAAAGAAACAGGCAGGTTGACTCAGTCCCTCTCTGAACCCTGGGTTGGACTTCTTGATGCTCTGTTTTCTGAATCTTCCTTTTTCCCTACCTATCACAGAGATTTCTCCCCTCTGTTGCCTGTGGGGAACAACATCCAAATATTGCAAAAGAGAACATTGGATCTTAGAGGTCATCTAATGTTATCACCTTTACTTTATAGAAAGGAAACAAGCACTTCAGAGAGAAGAGACTTGTTCAAAGTCCTAAGGACCCCAAGTGTTAAGATTTTGGAAGCTTGTGCCCCACTTCCTGTGCCAAAGGGACCAGCTGTAGGCATGGATGGGCTACCAGGCATCTGTGAGCTGGCACCGTTGTGAAGAAGTTATGGCAAAGGAACCATTCCTTTGGGCTTGAAGCGGGAATAGCCATGGGTGGCGTTGGACCCCCAGGGGGTCCAGAACTGCCCTGCTGTCACGTCCCATGTCTTGGGCCTCTCTCCATTGGGCTACTCTGTTTGTGGCTGCTGGGTCTGGTGGGACCATTCTCCATTTCTTCCCAAATATCCTTCCCCCAAACAGAATTTCCTTAAACAGTGTCTCCCCCCAGCAACAGTTCCTCAAATGGCCTCTTCAAACTCAAGGAATCTTTTCCTCTTCTTCCTTCCAATGCTATAGCTAGAACCTGGAAACTACATTTTACAGACCATGCCAAAGCTGGCTGTTGCCACCCCCACCTCCCCTGTTCTTGGCAGTTAGTAGGATAAAGAACAGTCAAGACCAGTCTGCTGGTCTCTCTCTCCAAGTTGGCCCTGTGGGGCAACTGCCCTCCCTGGCTTCAGTCTAACATCACTGCTGCCCTCCTCCTTCCTTCTCTTCTTCAACTTACTAGTTACTAAACATCAGCTCCCCTTGCTGTATAAGTCCTATCCTTCTTGACACCACAATGGTCTTGGTTCCTTCTTTAATAAATTGGAGAAGATAGAGAAAAAATGACAGTGAAAAACAGAAGTCAGACTAGCTTCCTTTCACAGAGAACAAGGGTTCCTCACCCCTTTTGTATTAAGGACCCCTCTGGTAGTCTGGTGTAGTCTATGGACCCTTTCACAGAATAATGTTTTTAAATCATCCAAGGAAATGTTAAATTTCAGGTATAAGTTAAGAAAAATTAAAAGTAATTTTTTTCCCCATCCAAGTCCATGGACTCCCTGAAATCTATCCACAGTCCCTGGACTCTGAGTTATGAAGCCCTGCTTTAGAGGCAGTATAGAAAGAGCCCTAGGTTCAGAGGCAGGGGATCTAGATTTAAATCTTACTGACTGGCTGTGTGACCCCAGGCAAGTCATTTAACTTCTTTGAGTTCACTTTCTTTATCTGCAGAATGAGGGGTAAATATGGCAGCACTTCCCACCATGCATGGTTGTAGTGAGGAATACACCATGTAAAGCTTCAAGGCATATTATGGAAATGTGAGCCTTTGATTTGTGCTGTGTTGCCTCCCTTATCTCCAAACGGTAACCGTCTCGGACTCTTCCTCTAAGCTGTTGTTGAATGTAAAACTCCAACTTAGAGAAAAGGGAGAAAATATAAGTTGGTTTGGTCCTTAGAAGAGAAATGACAGCACGAGTAAAGCCTATTTCAAATAACAACCACAAAGGTTCTGGTGAGAAGCAGGGTGGAGTTTAAAAAGGAGGGATGTTAATGTGGAGGTCAAAGCTTTATAAGGGAAACAGTCTTCCTCAAAGGGGAGGAGGGAATTGGCAGACCAAAGTGGCAACCAGCCCCACTTGAGGAGGTTTTAATATCACTCGACTTCTACCACGCCAGAAAGGAAACATTTCTTTCCCGCCTTTCATGAGAAGGAAAAAAAGGAAGGAAAAGAAGAAAGATTTCAGCTTAAAAAATTTTTTTTTTAAAAAGGACAGATAAAGGAGGAAAGTTAAGTTTAAGGGGGAAACTCCCTGGAGGATAGTCTCTCAGACTTGACGTTTACCAAGTAAGAGAAGGAGAGGAGACATTTTGGAGCAATGATTTTCGTTGTGGTCGTTGCTGTTAAAAGAAGTCAGAGGTGACAGATTGGGCTTGTGGCCTTCCAAGGGCACTTTTCCATTACATGTAGAGGCTGAGAAAAGATTCTCTTTGTAAACAAGGGTGGGCCAACCAAAATGAAAAACTCTTGGTTTAATGAACTGAGAATCAGAGAAACCAGAGAGTCGCCAGTCTGGACTCAGGAATTAAGAGAAGTCCAAGGTCTAATAGGAAGCAGAACAGTTGATGCTGTAAAATTTTGAGGGTGGAGGAGAGCTTCCCTTTGGGAAGATAAACCTGTTCCACCCACGAGCTTCGTTATTCCTAGAATCCCATAGTTAAGCACTTGATCTTTTGACATTAAGGGAGACAGCACTGTATAGTACAGTGTTCCTCAAGCCTTTCAAATCAAGTGACCCTTTTTTATCATCAAAAGATCTGTCCTCCCAGGCACACAAAGCGCTGCAGTTAATGCTGTATCTGTAAATCTGTATCCAAAAATGCATTAGTGACAAAATGACAAGGCTTATACACACATGGATTTGTGGACTCCCTTGCAATAACCCAGCTCTCCCTCACAGGGATCTGTGGTTGAGAACCACTGATAATAGAAGAAGAATGGGATCAAGAGGCAGGACTTTCTCATTTTCTTTTTCCTTATCTATAAAACAAAGGGCTTGGCCTGGGTGATCTCTAAGTTCCCTCCAGGTTTGTCTTTTGTTGAAATGCCAATCCCGCTGGGACGAGCAAACGTATGAAAACTCGTGAGTCACTTATATTTCCGTGTCAGGGAGTTTGTTGGATTCTTTCCTGAGAACGGTTTAGAGAGTGGTAAGGGCAGCAGGAAGTGGAGTGGGGGCAGGAAGTATTACTGATTGGAGGAGGGTGGGGGAGGAAAAGGGTACCCAAAGGGGAGAGTGGAACGCTAAAGACAGACTGCTTCACAGTTTTTCTTCAAGGCACTGCCTCTTTAGGACTTAATGGGACAGTTAGAGGAGGGGGATGGGAGGAAATGTTACAGATCTCAAATAAGGACCAATTCCCCAAACGCAGGCAGGCAGGCAGTACGGAAGTCACGAACACTTCATTTATGAACATCCTTGAACACAAGAGGCCCCAGGAAGAACCCATGTGACCTCTGCTGTCATTGTAGAGACCCCACCCAGTCCTTGCTTCCATGAGGGGCTTACTGGACTCATGGCTGGTAGCATGGAGAGCAAGAAGCTGCCTAACCAGCCAGAAGACAGTAAGGAGAGTAAGAAGAGAGAGAAACCCTCTTGTTCTTAGCATAAAAGGGCACTAGAATGGGTCATTATATCTGAAAAGGTTGGGAGCCACTGCCCTATACTTGGCTCTCTCCTTTCAGGTTCCTAATCCAAAGGAGGGAATACCTAAGCATGGCAGCTGGTAAGTGAGAGAGGCATTTGTTGGGCAGGGGCACCTTCCTCAGTCCTCAGAATTGTTCAGTAGTAGCTGTTCTGCTGGGATCCCCTCTTCTACAGAGGGAAACACATGGACTCTTGCTGCTGACTGTTTGTGGAGAGGACTATTTTCTAGATTCTAGGGATGTCTGAAGGAGAGGTACCACCCAGCTTCAGCTCGGTATGTAAAAAGAGCTAGCAATTAGACTTGTTCAAAGATTTAACAGGGTCACACCATAAGGTCATACAACTCAGCACTGGAGATGTTCGAGTAGAGGAAGGACAACCAGAGATTCCGTCTCTGATATTCACTAAACTATGGGATCAACAAGCCCCTCCTTATCTACAAACTACAAGGACTTATCTACAAAATCCTATTCAGTTTGTCAGTGGAGGGAAGTTCTCTCTTTGGCAGCTCTACAGGCTGATGAAATCTTGAATCTTTCTCATATTTTCCACTAGCTATTTAGCACACAAAAAAGATCAGTTCAAAGAACTGAACGTGTTTAGATTAGAAAAGAGATGACTTTGGGGAAATATGACAGCCATCTTCAAGTATTTGAAGCATCTTTCACATGAAAGATGAAATAGATTTGTTCTGCTCAAGGCTATTCCTCAAGTGAGAAATATATGCAAGTGTGTGTGTGTGTGTGTGTGTGTGTGTGTGTGTGTGTGTTTGATGTAAGGAAAAGCACCCTATTTTTTGTTGTTGTTGTTGAATTGTTTCAGTTGTATCTGACTCTCTGTGACCCTTTTGGGAGTTTTCTTGGCAAAGATACTGGAGTGGTTTGCCATTTCCTTCTCTAGCACATTTTGCAGATGAGGAAACTGAGGCAAACTAGATCAAGTGACCTGCCCAGGGTCACATAGGTAGTAAGTATCTGAGGACAGATTGAATTTAGGTCCTCCTGACACTGAGGGTGGTACTTTATCCACTGAGCCACCTAGTTGCCCTATTCCTAACTAATAAAGCTGTCCAGAAGTATAATTGGTGGTGATTCTTTTAAGCAAAGATTGGAATATCACTTGCTTGTGGTGTTGTAGAAGGAAATCTTTTTAAAATAGGGTTAGACTACATCATTCATGAGGTCTCTTCCAACTCTGAGATTCTATAATCGCTAGGATTCTCTGATGTTCATACTGATGGAAAGAAATGAGCACTGGCCTTCTCAGATCTACCATTAATCTGTGTTATCTTGGGAAAGTCATTTCCCCTCTTCTGGTCTTGGTATCTTCATCTGCCACAAGGGAACTGGAATAGCTCTTTAAGCTCTCCGCTAGCTTGATCACTCTTGATTCCTCATTGGAAATAGATATCCCCTAGAATGCAAATCACTTGTGGTAACCAGAGTTCCACTCCATTCTGTGACAGAAATCACAATTACATTCGGAAGAAGAATAATGAATTTTCTGAGGGGAAAGAGTTAATGTGTTAATGAATATTCTGAAAGGGAATAACTTATTAACAGATGCTCTAAGGAGAAAACTGTGTTGCAGTTGTCAATTATGGCCATTTTGAATGAGGAAAACTTGCCCTAAGTTTTGGGAGTAACACAAGCAAGGAGGTAGAGAGACACAAGCAGATGAGACATGAGTGTTCAAATATGCAAATAAGGAATTAGAGATGAGAAGAGAAGGCCGCTGGCATGCACAGCCATCAAGTCCCTGCTGATGTCCACTCTGGTTTCTGCCAGTAGCTCTTAGTGTATAGACCTGAAAATTTTTTTCCTGGAGCTGGCTAGCCAATCTCCAGCATTCCATGGGTCCCTGCCTTGACCACTGCTACTGTTTTGACACCATTCTAAAGTCATGTCTGGTCCCAAACTTCTTTTACTAGGCTCAGTTATCCCTGACAAAGGACTGCACATCGTCTCCATGACTTCCCAAACCATAAATTCCTTTGTGGTTACAACTTCTCTTTATGTATTATTTCTCCGATCAGAATTCATCTCCTTGAAGTTAAGGACTGCCTTTCTTTTTTAATAACATCCCTACCACTTGATACTATGTACACAGTAAATGTTTAATAAGTGTTTTTCATTTATTAATCCATCATCTGTCCTACAAAGTAGATATACCTACACTGTTCTTTCTACCTCTTGCTCAGTGTGACTGATAACCAAAAAGATATTACTTTCCCACTGGTGAAAGGCATGATAAACAAATACCTAAAGGCTCCACTCACAATACTGTGATTTTGAGTTTTAACTGGCTGACTAGGCTGAAGTTCTCTTTCCTAGCCATCAGTCACCATTCTCTCAAACACATTCATGTCAGCCCCATCCATCCCTATCCCACTCTACCCTCCCCTTCCATTGTGTGCCCTCTGGAAGTTGACTTATTTTGTTAATAAACAACCCTTCATCTAGGACATGTGACCTTTCCTAGGAAATTACAGTGTAGTGTAGTGTGTGTGTGTGCGTGTGTGTGTGCGTGTGTGTGTGCGTGTGTGTCTGACAAATACTGTTTATATTTCATTGTTTATGTACATGTTGCTTCTACTCAATAGAAGCTAAACTCTTGAGGGCAGGAACCATTTCATTTTTGTTTTTGTACCTCAGTACAGCACCTGGTACATAACAGTTTCTTAATAAATGCTTGTTGAACTGAATTGTAGAGTAGCTTCCCTTCTACCCTTCTCCCCAATAAGGGCACCTGGTTTTCTTTCCCTAATCATTTTCCATAATTCCACTACTGGATTTCCTGGTCTAGGAGCAAAGGCATTGGTAGCATACATATGGAAGTATATGAATTCCCTTCCTCTTCTATTGCCTACTGAAACTCACCCCTCCTCTTTCCCCACCCATCCAAGTCCAACCCACTTCCTCAAACCTCCCCACCCACCTCTATACCACTGTTCACTAGTGGACTTACCAGCCTTTCTGATTTCACTGTAAACAGTCTCAGTTCCTTTCCTTTCAGGAGCTGGAAAAGGTATGGGCACAGATTCAGTGTCTTTCCTTTAGACTGACAAAGTTAAGATACTCTATCAAATCTTGGGTGTTTTTGTAGATACGGTTGTCTGGGATATCACACATATTTTCCATTCTCTAGCAGAACATCCTGATGAAGGAAGAGGCTCCACTATTGGGGTTATACAGTTTATTTCACTGAAAGGCTACCTACCTACTAGACTATCCCAGATTCTCTTTACTGAGGAAAGAATAAACCCTTTTTGCTTAGCCAACTTTTCTGTAATTAGAAACATGCACAATTCAGAGATACTCAGTAAACTGAACATTTATTTATGTGAGAACCTAAACCCTAAGGAGATATGGATTTGAAAGCAATCAGCAAACTTTTGTTAAGCATTTACTCTACGCCAGACACTGCACAAAGCACAGGGAATACAAAGACAAAAATTAAACATTCCTAGCCCCCAAGGAACTTACATTTTTATGGGGAGGATATAACTCATCCAAATATAAGCAAATACAAAATACATACTAAGTAAATATATGTTAATCTAGTTATAAAGTGCTTTGCCCAAGGCCTGGCACATAATAGATGCCATATAAATGTTATTATTATCATCGTCATTATTAGGCAGAGGGGCAGGACAGCTGGTTGGGGGGAAAGGAGGGAGGAGAATCAAGAGAAGTTTGGGACCAGAAATAAGGCAACAGGCAACTTGGTACTCCCAAGCCTGCCTGAGACACCAGGATCTGTGTTTGGTTCCCATCTGTCACTTAGCCTCCTCCTCCACCCCTAACACCTGTTACTTAGAATTGTCATTTAAGGCTTTCAGTTTTATGACTCTTAAATATCATGGGGATGACTTGGAATTTCAGAGCAATAGATTGACAACAGAAAAAAAAATCAAATCCAAGACCCTGAACTCAATCACGCTGTACCTCTTTTCTGCATCCTACTGTTCCCTACCCACCCCCTCCACACACAAAATGGCCTAGTAAATACCCCTTCTTCCTAAAAAATTGCTAATAGTGTCTTACAGGGGAAGAGGAAATGGGATGTTTCACTCTGTTCTTCTCTAGGATTTTCCTCCCAGTCCTAGCTCTTATGAATGAATACTGTCACTTATCCCTGATATCCTTTCTGGGTGAGATGGGGGACACCACACTAAAGTCCTCAGTGGTCTGTCATCCCTTCTTCCATTTGATGCTCTTGGTGAGTGGTTCCAGGTTCCAAGGCTACTACTTGGGTTCCCATTTCTTATCACCAGAGTCAAAACAGGGAAAATTCTCCCACAGCAATTTTGCTAACCTTGTGGATCCCTAAGCATGTGGCTACCTGGTCTATGGGTTAATCTGGCTCTGCCTGAGCAACAGGAAAGATCCTGAGATTAACCCTGTATCCTGTCTCTTTACATTATCCATACAGAAATCTCCAGACACTGAAGAAATCAAGGTTTCTTTAGGGAAGCAGATGGCTTGAGATGCTGGATACTTTGCAGGACTCTACTTCATCTCCTTCAAACTATCAAAACATCATACCTGTGCTGCCTGTACAAGGAAAAGAGCCTATCACTACTATAAGAGCTGGCAGAGTTATTCAAAGAGATCTCACTCAAAGGAGGAGACCTCTATAATTATCTAAGCCCTAAAATCCATTAACTTACAGGTAGCCTAGAGATAATCACCTCCCATACTCCCCCTTCCCCAAGTCCACTCTCCTATATAAACACTGGCAAAATAGACATTAATTTATTTTTTTAAAATAAATAAATTTATTTATTTTCCTGTTTACATCATTCATTTCCATGAGATTTTGAGTTACAAATTTTCTCCCCATCTTTCCCCTACCCAACACCTCAAAACAGCCATCCCACTGTATAACCCCCAGTCTGCTCTCTCCTATGTCCTCCCTCTTGCTCCTCTGACTTTCCGGTAGGGCAGGATGGATCTCCTACCACAGTGCCTGTGTTAGACATTAATTTATAGGAATTGCAACAAAACAGAGTTTAATAGAAGCATGCAAAATTTAGAGGGCAACTGACCACCACATGGTGGAAAGAGTGCTAGACTTGGGGTCAGGAAGATGCAGGTTGAAATCCTGCCTCTGACACTTATCAGCGAGGTCAACATGGGGCAAGCCACTTAAGCTCTCTAAATTTCCGTTTTTCAATCTGTAAAAAATATTGGAGTCAAGACAACTGACATTTACTAATTGCTTGATATGTGCCAAGCACTGTGCTAAGTGATGGAGATATAAATAAGGGCAAAAAAGATAGCCTTTGCCTTAAAGGAACTTACATTCTGGTAAAGGCTTAGCATAATGAAAACACCCTGAGAGGGGAAGGCTGGAGGGGCCAGAAAAGGCCTCCTGGAATAAGTGGGATTTGAGCTGACTCTTGAAGGAAATGAGGAAAATGAAGAGGCAAAAGTAAAGAGAGGGGAGTAGTGATCTAAACACCCTCCAAGATTCCTTTCCAGATTTAAATCTATGATCCTGATGTAATTGGAGGACTGGCCAAGGGAGGGTCCATTCCTTAGAGCTCACTCAGATGTACGCTTTATGGCAAGATATTCCCCACCTAGTTCTAATCCAACTAGTTCTGCCCATGAGTGACCAAGGGACAGGTATGGTGTGGTGAGAGATAATGAATCTTTTGATTGGCTAATGAACTAGAAAGACTGATGGTGATGGCCCACAAAATGTGGAATAGGCCCCTTTTGCTTCTTTTTCTTCCTCACATCACTTAATTTGCATAATCTGTTCCATTTCAGCAGCCAATAAGTCACCAGTCCTTCTAGCACCTCAGCCAACCAGAAGGCTCTTCATCATCACACAGTCCCAGCCTCTGTCTCACTCACGTTTCAAAAAAGGACTGCCATACTGCCACTGGTTGGATTGGAGCTAGGCAAAGAATAGCTATATTTGCTCTATATAAACTACCAAGAAGGGCAAATCTGAGCATGCTGTAAGGCCTAGGCCCTCACTAGCCAGTCCTCCTATCATACTGACCTACTGTGATCCTTTACCAACTTTTTTTTTTGCTTTTTGGAGGGGGGAGGGTAGAGCAATTGGGGTTAAGTGACTTGTCCAAGGTCACATAGCTAGTAAGTGTTAAGGGTATGAGGCTGCATTTGAACTTAGATCCTCCTGACTCCAGGGCCAGTGCTCTATTCATTGCGCCACATTGCTGCCCCCTTTAGCAACTTTAAAAAAAATAGAAATTAACATCTAGTTAGAATAATAATTAAAATTGGAAGCTACAGGAATAGAAAAAGAGGAAGCTTATTCCTCCCTACCTCCGCCCCTCACCCCAGGTAAGCAATACCACTCAGCTGAGCAATACCCTGCATCCCCTCCTCCCCTCTGTGGTACCAGTTGTCCCTCCAGGCTGTGCTAGCTGCCTAAGGCATAAAAAGTACTAGTTATGACTCTAGAACCTCCTATTCCATCAAGAAGCCTCTTTGGAGGTGGATAATATACACATACTCTGAGTTTTATGATTTTTCGAAAATCACTTTGAAAACCTTAAAGTGCTTATATAAATGTAAGTTAGGGCATTTTTAATTAGTCCAAATAATTAGAAATTAGATAATGTAGCTAATGTGTCTAGGAGAATCTTGGATACATGTTTTAGAGCTGATTTAGAACCACAGAATGTCTGAACCAGAAGTGGCCTTGGAAGTCATGTGGTTCCCACCCCATTTTACAACCAAAGAAGTCCAAGTTCCAAAGAGACCCATATCTTGATCTGCTGGGGAGTTTGGAGAATCAAGGGTTGTGTTAAGAGTCTGGCAATCACGGCATCTACCTAACAGGCTAGGTCTTCAGGGAAAGTAAGTCACTAGCCAAAGTTGGGACACCAAAGGACATGTAAGACTGAAATACAACAAATTTATATATTATATATTATTATAATATATTTTATTATATTATTAATTAAAATATTATATAATAGCTACAAAGTTTGCAAAATTATTTACATACTTTTTACCATTTGAGCTTCACAATATCCCTGCAAGGCAGGTACTACAAATATTAATATCCCTCCTTTACAAATGAGGAAACTGAGTCTCAGAGATTAAGTGACTATCCCATAGTCCCACAACTAGTAAGTGTCAGGGTCGGGATTTGAGTCCAGGTCAGCTTGGTTGTAAGCCCAGATCTATACCCACTATAGCCTTCATCATAAATTCAAGATTAATAATAACAATATGCAGCAATGTAGTGCTTTAAGGATTAAAAAAAAGTGCTTGTTTCATTTTACAAATGAGGAAAATGAGTCTCGGAGAGGGGGAATGATTTGCTCATCATCACCCCACTAATGAGTGTCAGAGCTGGGATTCCAGCTTGTCTCCTGAATCCAAATAGCATTCTTCCTATGATAATAATACCTTGGTGAGTACATCTACATGACTAAAACTAGCATCCCTCTTCAAGAGAGAATCTTTCTTCCCATTCATCTTCTGAGAGAGAAGGGAAAACTTGCGCCAGGAATTTTCTGACCACTTATTTCTTCTACTGTTTTTAGCACAAACCAAATTCTTCATATACCATCAGCTGTTTAGGAGCTCTGATTTGCCATATGGAGATTTACGGACACAGACTATGGTCATGTGTTTTTATTTCCTAGATTCACATGCCCAGCCTTAGTTTCCCTCTTGAATTCTAGGTCTGCAAAACCAACAGCTCACTCAGGCTTCTATTAGGTATCTCAAACTCAATAATTTGTCCCAAAGAGAACTTATCTTCTCCCTGCAAAACCCACACCATTTCTGAATTTATTTCTGCCCAGGAAATGACCATCTTTCTAGTCACCTGGGTTTATAACCTCAGTGTCATCCTCAACTCCTCACTCTCCCTTATCTCATTTATTTAATGTTTCCGTTCTACTTCCATAGCTTTCATATATGTGCTCTTTTCTCCACATAAACTACTGCTATCCTTGTTCAAGCCCTCAATCTTCTTACCTGGTCTGTTCCAATAGCCTTCTAATTGGGTTCCCTGGTTCATCTTTTCCATTCTGTTTTCTACACAGCTGCCAAAAATGATTTTCTTAAAGCATGAGTCTGACCCTATTGTCCCTGACATGTTGATTTCCTTGATAGAATGTAAGGTCCTTGAGGGTAGGATCTATTTAGTTTCTATCTTTGTATATCTAACACCTAGTACACATGCTTGTTGATTGACTAATTTCAATTCAGTATTTGGCACCAACATTAAAGTGAGCCAATGGGGTATAAAAAGCTGTTCATTAAATCTGGGATTTCTCTGACACATTCTATCCTCGAACCTTGAGAACAGGGGGTTCTTGACATTTTTGTGTCATGGAGCCCTTTAGCTGTCTGGGGAAGCATGTGGACCTCTTTTCAAAGTAATATTTTGAGACACATATAAAATAAAATACATAGGAAATTAATACAAAAAATACAAAGGAAACCAATGATATTGAAATAACACCATAAAAACAGGAAAAAAAAAAAGCCATAGACTCCAGGTTAAAGAACCACAAACTTTGAGAAGAGATTTGGCTAGAGGTTAAATAATTGGTTTTAGAGTGGTCATGTTAAATTATGAGAGCATACTTTGGCAAGTGTGGGTTCAACACCCTAATGCATTCTGTATCCCAAATTCAGACCAGCTACCTCACTATATTCCATTACATGGTATAATGGAAAGAATACTGGACTCAGGGGGCCTGAGTTCACATCCCAGCTATACCATTCGTTATCTGTATGACCTTAGGTATGTCACTTCCCTCTAGACTTCCAGATAGATAAAACTAGATAGTTTTATCATCTATAAAATGAGAAGGTTGGGTCTTCTGGGTCACATGACCAAAAGACGGAAAACTAGACAATCACCAATCTTTACTAACTCTCAAATATCATCCAAAAAAGAAATAATGTGCCAGTTGTAGAACAATTACAACTGAATCCATAGGACAAGAAAGAGGGAAACCCACCAAGGCAGCAGCCTTATGAATTAAGTGCCAGAGAATGCTAATCTTTAAAGCACTCTCTTAGCACCCCTCCCCATCAGCTTCTACATGGATCAGGGATGCACAAACTGTCCTGCAGGTTTGTGCCTGGGACTTACACTGATGCTCCTCTCCTGCTACGGAGACTGTCAGTATATCCACTCTCCACCCTGAAAGGCAGAGACTGACTCTGACCAGTTTTATTGGAGGAGATAGTCAGTTGCTTTCTTCCTAGGTGAACTCTAGTTTAGGGACCCTCAGAACTGCAGAGACTCTGTTCAGAACACCTTTCCTATACTCCTCCAACAGTGGGGAAAAGGACCGACATTGATTCAGCCAAGTCAGAGAAGAAAAGGATGAAAGCCAAGGGTAACTAGCGAATGAGGCCAGTTTGAATAGGCTGCACCGGGTCTGAAGAAAAGAGGCCTGAAGCACAGTTGGGACATCATACCCCTTTCTCCTGAGACTAAGAAGTGCAAAGAATGAAGCTGGTAAAATAAACATTATGTGGTAGGAGGCTGAGGCAGCTCTGTAGTCTGGTTCTTGAACTATACATACCCATAGTCAAAGGGGATTAAGTCAAAAGGTTAGGGATGCAGGAATATAAAGGTGGAGGGCAGCAGGGAGCTAAAGCATCAGAGATTTTATGAGGAAGAAAATTCAGCTAAAAACCTAGAGCACAGGTGATAAATTAACAAAGGACCATAAATTAGAAGGAAGAATAGTACCAAACCCTCAAGAAGAGTACCAAGCCCTTTTAACAAATATTATAAGACAAATGAAAGCAAAACAAAGTCTGATGGAATATAGAACCCTATGGATTTCTAAGAGAGCATGAAACAAAAACAAGAAATTCTAAAATGGTTCACAAGTGAAATGAAATCTGTAAGAGAAGAATTTAAGGAGGAATAACTGTTAGAATGAATAGCTCTCAAAACATAAATAATTAGCCAAATCAGAAAAACTGAATCCACTGTGGTGAGTTTCTTCAAAGAAACAAAAGAATCACAGATATGATACACAAAAATACTGAAGTGAATGAAAATTTGGCAAAAGAGATGCAGAAGACAGCAATGTTAACAGAATATGTGATCTCTATACAAGGCAAAGTAATTGACTTCAAAGAGAAGATGCATAAAGACTACTTGAGACTCATAGCTCTCCCAGGAGGTGACAGATTAAAAAAAAAAAACAATAACCCTGAAAACCAAAATGCAGGAAATAAAACAAAACTTCCCAGAACTTCTGAATATAGAAAACAAAGTACACATTAAAAAAAAAATTTAAAGATCAATTCTGGAAAACCTTATACTTCAAACTCTAAGATATATAGTATTTAAATTTAACAGTTCCAACGACATAAAATTCTGCAAGTGGCTAGGTGGCAGACCTTCAAATATAAAGGAAAGAAAGTTCAAATGACACAAGACTTCTACGTCAACTAGAAACCATAGAAAGAAATGGAATAAAATGTTCCAAAAAGCAAAGGAGCTCAACATGCAACCCAAAATGACATACCCACCCTATAAATTTGAACCTAATCATTAAGAGAAGGGATGGGTTTTCTACAAAATAAAGGCATTTAAAGCATTCTAGTAAATTTAAAAAAACGTAACCCATACACAAGCATACTATTCAACTTGCAAACACCCTAAACAACAGAAACACAAGAAAGGTAAATAAGCAAAGAATTATCAAGCAAAGAAAAGTAATAAAATTCACTATCCCATGTCTAGAGGTTATTTTATTTAAAAAACAGGAATAAAGATACTGACCTATGGGATTTAAAAAAAAAAAAGACTTTAAAAGTACCCAAAGGGATAAAGATGTAAGAGAAATAGGAGAAGTGAAGGTGGAAGAGCAGAAGCACCACAGTAATTACGTGGACAAAGTTCTAACAAAAGAGGAAAAGTGGACAAAAAAAACATTAAGCAACACTAAAACAAAAAGCCTGAGTAACATAACTTTAAATGTTAATGCAACAAACAATACAATAAAGTGAAAATGGCAGAGTAAATAAGAAAAAAAAACCTCTATAATCCATTGTCTACAAAAAACACATCAAATGACCAAAGACATACATGAAAGGTTAGAAGAAAATTTACTGTGCATCAGGTGTTGGGGTTTTTTTTAACAGAGTTGTGATAACACAATCAGACAAATCAAAAATAGAAATTCACAGTATCAAAAGAGATAAGGAAATTACGTTATGCTTAAAGGAATCATAGACATGTTATCAATATTAAACGTGTATGTACCAAACGCATAGCTTATAAATTCATAAATGCAGAATTAAACAAGCACAAACAGGTATTCTCTACCTGGTTCTAGTCCTTGAACATATACAAATATTTTTCCACATGATTCCAGTCCAAGTAACTATATGGGAAGTTGAAAGGAACCTATTTTCAGTTATAAGTGCCTAAGTAACTGGTATGGTGCAGGAACAACATTTTCCGATTGGCTGAGGATCCAACAAGATGAATGACTTAGAAGGTAATGAGCCAGAAATGAGATTACATGCAAAAGGAACAACCTACCCATTTCTCAGTCTTTTCCTTCATGGCAATAAATGGGCCATAACTTCTGTGAGTTGTGGAGTGGGGAGAAGAACAGGTGCTCTATTGTTATCCTAATCATCATGTGTCTGTGAACCTCTATTTCTTTTGTATTTATTCTTTCCTGGTGATAGGGAATGAGTATTTTGAGGAGGGAGTATTCAGATAGCTGTACAATTTGTAGTGATCCATTAGAGCCACCAGGGATCTCATCAGCAACCAGGTCAACAGTAAAGCCCACTAGAGGCAGTAACAGTAGCCAATGAAAGGAAGTGCCTGCTGGTAATGGATGTGGAAAAGATAGTCATCGCCTGAGGATGGTAGTGGCTCGTAGGATTAGTGCCTTCTGAGGTCCGTAGCCAACACTTCTCTCTATCATGAGGTGGTCACCATCCCTGAAACTGCTGCCATACAAACCATAAAGCAATAAAAATAGTAATCAATTCCAGAAGTACAAGCAAAAGACACAGACCTCAAGGGAGGCTTAATGATGGAATCTTAAATAAAAAGTGGGTCAGACAACCTCATGAAAACAATTAATGACTGTGTGAAAGATAATCAAAATGACAAGACAACATGCCAAATTTTCTGAGACACAGCTAAAGCAGTCCTCAGAGCAAAAATTATGTCCCTAAAAACATACCGTTAACAAAATAGAAAAAGAAATGACTAATGAACAGAATTCGTATTTTTTAAAATTAGGTCTATTGATAAATAAACCCAAAATAAGCACAAAAGAGGGAATCTTGAAAGGCAGAAGAGAAATAGATAAATTGGAAACCAAAAAGGCTAGACAACTGATTAAACAAAACTAAAAGCCAGTTCTTTGAAAAGATGAACAAAAGTGATAAATCTTTAGGAAATCTGATTTTTAAAAAATTATTTGGAATAGTACATAAAAAATGAAAAAAGTTGAAATCACAGCAAACCCAGAAAAATTTAAAAGAGTCACAAGGACCTATCACACACAGTTATCTGCTATCAAAACTGAGAGCTCCAAAGAAATAGGGAATTGCCTATAAAAATATGAAATACCCAAACTAACAGAACCAGTGATAGAGATCTTAAATAATCCAGTCTCAGAAAAAGGAAAATGAACTAGCTATAAAGAAATTACCAAAACAAAACAAAACCCAACTCCTGGTCCTGCCTGATATATTTACAGAATTCTATCAAACCTTTAAAGAACAATTAATACCTACTGTATACAAATTATTCTCAAAGATTGGAAAACAAAGCACTTTATCAGGATAAACTCCTTTTCCAAGAAAAGAAACTTATTAACTAAACTTACTATTATTAATTATTAATATACTTTATTAATTAATTCACACTTAAGTTTATTTGTAATTTAATTTTATTCATTTATGTACTTATTTATTTTATTTGTTAATTTAATATTTATATAATTATTAATTAATGTTTTAATAATTAAAAGACTGAGAAACTGGTAGGTTGTTCCTTTTGCATGTAATCTCATTTCTGGCTCATTACCTTCTAAGTCATTCATCTTGTTGGATCCTCAGCCAATCAGAAAATGTTGTTACTGCACCATACCAGCTGCTTAGGTACTTATAACTGAAAATAGGTACCTTTCAACTTTCCATATAGTTACTTGGACTGGAATCATGTGGAAAAATATTTGTGTATGTTCAAGGACTAGAACCAGGTAGAGAATATCTGTTTGTGTCCATTTATGAATTTATAATTAGTAATTAATGTTATTGATCATTAATTAACTTATTAACTTAACTAGCTTATTAACTAAACCAGTGGAGAAAAGAAAACGAACTAAAGACCAACGTTGCTACTGAATATCAATTTTTAAATTTTAAATAAAATCCTATCAAAAGGACTACAGAAATTTACACCAAAAAAAATCACTCTGATCAACTTGAATTTATATTAGCAATGCATAGCTTATAAATTCATAAATGGAAAATTAAACAAGCACAAACAGGTATAATATTGTTCAATATTAAGAAAATAATCAATGTAATCATATTTAAAACAAAAATATCCAGAATTCATGATTATCTCAATAAATACAGAAAAAGCCCTTAAAAAGTATAATACTTATCTACACTCAAATGTAAAGGCACAACAAATCTTTTTTTTTTTAATATGATAAAAAGTATCTAAAGCTAGAAGGTAGCATTTTACACACTGGAGAAACATTAGAAACTTTTCCAATAAATTCAGCAAAAGTAGAAGCAAAAGACACTCCCTTTTATTGGTACTGATGTTATAATTTACTTAGAAAATCTATGAGATTCAGCAAAGAAATGAATTGAAAGAATAGCTTCAGTAAAGTTCCAGGCTACAAAATAAGCCCGCAAAAATGAACTGCTTTTTTCTACATAACAAAATCTATGTGGCAAAAAGAGAAAGGGATATCTCCTTCAAAAGAATTATAAAATGCATAAAATATTTGGGAATCAATCTACTAAAGGACATCTACTACCTAGCTGGAGGAACATTCAGTACTAATTACTGGGCCATGCCAATATAATAAAAATGATAATGCTACCAACATTAATTTACATATGTAATGTTATACAAATCAAACTACCAAAAGGATCATTTATAAAGTTACACAAAACAATAGCAAAATTCATTTGGAGAAAGAAAAGATTTAGATTATTAAAGAAAACAATGAAAAAAATGTAGGAATAAAGGGGGAGTGGTACTTCCTAGCCTCAAACTATAATATAAATTAGCACTCATCATAATAATTTGGAATTGGTTAAAAAATAGAAAAGTAGAACAATAGAACAGATCTATCAAAGAAGAACCAGAAATGATTGACCTCAAACCCATTGAATGATAAATCTGAAAACATTAGAATTAACTGGGAAAAAATTGCCTATGTAACAGATAATAAGTACTACTGGAAAAACTGGAAAGTAATCTGGCAGAAATTATGCTTAGGGCAACATTTTATACCATCTTCTACAATACATTCAAAATGCACATGCAACTCTTAGAAAGGAACATCATAAAACTTTCATAACTATGGATGAATTTCTAACCAAAGGATAGAGTCAATTATGAAAGATAAAATACATAACAAGATAGACAACGAAGAAGTATGTAAGGCTTAAAGCCATTTTCCCAAAATAAATATCTAAAAGATGGGAACAAAGAGTTCTCAAAAGAATTGCAAAATATTTACAACCACATAAAAGAATTCTCCAAATTGCTAGTAATAAGAGAAAATAAAATTAAATAATCCTAAAATTTTATCTCCCCATCCAAGAAGTTGTCAAAGATAACAAAAGATAGGAAAAATCAATGATGGAAAGTATAAATTTATTTATATATTAGAGCTGCGAAGCTGTGCGTTGGTACAACCATTCTAGAAAGCAACTGGAGAATTACTCAAAAAAGTGACTAAAATATCCATACACTTTGATCACAGATTCAACTGGTGGGCATATACCCCAAAGAGACAAAAAGAAAGACCTCATATACATCAAAATATTTATATATTAGAACTTTTTATGGTAGCAGAGAACTAGAACGAAAGTAGATTTCCATCACTTGAGGAATGGCTAAACAAATTATGGCACATGAATATAACGGAATACTATGCTATGAGAAATAATGGGCAGCTAGATTACACAGTGGAGAATGCTGGCCCTGGAATCAGGAGGACTTGAGTTCAAATCTAGACTCAGATACTTAATAGCTGTGTGACCCTGGGCAAGTCACTTAACCCTGCTTGCCTCAGTTTTCTCATTTGTAAAATGAGCTGGAAAAGGAAATGGCAAACCATTCCAGTATCTTTGCCAAGAAAACCCGAAATGGGGTCACGAGGACTCTGATATGACTGAAAAACTAAACAAAATCTCTAAGAATTCTAACTCCCTAAGAGGACAGGAAAGAATGATGACACTTCCAAGTCTGCATCTGTGACTACATACTTGTTATATATGACCACATGCTTGTTATAGAATCTCTCCACTCGCAGGTCTGCAGGGCTATCCTAACTATTCTTTCTCTGACTGTCCCCCAGTTTGTTGTCTATAGCTGTGTGCAAAAGAGTAAACCAGCTAAGAAGCTAAGAGATTGTTCCTGTCTTTCTCTGACCGAGTATTTCCTGGTCCTGCTTGATTCTGGCTCCAGTTTGCCTTGTGTTCACAATGAAAGAGCCTGCTTTACGTCACGGGATTTTCCCAGCAATTACAGACAAAAAATATGCGATAGGCTGGGGCTAATTAAGCACACTCCCTTCCTTGCCGCACAAATGGACCCAGCCCTAGCTCAAAATAGCATGCTGAACCATCCCAATTTAAGCAAGAGACTGCATACAGAGCAGGGAGGCCTGGGGAAAGCCTTGTTCAGTTTGGGTGGCTTTCACTGCCCATCTAGCAGTGTGCCAAGGAGAACTTTTTACAAATTAAGTGGCTTTCTAATCCCAAACCAGACAGTGACTGAGGGAGACTCAAGTCTGACAACATCCCTTACTGCCCTGGCAGGTCAGAGCTATTCAATAGTATGATGGCTTTCAGACAGGTGGAATCTCCAGGCATCCTGATGAGTATCTGGCCACTGGCCCCAGGTGACTTTGAAGGAGAGAGTGAGGTTGGTGACCTTGCACAGCCCTCCCTCACTTAAATTCAATTCACTGGCAAGTCATGGTATCATCTCCCTGACGTCATGGTCCTCTTCAGAACGAAGGACAGACAACAACGACGACGATAACAAGGACAGCTCTCAGATGTGTTTGACTGTGGATCTCTCTTGATTCAGGTCAACAAGCATACCCATTAAACAACTGCTTTGTACCAGGCTCTGTGCTAAGCACACAGACAAAGGCAAAACTAGTCCCTTCCCTCAAGGAGTTCACAGTCTCCAGGGGAGACACCACAGAAAACAGCCATGTACAAGAATAAGTTTGAAATCATCTCAAAGGAAAGACAGTTTTGAGGAGGACTGGGCAAAGCTTCTTGCAGAGGATGTTTGTAGAGCCTTGATGGAAGCAAGAGAAGCCAGGAGGAGGCAGAGGTGAAAAGGGAGAGGAAACAGAGAATGCAAATACAGTTAGGAGATGGAGCATCTTGTACAAGGCATAGCAAAGAGGCCAGGATCGCAGCATCATAAAGTAAGTGAAGGGCAGTAAGATGTAACAAAGACTGGAAAAGCAGGAAGCATCTAGGTCATGAAGGACCTTAAAAGCCAAACAGCAGGTTTTATATTTAATCCTAGAGGACTAGATAAAGGGATTCAGTTCTGACAGTTAAATATAGGGATTGAATCCAGGGAGCCACTGGACTTTATCAGTCAAATAATTTTTTTAGCATATACTTCTAGTATGCTTATATTCTTAAGAGTAGCACCCATAGAAGCCTGAGACTACAAGTGGTAGAGACTACAGCTCTTGACTGAAGAGTGACCCCAGGGAGTACAGAGAGCGATTCAGTAGAAATGGAGCATCCTATAATATGAGTAACTATGTTTTTATTATTCATTTTGCCTTATTACTAAGTAAATGGTTATGCTTATGATCTAAAAAAAGAAAGAAATAGGGTGCCCCGTGTAGGTCTAGTCCAGACAATAAGGAGCCAACTCAGCCCAGTCTAGCAATAGATTGATCTATCCAGCAGAAATGTCCTTGGAGGAGGAAGCCTGGCTAAGCACCAGGGTGACTAGTCAATCATTGTCACAAGTACCTTATTCTGCATTGAACCTGGGAAAGATTCTCTGAAGAAAGAAATGGAAATCAAGGCTGTCTAGTTCTGGAGTTGCAAGCCGCCTTGGCCACATGTGTTCCCACCAGATGTGCCTCATTACCACTGTGCTTTATGTTTGTACCCACTCTTCCTCCCCATCCCCAATTCTATGTGTCTTTGTGAGAGGAAGACCCCAGGTTTGGGACAGGAGGAAGGTTGCTTTGTTAACTATTGTTTTTGCTTTTCCACTTGAGTAAATGCCTTTTCAAGAGCTTATTGAGTCTGCTGGTTGATTGTTTGTGGAAAACACAACACTAATGGGGGCTAGGGAACTACCATGTTGGGAGTAGTGACCCACATGAGTACACCTAAAACCTGAGGTAGCAGTTGCCCCTGTAGGGACCTCAGCTGCCAATAAGACTCTAATTCAGGGAATAAACCAGGGGGACTGATATATTTTAAAAGGATGAGTTAAAGAGGAGATAATATTTGATTCTAGATTCATTAGTGGACCACTGGAGTTTATTAAGTAGGGGAGTGACATAGTCAAACTTGCACCTTAGGAAAATTATTTTGGTGGCTCTGCGGAGATTGGGGTAGAACAGGGACAGATCTGAGATGTGGAGAAAAGTAAAAGCCTATTACAATAATCCAGGCAACAGGTGATGAGGGCCTGAACTAAGATGATCACAGAATAAGTAGAGATGGGGACAGGTGTGAAAGATACTGATGAAGTAGCAATGACAAGAATTGGCAACTAATTGAATAGAGCATATGAGTGATAATGAATAACTGGGGATGATAACATGCTTTCAAGCCCAGGTGACTGAAAAAAGGGTGGTGTCTTTGACAGTAATAGGCAGTAACAGGCCATCTTATAAGGGAGATAGATTTGGAAAAAAATCTAATTTAATGAGAGCTGCAATGTAGATCTCAGGCCTTTTGTGCTTTCTCATCCTGTGCTTACTCTGTCCCACTAAAAGTGAAAAGGAGTATAGAAATTATTTACCAGCCTTTGCCTTGGAGTGTACAGCCTCCAAGAGCTACAGAACAAACCCACCAGCACCTGCCATAGCCAGGAGCTTATCTGGGGAACAGGCTGTGTGCACCCTGAGTAGGCTGGGATATTCCTAGTGACACTTGTGAATTGTGAGCGTGTAGGTTACCAGTGAGGTTAGTTTATAACTTCCCTAAGGCACCCACTTTAGAGTAAAAATGGAGAGGTTAGGAGCTTGCACAACCATAGGAGGAGGCTGAATTTAGGGAGTTTGCTGTGTTGAAGGCAAGCCCTGCAATTAGTATTAGGAGAGGGACACCAACCACCTTCCACTCTCTGACTGATAGGTCATGCTCTCCTTGGTATAGTGTCAGGACCCCCATTTCAGAGCTTACTGACTAAGAGTACTAGACCTGGGAGTTAGAAAATCTGAGGTCAAGACCTGAGTCTGTTATTTACTACCTGGGTGACCCTGGACAAGTTCTTTAACATCTTTTGGCCTTGCTTCCTCATTTTTAAAATGAGGGGATTGGGCTTAGCAGCCTCTAAAGTCCCTTGCATTTCTAGATATACTATCCTCTGGACTCTAGTCTTCAGCTTCCTCGTCTGTAAAATTGGGGATTGGATTCAGTGACTACTAATATTCTTGTGTGTGTGTGTGTGTGTGTGTGTGTGTGTGTGTTGTGGTTTTATTTTTTTTGTTGGAGGGGGGAAGGCAAGGTAATTGGGGTTTAAGTTACTTGCCCAAGGTCACACAGCTATTAAGTGTGTCAAGTGTCTGAGGTTGCATTTGAACTCAAATCCTCCTGACTCCAGGGTTGGTGCTCTGTTCACTGTGCCACCTAGCTGCCACTCTAATATTCTTTCTAATGCTAGATGTATGACCGTATGATCTTAGAACTTAGCCTTTTTGGCATCCAGGGAGACCTAAATTTCCAAGCCAATGTGACCTCTATCCTGGCCCATTTATCCCAGATGCTCCAATGGTCTGGAGAATTTCCTTCCCCTCTATCTCCAAGTCAGACAAAGAGATTTAAGCTCTACCACTGAGATGATAACATTTTTAAAGGACCAAACACTTACCTTCTTAACCTTCTTAAATCCCAATTCTTCTAACATTCCAAAGTCCTTTAGCAATTAACCCCATTCATTTGTGCGACCTTGCATGTCCTTTGACCAAGTACTGTACGTCTAAATTAGGTACAGGAATCACTTTTTGGGTCTGGACTCAGCTTTGCAACTGAATGATTATGTGACTTAGGTTACATGGCCTGACCTATTGGTAAAATGAGAAGTTGAACTAGATTTCCAAGGACCTTCCAGCTCTCAGAGTCTATATTTTATGGTTCTCTGACTTCTGACTTCCGGCTGCCCTTGAGGTAGGGAAGTCCTCACTTAGCATCCATAAACATCTCCTTCCCCCCTTTCCCTACACACCCTATGCCAGGAAGTAAGCTGTCAGGGCAGTTTGCAAAGGCAGAACCTAACCTGTCAGTGGCATTTTCTCAAAGCACATTTTGAAAACTAATTTCTACCCTGAACAGTTCTGCTCAATAAACAAGCATGTACTGAGCAACTATTCCTTGTGAAAAACAAGTTCTCCTCAAATGGAGTACTTTATAACTAGGAGGCCAACTCCACAATATACTCAGCCCCCCAAAAAGGTGCTAGATCCAAATATTCCCAGTTCCATACTAGACTGGGGAGTTGGCATATCTGTGGCAGGCATTTCTGATATTGCCATCCAAAAAAAAAAGGAAGGAAAAGATAATCCTAGTCCCCTTCCTAATCTCAAACTTACATCACCTTCCTCTAATCTTCACCATTAAGGGTCTGTGAATTCATCAAATGAAATTGATGGGGTATTGAACATGGGTGACAGGAAGAAAGTAGGGGTCAAAAAATGCTAATTCAAGTCTAAGAAAAAGCCAAATGCAGGACTACAATCTGCAGTCCTGGCACATAGTACACTTAAGCAAATGCCACCATTCCTCTTCAGGTGAAAAGACATAGATAGATAGACTGCCCTTGTCCTGAATGAAGGTAGGTCAGGGAGGATAGGCAGAACCAAGATGGCAGAGTAAAGGCAGGGACTCACCTGAGCTCTCTCCCAAATCCCTCCAAATCCTATAAAAAATGACGAAATAAATTCTAGAGCAGCAGAATTCACAAAAGGACAGAGTGAAACAAATTTCCAGCACAAGACAACTTGGAAGGTTGGCAGGAAAGGTCTGTTGCACCAGGGTGAGAGAGGAGCACAGCCCTGGCCACAGTCAGGATAATATAAGATTTATCAGCTTCTATATTAAAGGATCAGAGGACTTAGAACATGATATTCCAGAGGGCAAAGGAGCTAGAATTACAACCAAGAATCACCTGCCCAGCAAAACTGAGTGTAATCAAGAGAAGGAAAAATTGAAATTCAATAACGTAGAGGAATTTAATGAATTCTTGAGAAGCCAGAGCTAAATAAAAAAACTGGTTTTCAAACAGAAGACTCAAAAAAAGCATGAAAAAATAAACAGGAAAGAGAAATCATAAGGGACTTATTAAAGTTGAACTGTTTATATTCAACATGAAAAGATGATATTGGAAACTCATCAGATCTTTCTCATTATTAGGGTAGTTGGAGGGAATATATATATATATATACACATATGTACAGACAGAGGGCACAGGGTGAGTTGAATATGAAGGGATGATATCTGAAAAATAAAACTAAGGAGTGAGAGAGAGGAATGTACTGGGAAAAGGAGAAAGGGAGAGGTAGAATGGGGTAAAGTATCTCCTATAAAAGAGGCAAGAAAAAGCTTTTACAGTGGAAGGGAAGAGGGGGGAAGGGAGGAAGAGTGAGGGAACCACACTTTCATCAGAATTGTCTCAAACATACACACTCAATTGGGTACAGAAATCTTTCTTACCATACAGGAAGGTAGGAGAGGAAGGGAATAAGAGAAGGGGGCAGGGCAGTGATAAAAGGGAAGGCAGATTCGGGGAGGGGGCAGTCAGAAGCAACACACTTTTGAGGAGGGACAGGGTGAAAGAAGAAGGAGAATAAAATAAACAGGAGTGGGGGAATAGGATGAAGGGAAGTACAGTTAGCAACAGTAACTGTGAAAAAAAATTTTGAAGCAAGTTTCTCTGATAAAGGCCTCATTTCTCAAACATATAGAGAACTAAGCCAAATTTATAAAAATAAGAACCATTCCCCAATTGATAAATGATCAAAAGATATGATCAGTTTTCAGATGAAGTGATCAAAGTTATTGATAGCCATATGAAAAAATACTCTAAATCACTATTGACTGGAGAAATGCAAATTAAAACAGTTCTGAGGTGCTACCTCATACTTATTCAATTGGCTAACAGTACAGGAAAGGTAAATGACTAATGTTGGAGGGGATGTGGGAGAAACGAGACGTTAATGCACTGTTGGTGAAGTTGTGAACTAATTTAACCATTCTATAGAACAATTTGGAACTAGGCCCAGAGGACATAAAACTGTGCATACCCTTTGACTTAACAATACCTCTACTAGATCTGTATCCCAAAAGAGATAAAAAAAAAACAAACAAAAAGAAAAAGGACCTATATGTACAAAAATATTTATAGCAGCTCTTTTCTTGGGGTAAAGAATTAGAAGCTGAGAGATTGCCCATCAGTTGGAGAACAACTGAACAAGTATGTGATTATGATGGAATACTGTTGTACTATAAGAAATGATGAGCAGGATGCTCTCAGAAAAACCTGGAAAATTTGCATGGGCTAATGCAAAGTGAAATGTACTGTGTACAAAGTTACAGCAATATTGTAAGATGATCAGCTGTGGGTGACTTAGCTCTTCTCAGCAATACAATGATCCAAGACAATTCTGAAGGACTTACAATGAAAACTGCTATCCATCCCCAGACAAAGAACTGATGGTGTCTGAAAATAGACTGAAGCATATTTTCCTTATTTTTATTGAGGTTTTTTTCCTTGCCTATATCTTTCGCAACATGACTATTATGGATATGTTTTATATGACCCTACGTGTATAACCTATATCGAATTGCTTGCCTTCTCAATGTGGGGTGAGGTGGGGAAGGGGAAAGAGAGAGAATTTGGAACTCAAAGTTTTTAAAAACTAATGTTAAAAATTGTTTTTACATGTAACTGGGGAAAAATAAAATTCTAAATAAAAGCTAAAAATAAATAAATAGATTTTACAGCTGCATGTGCCAAGCAGAAATGGAGAGCCCTGTGGGATTATTCCCTTCTAATATATGTCAGTAGGCAGTGAATTGAAGTTAAGGTGGTTTCTAGCTAAAATTCTTCGTCATGTTAAAAGTAACTGAAATTGACATTTGAATGTTTGCTCTACTCTGGCCAAGTCCAAATTCCATGCTTTAAGCTGATCTATTACCAAGCCAGTGCAAAACTGAGGAAATAAGAAATAAGAAATGCCTCTGGGCTCACCCTTAAGAAAAAAAAAGAAGCCAATCTATAGATGAGACTCTAATGTGGGGAAGTGGAGATGGGAAGGCAGAATTAAAGATAGGCAAAATTTGGCTTAATATGAGGGAAAATTTCCTAAGAATTAAGGCTTTATTTCCCCTAAATGCCTCTGAAAGTGGATTCATTGGCAGTCCTTAGGCAGAGGCTGGATCTTAGGGTGGTAGAGCCAGAAGGGAACCTCAGATGCCATTGATTCCAACCCCCTTGTTCCACAGGTGAGGAAGTGAATCCCAAGAGCAAGGAAATGGCTTGCTCGAGGTTCCACAGTGGGTTAGTAACAGAACTGCCTTCTCTACACTCTAAGTGTGTACGGTGAAGTGTGAATGTACCAAGTCAAAATATCTGTTTCCCTCCTAGGGATGAAACTCATTTTTACAAGTTCCTGCTGGATGGTGGTCAAGTTCTGTAAACTAGTTTGAACTCAGGGTTTGGCTAATGGCTCTTTATTCTTGTTGATTCCCTAAGGCCCAAGGCGTTCTCGGAAGCATGGGCCGGTGGATGGGAGTCAGCCCTGGAATAGGAAAGATCTGGCTTCAAATCTTTTTTTTTTCTTTTGGAGGGGGAAAGGCAGGGCAATTGGGGCTAAGTGACTTGCCCAAGGTCACATAGCTAGTAAGTTTTAAGTGTCTGAGGCCGAATTTGAGCTCAGGTCCTCTTGACTCCAGGGCTGGTGCTCTATTCACTGTGCCGCCTAGCTGCCCCATGGCTTCAAGTCTTGCTTCTGACACACCCTGAGCACAGGCCAGTCACTTAACCTGACAGCAACCCCCTATGCTAACAGTTACTCTCAACCCTGGTATCTTTGCTCAGCTATTCAACAAAGTATTGTGATCTATTAGCATCAAATGGTCAGTTACCTCTGTGAAGATCGGGCGTCAAGACTTCAACTTCAGTGTATTCCACATCCACATTCAAATGGTCAGGCTCTGTCACAAAGAGATCATAACACTTGGTATTAGGCAGCACAATCTCCAAGGAGCCCAAAGCACAGCACATATTCTCACTGTAATGCTGATTCCTAAGAGACAGACAGGATGCAGAGCTTCCAATCAGTGTCAAGGAAACCTTCTAATGGCCTTCAAACAGTTGAAAGACAGACGTGTAGTTATGTGCATAGGTATATCAGTTAAGAACAAATGAGTTATATGTGTATACATTATATCTATATGTATATATGTCATTACTATGTTGTGTTATATGTGGATATATGTGTACAGGTGCATATTTTGGTTTTTATTACATATAATATACACATACATAACCCATTTGATCTTAACTATATGTGTTCTATTTATATGTGTGTATGTATATATACATACAAACATGCACATACACACATAAATATATGTGTATACATACATCTGTATTAATTCCATGCAGGAAGATTTTTCAAGGACTATGTATCAAAAAGGGAAAAGAATGATGTGAGCACTAGGAATACCAGTCAGATATTACTTACCTTGCCTGGATTAAGACTATATAACTATTTCACGATTTTTCCCAAACACAAAAGGGATTAAGGTTGGATAATAACCCAGGAACATAAAATTCTACAAAAGGACAACTCCCTCATCCTGATGAAGTGAATGAAATCTCCCAGAAGGTTACCATTAAATCTGGTCAGATTTATCCTATATCCCTTTCTTGATAAACATGAAGTACACAAGTACTCTTCTGGGACAAAAATGATAGAATGGCATCTTGAAAAACTTCATTTAGATAACCCATTAGCTATCAGAAATATCCTTCTGGCTTCACCAAAGGACTTGCAAACAATGTGATATTTAGCCAGAGATGTCAAAAGCCTTTTGCAAAAAATGTAATTATTTATAACTTCTAGATTCTACGCTATCCCAAGGTTGGAACGAACTCTAAAAACATACTCAGTCTATCCCCCTACCTCCAGGCATAATGTCTTTTCTGTTATCTTGGGCAAATAGATAAGAATACAATTTTTAAAGATTCTCCAGATACTACATTATGCAATCTCTCTCTTGAAAGAATCCCTTAACATCCCTAGGCTTCAGTGTTCTCATCTGCAAAATGTGTGATTTGACCTCCTAGACAGAAAGACACCATACACAATTGTAGAATAATACATATATTTTTGGATATGACCTACATGGGAATTTGTTTTGTCTCTGCATATTTGTTAGATGGGTTTTGTTTTTACAATGGGAAGTTGGGGAAGGGGAGGTGGGAAGTAGAGAAAATAAATGTTCATTGAAAAATTTGTGGTTTGTTGGTTTTTTTTTTTAAAGAATTGGTTGGACTATAGTATCTTCAAGGCATTGTTTTTCAGAAGGACATAAGGGACTTGGAGTATTTGTTAGGTAGTATTTATTGTGTAAAAATGAAATGTATCAGTAATTTTTTGAAAATTGCATTACTTATAAGATCATTCTAGTGATAACAGTCTGTGATTCAATAATCCAGGCTTAGGATTTAAGATGGGGACTACCAAGAAATCTTTGTCGTAGAATCATAGTATGTTGGATCCTGAAAGAGCCTGAGATTATCTCTTCCAAACTGTCCATTTATAGATGAGAGAGGAGGAGAATGAGACATACCTAGCCCATACTGCTCCTTCTAATATTCAAATTAATTCCCTCTTAGGGAGAAATAACTTGGAGTTCTATTTTGCATAAAGATCAATCAATCAATAAACATTTATTAGGTGCCTACTATATGCCATTCACCAAGCTAAGCACCAAGGATACAACAAGAAGCAAAAGACAGTCCCTGCCCTCTAGGAGCTTGTAATCTAATGGAGGAAACAACGAGCAGATAAATACAAACAAAGCGAGCTACATGTGGGACAAATGGGAAGTAATTAGCAGAGCAGGCACTAGATTGAGAATTAGATCAGGTTTTAGATGGAACTTGAAGGCAGCCAGGGAAGGAAGCAGGCTGAGCTGAAGGAGGAAATGCCCAGTCTAGAGATGGAGTGTCTCATTTGTGGGACAAAGAGAGGAAAAATGCAGGTTTTTACAGATGAGGAAACTGAGGCATAGTCACTGACAGAAATATGAAAAGAATTGAGTCCTGATTATATTTTTCTCTTTTGTTATAAACGAATAAACATTTCTTATGAAAAACACAAGACAAAATCAGGAATTTAGAGTGGAATAGGACCTTAATTACCTTTATGTTCATTTGTCGGTTTCATTGTATGGTTCCCAATATCATCATTGTATCCTAGTTCAAAAATCAGTTGCAATGTAATTAGTATTCATGGCAAGGGAAACTTGGTTTTATATCATCTTAATGAGAAATGAAAGGGTGCTTTTTTAGTTCAGTTAAACAGAAAACAAAACAACTCATACTAATAAGGCAAACCATTTAAGATAAAACCTTCTGCCCTAGAAGAAATATCTAGATTTAGAGTTGGAGGAGACCTCTCAGGTCATGTAGTCTAACCTCCTCATTTAAAAAAAAAAAAAAAAGGAAATTGAGGCCAAGTAAGGCTAAGCCTTGACCATTGGATATGGTGAAATGAATAGTCGTGTAGACTTCTCAAACTTAACATGTTCAACAGAACCCACTATCTTTCCTTACTGAAAGTCCCTCTTCTCCTGAGCTTCCTTATTTCTTTTTTTAAAATTTTATTTATTTGTTTACTTATAGTTTATCACATTCAGTTGCACAAGTTTTTGAGTTCTAAATTTTCTCCCCCTCCCTATCCTCCTCCCCACCCCACCATGGCGGCATGCAATCCAATATAGGTTCTACAAATGCCTTCACATTAAACATTAGTCAAGTTGTAAAGAAGGATTATAATCAATGGAATGAACAATGAGAAAGAAGAAATAAAATGAAACAAAAAAAGGGAGAGAAAGCAAGTAGTTTGCTTCAATCTGCATTCAGACTCTATAATTCTTTCTCTGGATGTGGACAGTCCTTTCCATCGTGAATTCTTTGAGTTGTCTTATAGCCTTTCATTGCTGAGGAGCCCGGTCTATCAAAGTCAGTCCTCACAGATAATTGTGTCTGTAATTGTGTACAACATTCTCCTGGTTCTGCTCCTCTCATTCAGCATCAGTTTATTTAAGTATCTCCAGGCTATCATGAAGTCCGTCTGCTCCTCATTTCTTATAGCACAATAGTATTCCATTACATTCATATACCACAACTTGTTTAGCCATTCGCTAATTGATGGGCATCCCCTTGATTTCCAATTCTTTGCCACCACAAAAAGAGCTGCTAGAAATATTTTTGTACATGTGGATCCTTTTCCCACTTGTATGATCTCTTTGGGATACAGCCCTAGAAGTGGTATTGCTGGGTCAAAGGATATGCACGTTTTTGTAGCCCTTTGGGCACAGTTCCAAATTACTCTCCAGAATGGTTAGATGAGTTCACAACTCCACCAACAATGCATTACTGTTCTAATTTTCCCACATCTCCAGCATGTGTCATTTTTCTGGTTTGTCATCTTAGCCAATCTGACTGGTGAGATGTGGTACCTCAGAGTTCTTTTGATTTGCATTTCTCTAATCAATAGTGATTCAGACCATTTTTTTATATGATTTTAGATATCTTCAATTTCTTCCTCTGAAAACTGCCTGTTCATATCCTTTGACGATTTATCAACTGGGAAATGCCTTATATTCTTATATATTTGAGTCAGTTCTCTGTATATTTTAGAAAAGAGGCCTTTATCAGAGACACTGGTTGTAAAAATTCTTTCCCAATTTTCTGCTTCCCTCTTAATCTTGGTTACATTGGCTTTGTTTGTACAAAAAGTTTTTAATTCAATGTAATCAAAATTATCCATTTTGCATTTTGTAATGCTATCTCTTGTTTGGTCATAACTTCTTCCCTTCTCCATAAATCTGACAGGTAAACTATTCCTTGCCCTCCCAGATTGTTTATGGTATCAGCCTTTATATCTAGATCATGAGCCCATTTAGATTTTATTTTGGTATATGGTGTAAAATAATTGGTCTATGCCCAGTTTCTGCCATACTAATTTTCAGATTTCCCAGCAGTTTTTGTAAAATAGTAGGTTCTTTTCCCAGAAGCTGGAGTCTTTGGGTTTATCAAACAGTATATAGTATATGACACTATAGTTATTGACTACTGTGTCTTATGTACCTAATCTATTCCACTGACCCACTACTTTATTCCTCAACCAGTACCAAGTAGTTTTGATGACTGCTGCTTTATAATACAGTTTAAAATATGTTATGGCTAGGCCACCTTCCCTAGCATTTCTTTTCATTAGTTTCCTTGATATTCCGGGCCTTTTCTTCTTCCAGGTGAATTTTGTTACTATTTTCCTAGCTCCATAAAATAATTTTTTGGTAGATTGATTAATATGGCACTAAATAGGTAAATTAATTTAGGTAAAATTGTCGTTTTATTTTATTAGCTCGACTCAACCATGAGCAAATGATGCTTTTCCAATTATTTAGATCTGACTTTATTTGTGTGAAAAGTGTTTTGCAATTGTGTTCATATACTTCCTGGGTCTGAACTTCCTTATTTCTGTCAAGGGCACCATCATCTTCCCATTCACCCAGGTTCAAAAACTCGGCATTATCCTTGAACTCTCACTCTATCTCAAACCACATATCCAATCAGTTGCCAAAACTTATTGGTTTGACCTTCATGTCTCTTGTACTTGTCTCCTTCTCTCCTTTCACACAGTTACCATCTTTCTTTGGGTTCTCATGACTTCTTTCCTGGCCTATTATAATGGCCTCATGACTAGTCTCCCTACCTCAAGTATCACCCTCTTCTTTCCAGTACATCCACCATACAGTGACCAAAGACATTTTTTCCCAAGCACAAGTCTGACCAGGTTACTTCCCTGTTCAGTAAACTCCAGAGGCTCCCAAAAAACAAGCATTTAGTAAGCACCTACCATTGTCAGACAGTGTGCTAGGTGCTGGGGACACAAATACAAAGAATGAAAAACATGACTACTTTCAAGAACATCAAGTATATCTCTAAGTATATTCAGAAAAAATTATGAAGAGAACAAAAATATAAAAAAAGATCAAAACCAAACTCTTTGGTTCATCATTTAAAGCACCTCACGAGCCAGCTCCAGACTACCTTTACGGGCTTATTATACATTATTTCCCTAATGGCCAAATGTGTTTCTTGCACGCTCTTTTCCATATCCCACCTCCATGCTTTAGTACAGGCTGTGCTCATGCTTGGGATATACCTTCTCCTCACCTCAGTCTCTTAGAATCTATTTTGTATATAATTAAATCTGGTAAAGATATTTCCCCAGATCAAATGGAAGCTTCTGGAGGCCAAGGACTATTTCATGGCTGTCTTTGCATTCCCAGCACCTTGTATAGTTCCTGGCATCATAGTTAGGATACTTAAATTGCTTGAGGTTTGAAAATGAATGTCCATTTCATCTCCCACTTCCAAACCTTTGCATAGGCCATGCCTGATGCCTCCTCCCCTCTACCTCTTGGAAATCCTGTCTCTCATCAAGATTCAATTTACCTGCTATATCTCTTTCATGAAGTCTTTCCTAATTCCCCTCTAAATCATTTCATACAATTTTGTATATAGTTTATATCTACTTCTCTGTAAGTATGTTATATCTAGGGCAGCTAGGTGGCACAATGAATAGAGTGCAGGATCTGAAGTCAGGAAGACTCATCTTCATGAGTGCAAATCTGGTCTCACATATTTGCTAGTTATGACCCTGGGCAAATCACTTAATCCTGTTTGCCTCAGTTTCCTCATCTATAAAACGAACTGGAGAAGGAAATGGCAAACCCCTCCATTACCTCTGCCACAAAAGTACCAAATGGAGTCATGAAGATTTGGACATGACTGAAATGACAAAACAACAACAAAGTATGTTTTATTCTCTCCCTCTATCCCCCAACCCTAAAATATAGGGCCAGAGACTTTTGCCTTTGAATTTATATTCCTAGTATGATCATCGGTACCTAATAAGCATTTGGCATATTCAGGTTGAATGATTGCCAAAGTCACACAGATAGATTTGAATTCAGCTTCTCTGACTCCAAATCAGATGATCATACAGCTTCTCATATTCCATCAACCAGAAGTATTTTGTATTTTCTCCTACATATTTCTAGCCTCAATGATATCTTCGTTATGAAGCATGGTTCAATTTCTGATTCAGAATTCTAATAGAGGAGCTAGAGAAGCATGGCAAGAATCCAGACAGACTAGACAATTGAGAAGGGGGAGCTTTGATTACAGCATAATGGAAAAATGCTGGACTTTTATATTCAGAAGACCTGCTAAGAGAAAACATACTTTGTTAGGAAGGAAAGCAAAGTCAAGATGCCATACCAGAGTGACTGTTAGCTTCCACATTGGGATCAGACTGTATCTTCTCATTGTTGGAGTTCAGGGGTGGTCCTGGCCTTAAAATTAAATTAAAAAAGAAACAGAAGAAAAACACAAGAAGCCATTGGCACCAACCCAGAGTAAACAAAATATGACCTAGGAGATGGTCTTGGGAAGACCAGGAGAGTTTTCTTTTCTCATGAGGAAAAAAGGGTTTTTTTTTTCCTAATCTAGAAAATGGACTTTTAAAAGCCCAAAATACTGCAACATGCTAAAAGATTTGAGCTCTTCCTGCACATGTGTCCGACAGAACTGAAGATCAAATACCAGAAAGCAGAGAGAAGGTTCTGGAATCTATTCCCCTTTCCTGCTCTCCATCCCCACCTGCCTCCCACTCCATTCCCTGATCTTTACATCTTAAAATTCTATTCTTCCTGCAAGGTTTAATTCAAATTCCACTTGCTCTGTGAAACTTCCCTTGACCTCTCTTGTTAAAAGGGATCTTCTTCTCTTGTGAACTCCCATCACAATGGCACCTTGCTCATATGTCTTCTAAGTGTTATCATATTTTTTTTTTGTATTTTGGTTGGTCTCAAATATATCACTTGGCACTCTGGATCAGGGGATCTTTCATAGGAGTGGCTGTGTCTGGCTCATTTTTGTATTTCCCACAGCAGCTAGCACAGCATCTTACACATAGCAAGCATTTAATTGTTTGTTGAATTACTTATGGATCAAGATCCTGTTCATCTTCCTATTCCTATTTCCTAAGCTACTCATTTTTCTTGAGTGACATGTCTTGTCTGGATATGGCTTGGATTGACCATGAGTAAATGAAAATGTGTTTGAATTTCCGCATCTATATTTGAATTTTGTTTTATTTTTGTAGGGACTTGATTTCTAAAGAGCTTTACTATGTTAAATCCTAAAATCCATGCAAAATGTTTCAAATAAGAATTATTCAGCTTTGAAGTATTAGCATTAGATTGTAAGCTCCAAGAGTGCAAAAGCTCTGTCTTAGGGACTGGACCTATGATTTCACTGAACTCCCATGTGAGGAAACCCCCCTCTTCCAATGCAAGTTAGCACATTTTCTGCAACTTCTAGTCTTAGAAAGGGGCCTAGAAGGTGGGAGGTGACTTGCCTAGAGTCATGAAGCCAATATGTGTCAGAGATGGGACTTGAACTCAGGACTTCCTGGCTCCAAGGCCAGCTCTCTATCCACTAAGATACACTGTTTTGTGAACTTGCTAATTACCAGAATACATGATATGTGTAAGATCCTATGCTAGGTATATTCTAGGGATCACATAAACAAATATAGTTTACACAGTAGAAATTTAATAAATGTTTGTTGAACTGGAGTGACATAGTCTCTTCCCTCAAGGAAGCAGGAATACAGGGGTTCTTAATTGGGGCCTGGGGACACCCCTGGCATCCCAGAGACCCTTCCAGGGGTCAACATAGTAAAAAGCCCTTAACATTCTCTATCTCTGAGCAAAAGCAACAAATTATTGCCTCTCTAACTTCACTTCATAAGTCAATTTCAACCCCCTTTCACCAAAATAAACAAACTGACCTGGACATCTCCACTGGCATCTGTTTTGCTTTGAAGGGAAAGGAAAAAGTATGTTAAAATTCTTTGTATCCCAATAACGGATAATAAGAGATCATATTTACACAATGCTTTGAAGTTTGCAAAGTAATTTACATATAAAATTTCATTTGAAACTCTCAACAGCCCTATAAGGCAGATGCTATCATTATACCCATTTTACAGATGAGGACAATGAAGTTAAGAGTAACAAGATTAACTTGCCTAGATAGCAATATATTGTATCTAAACCACGTTTGACTGGCTGTGAAGATATCAATAATGTGGAAGGAAGAGGGAAAAGGAAGTCCAGTGCTCCAATATTTCAAAGTCAAATTAATTTACAATTTAAAAAAAAATCAAACAAAAAACTGTCATCCTTTTGGCCATATATGAATGAGCTTCAAGAAGGTCCTGTTTCACAAGAGCAAGAAATCAAGCTTCAAAAAAATCTGAACTTCTCTTCCCACTAATCCAGGGAATCTATCAGTTTACATTGTTCACTATAAGATTCACATTTTTTTAAAAATTAGAACCCATCTCTACATAATTTAAATGAATAAATTGAGTCTGTTCTCTTCCTCTCAACTCTAGACTGATGTAGGCTAAATCCAGGGCCAGCCCAGGGTAAGACTCTGAAGTTAAAATGTTCCTTTCCATCATCCCTCTAGCACCCATGCCTCCCTACTGTCCTCACACTGACCAGGGCCCGCCATTCTGGTTGCTTATGTTGCTACACCTATCCCTCTCTGACACAGCCAAAGCAACATACACTCCAGTCTAGACCTTCAGGATCCTCTCCTAGCCACACAATACTCAATTAAAATTGACCTGCTCAGGTATCTTCGATGTTCCATTCTTTCAGGATCTTGTTGATGGGCTAGCTAAAGTGATAGGCTGACAGCCAGGGCATCAGCAGAAAGTTTTGATATATTTTTGTACTTGCATATTTGTATTTTAACAGGCTCTTACTCCCAAAGAATTGACTTATAATGGACACTTCACACATTCTAACAGTTTGAGTGAGAAATATTTGGGAGGAAGTGCAGAACTGGGAATAGCTTTCTGAAATTATACCACCCCTATCTTATCAGTTGGCACAGCTCTAGGGACTGCCTTAGATAGTTTAAATCCAACTAAAATCTAGCATTAAAAAGTTAATTTCCTCTCTCTTTTCAAATAGATTTGTAGTCAATCAAAAATTCTTTCTTTCTGACCTCCTCTGTCTCCTAATCAAAAAAATAATGCCTTTAATTCTATCCAGGCAACATCTCCACACTTGTAAATACAAGATTAAGTACTTGCCCAAATTAAACTACAAAATCCCAGATCTATTTTAACTCCTTTCATTTTTTTTTTTATAGATGCAGAAACTGAGATTCAGAAAAAGGAAGTAGTCCACCAGGTCACACATTAAGTTAATAGCCAAAAGGAGATTAGGATCCAGACCTCCTCATTCCCAGGCTATTGGCTACCCAAGCCACACACTAAAGATTACCATTAGTATAGAATCATAGATTGAGGGCTAGAACTAATCCAATCTACAAATGAACAAAATAAAGATCAGAAAGGGGACGGGATTGGCCCAAGGACACACTACTAAGACATGGTAGGGAAAGAACTTGAACCCAGACTCTCTGAATCCAAAGTTCTCTTTCTACTATCCTATGCTGCAAGAACATCATGAAATACTCTACTCAGCTCCTACCACATGCACCACAGCCGTATAATTACCGAGGCCCCTGAGAAGTGGAACCCCTTATTCATCATATAAATCTACTGCTGCTGAGCTAGCTAGATGATGCAGAGGATAGAGTGGCAGGCCTGAAGTCAGGAAGACTCATCCTTCTGAGTTCAAATTTGGCTTCACACTTACTAGTTGTTTGATCCTGGGCAAATCACTTAACCCCATCTACCTCAGTTTCCTCATCTGTAAAATGAGATGGTGAAGGAAATGCCAAATCACTCTAGTATCTTTGCTATGAAAAGTTTAAGTTTTGGGGGAAGGTTTTTTGAGGGGGAGTTCCAACATGAAGAGCTGGATACCACAAAAATGACTGAACAAACAACGAAACTACTGGGCTTAGTTAACTTCTTTTCCAGGGCAATGCATAGATGGGGGAAAAAAGACACATTACTCACCCTTTGCTTTCTTAAGAAAGTACCATCTGGCTATAAGAACCAGCGTAATGATTATGGCACCAATGATGAACACTGCAATAAGACCCTTCATCCATGGAGCAAGAGTGACTGGAAATGAAATCAACAATAACTTACACTTAAAGTTTGTAAAGATTTTACATTTGTTACCTCACTTGAGGCTCCCAACACTGTTGGGCAGATACTATTATTACCATAACCTGCCCTCCTCTGACCTTTCTTACATATACCCATAATATTGTGCTCTTCAATCCAGTGACAGAGGCCCCCTGGGAGTTCCACAAACAAAACTCTCCGTTTCTTGGTCCAGGCATTTTCTCTGGCTGTCCCTCATGCCTGAAATGCTCTCCCTCCTTAGTTCTGCCTGTTGCACTCCCTGGCTTCCCAGAAGTTTCAACTAAAACCTCATCTTTTATTGAAAGCTTTCCTCCTTCCCAACCCCTCTATTCTAATATTTTCCCTCTGTTAATTATTTCCTACTGATCCAGTATGTAGCTTGCTTTGTTGCCATGTTGTCTCCCGGAATAGATTGTAAACTCCTTGAAGGCAGGAGCTGTCCTCTGTCTCTTTTTATATTCCCAGTGCTTAACATGGTGCCTAGCACATAGCCGAATTTAATAAATGCTTTTTGATTGGTTATCCCCATTTTATAGAAGAGAAAACTGAGGCATATGGTGGTTAAGTGACTTGCCTATACAAGTAGTTAGAGGCAGAATGTGAACCTAGGTCTTCCTGACCCCAGGTTCAGTGCTCTAACCACTACATTACACAATCTCTCCAATTAGACAGGAAGTTTTCTAGACTTTCAAGAAACTGCTTTAGAGGAAGGCAAAAAATTAAACTCGTTTTGATAGCTGTTTGCCTCTACCTTCAAATGGAGCATTTTTCTCTGAGGTACTCAAGGTGTATAGACAACACACAAACCACCTTCACTCCCAACTTTCAAGACAAGTAGGCTTCAGACTGTCCTTTCCATTTCTCAATGATGACTACTAAAGTGAAACTGGTCATAGGATCTTAAGATTTAAAGCCACAAAGGATCTTAAGAAATCAGCTATTCTAGATGCCTCACCAATGGGGAAACTGAGGTCCAGCAAGATCACCCATTCATTTTTCACTGTGGAAACTGAGATCCAGTGTCACATGCTGGGTTTCTAGCCCATGTCTTCTGTTTTCAAATTTAGCACTTTAATTACACTACTACATCAGCCTTCCCTATTTAGCAAGTGGCAAACCTAAACACAGGACTTGGGTCTCATAATTCTGTTGAATATACTCTAGAACAGTGATTCTCAACCTGTGGGTTGTGGATCACCTGAGTTATTGAAAGGGGTCAATCTCATTAAATGACTCACTATTCTACATAAGTAACATACTTGTTGTCATACAAAGAATAAATAATGTCATGTATGTATGTATCATTATTTTTCAAATGTAAATAGATGCCATGGTGATGAATAAAATACAAATACATTTATCATTACGTTGTTGAAGTTTAATGACTCTTTGTTATTTTGTATTTCTCTTAATCTACTAATATCTAACAGCGGTTCTCAACCTGTGGGTTATGTTCAATTTAAATACATCCTGCATATCAGATATTTACATTACAATTCATAACAGCAGCAAAATTACAGTTATGAAGTAGCAACAAAAATAATTTTATGGTTGGGGGTCACCACAACATGAAGAATTGTATTAAAGGGTCGCAGCATTAGGAAGGTTGAGAACCACTGATTAGGACCTTCATGGAACATTAAAAAATAATTCCTACTGTTGTAAAGACCAGGAACCTTTGCTCTCAAAGGGCAGTTCACATTGTCTCCTAGAAATAGTGCCCTCATTGTTGGCAATGCTCTTCAAGGACCACAAATCACTGCATGAGTGATGACTTACCTTTGACTGTAATAATGTTACTCTTTGGGATCCTGTTGTGCAGGTTGGCCCTGTTGGAAGCAATACAGTAATACTGCCCTTCATCCTTCTTGCTGGCTTGTAAGGTGTGCCAGATCACTTGGGTGTCATTTGAGGTTTTTTCAAAAAAAGGGACTACAGCGTTATGTCTGTAAAACTTATAGTGAATTGGCCAAGACCCTTCATCAGTACTGCACCGGAGCACAACCTCTTTCCCACTCTCTACTTCCTCATGGAGCAGAATGGATAGGTTGACCCTGGCAACCGGAACTAGAAGAAAAGAAATAGGACAAAGATCTTTAAAAGGGGGTTGGGGGAGACAAATAATAACCAATAGTCATCAATGATAGTTGGTTTTAATAGAGGCCTATATTGTGAATACAGTACTTAACAAAGCTAGAGGACCATCTGATAGGAAGGTTTTTAGAGGGGATTCTTGTTCAAGTTCAGGTTGATTAAGACGGCTGTTGGGGTTCCTTCCCATACTGACATTCTATGATTCTGAAATAATAACAGTTGATATCTACCTAACACAAAATACTTTACAGACAATATCCCATTACATTATTACACATTAACTCTGTGAGATAGGTAGTAAACATATTCTTATCCCACTTTACAGATGAAATAGGTGAGAAACCAAGAGATTTTAAATTACAAACTCACACAAATTTTAAAATAGTAGGGTTATAGGTCAAGAACTGAAAAGGGACTTGGAGGACACTGAGTCTACCCAACCCCACCCCTCCTCACTCTGTGGATGAAGAAAGTCTTCATGAGGTAAAGGGACTTCTCCAAGGTTACATGGGTAGAAAGTGGCAGAGTTAAAATTTTAACTCAATCTTGTGATTCCAAATTTATTGCTTTTTACTATACCACACTACCTCCTCCCCAATCTTGTTGTTAACTTTAGGACTGCTCTTTTCCCTATCAATTCACTTCCTTCCCCAAACTAAATCATTCCCATGTTCTCCAGACTTTCCCTGGCTAAGCTGACTCATTTCCCTTCACCTCATACTCATCTTCAACAAGCAATGCTCTTGGAGTCTCCTCACTAATCACCGTGCCTTACATATCATTTGATCTATGTCTTTATTATGGAATCTTAGAGTTAGAAATAAAAAAAGAAACTTTAGGCCACCAGGTTTTGAACTACTTTTTAATAAATGGTGGCAGGAGCACCCATTGTAATGAAATAACAGATATTCTCAAATATTTCACAAACTTAGATCTTAATTCCCTCCAGACTAATTACATGCCACTCGCCTTAGGTTCCAGCCAAACTGATCGACTTGTTGTTCCCTGTATTTCCCTGACATTCCATCTCCTATAGCCATGGCTTTGACCAAGCTGTCTCCCATGCCTAGACTGCCCTCCCTATTAACTTCTGAACAATAGAATCCTTAACTTCCTTCAAGATTCAGTTCATTTACCATTCCTACACCAAGTCCATCCTAATCCTCCATATTGACTGCTACAACTGTTCTAACATTCATTACATCAAAGGTACACTACTTTCTGTTTCCTGTCTGCTTTTTTGTTATACTGGGCTTCTTGTAACCACAAATGATAACCAGAAATTTTCCCCGTCTTTCTTTTTTTTTTTGGGGGGGGGGGGGCAGGGGTGCTCTCTTTCTGATTTCTTTGCTTCTCAAGCCTCTGGAGTGAAATTTAAAAACTGAGGTTGAATTGATTATGTTATTCATTGTGTTTAATTTAACTTTTCGATTTTGATTTCAGGAAATCTAGAATTCCTAATGTACTTTAGTTTTCCCCCCATACTTTTCTACATGTTCCTGTTTTGTTGCTTTATTTGAGCAATTTAAGTTTCCTCCTAAACATAACTACTAGATAGTGACATCACTTCCAGTGTCTTTCCTCTGGTCTTCCATAGCTTTCTCAAGTTGTTTTGGCATGGGATGGGGGTAGGTTTGATGATAGCTCCACCTTTCACCTTCCTGTTCTTATCAAGGCAATGTTCACTGCATATAACACTCTTGTGCAAAGTCCTTGAATTCGAAGTGGGACCACCATGTCAACATTATGACACTATGTCCTTTTTCTTTAACTCTTTCAAGCCATTGTAACACATTTACCGGGGTGCTACCAGAAGCTAGGATTAATAGGAATATTATGCGGGCAGTAGTTTAGGGCTCTGGTGAGGTTTTCATAGCTCCTATAGCAATCTAAAATTCCTGTTGGACATTATCACCTCGGCCCCAATTTGAAGTTTGTCTCCCTCCCCACAGCATGAATGATACATTAGATTTTGAAAAAGTTGTTCTTGTTATCTTTATCCTCAGTGAATCAGCAAACATTTAGCAAATACCTACTATGTGCCAGGCCCTGCGCAAACGGTATGTTCCTCAATGATAAGTAACGTTTTAGTTTTTGTCTTGTAATCACCAGTAGAGGGCGGCTTGGTGGTACAGTGGACAGAACACTAGGCTTAGAGTCAGGGAGATCGGAGTTCAAAGCCAGCCTCAGACACTCGCTAGTTGTATCACCCTGGGCAAGTCACTTAACTGCTATTTGCCTCATCTTCTCATCTGTAAAATGGGGATACACTGGAGAAGAAAATGGCAAGTCACTCCAATAACTTTGCCAAGACAAAAGTGTCCATGGAGTTACGTAGAGTTGGACATGACTGAACGACAGCAACAAATGGTACCTTGAACATATCAGTCATTTATTAGATAGCTGCTGGATTGAATTGTCCAAGATCACACAAGGAATAAATGCCAGAATCAGGATTCAAGCCCATGTTCTTGGACTCCAAATTCAGTGTTCTTTTGGCATCCCCAAACCTCTGAAAACATCATTTAAACCAGGGATAGTGTCCAAATTTTGCTTTGAAGCAACAGAGTTCTTTTAAGGATATCAAAGTATTTTCTTTACTTCTTACACATCAACTTACCTATCACCACGACGTGCAAGACATCACTAGTCACTGACCCTTGGGAATGGTGGTTTTCTGCCACACAGGTGTATTCCATTGTTGCAGTGGGCCTGTCCAAGAATCTTGCTGGTTGATTGGTGAACATCACTAGCTGATTCTTACATACATTCATTTTACAAAGACGGTACCTAATCGGTGGTGTCCCATTTATTGACTGGCAATAGAGTTCTAAGAGCTGCCCCTTTATTACTTCAGATTCTGAGTTATGAAAAATTCTGGGCTTAGAGACAATTTCTGGGGGGAGAAAGGAGAAAAAATAATTGAGAAACTACTGGAGACACTTGAAATTCATTCTTTGTAATAGGGAAGGCTCCAATAGTGTACTTAATTAGTTGCTCAAGGTCAATTCTACAAAAAATGATTAGGATGTTCCTAAAAAGAAAAACAAATCTTTATTTAATTAAGATAAAAGTAGTACTTCAGATCTATTGAAACATTCCAATCAATCTTATCATTTAGAAAGATGACCAAAAAATGCTCTCCCCCAAATTTTTAAATTAATTTTAATTAATTGAGTGATTTAAAATTAATTGATCAATTAATTTATTTATTTTCGTTTCCTACATTCACTTCCATAAGATTTTGAGTTCTAAATTTTCTCCCTCTCCTTTCCCTTCCCCCTCACCAAGATGGCATGCAATCTAATATAGGCTCTACATATACATTCATATTAAACATATTTTCACATTAGTCATGTTGTAAAGAAGAATCAGAATGAATGGGAGGAACCACAAGGAGAAATAACAATAAAAAAGACAGCACAAATAGTACGCTTCCATCTGCATTCAGACTCTACAGTTATTTTTCTGGATGTGGATAGCAATTTCCATCATGAGTCTTTTGGAATTGTTTTGGATACTTGCATTGCTGAGAAAAATTAAATCTATAAAAGTTAGTCATCACACAATGTGGCTGTTACTGTGTTCAATGTTCTCCTGGTTGTGTTCACTTCACTCAGCATTGGTTCCTGTAAGTCTTCCCTGGTTTTTCCAAAGTCTGCCTGCTCGCCATTTCTTCTGGAACAACAGTATTCCATTACATTCAGATACCACAACTTGTTGAGTTATTTCCCAATTGATGGGCATTCCCTCAATTTCCAATTCTTTGCCACCACAAAAAGAGCTGCTATAAATATTTTTGTACATGTGGGTCCTTTTCCCATTTTTATGATCTCTTTGGGATACAGCCCTAGAAGTGGTATTGCAAGGTCAAAAGGATATGTACATTTTTATAGCCCCTTGGGCATAGTTCCAAATTGCTCTCTAGAATTGGTTCACAATTCCACTAAAAATGCATTAGTATTCCAATTTTGGCACTTCTCCAACATTTATCATTTTCCTGTTTTGTCATATTAGTCAATCTGACAAATGTGAGGTGGCACCTCAGAATTGTTTTGATTTGCATTAATCAATAGTGATTTAGAGTATTTTTTCATATGACTATAGACAGCTTTAATTTTTTCCTCTGAAAAATGCCTATTCATATCCTTTGACCCTTTATTAATTGGGGAATGATTTGTATTCTTACAAATTTGACTCAGTTCTCTATATGTTTTAGAAATGAGGCCTTTATCAGAGACATTTGTTATAAAAACTGTTTCCCAGCTTTCTGTTTCCCTTCTAATCTTGGTTGCAATGGCTTTGTGCAAAAACCTTTCAATTTAATGTTATCAAAATTATCCATTTTGCATTTCAAAATGTTCTCTATCTTTTGCTTGGTCATAAATTCTTCCATTCTCCATGAATCTGACAGGTAAACTACTCTGTGCTCTCCTAGTTTGCTTATAGTATCTATACTGAGTTTTAGATATTTCTTCATTAAAAAAAAAATCAGTTCAATTTTGAAAACCATTCATTTCTTTTTTTATTTTTTGTATATTTTATTTTATTTATTTTAGTTTACATCATTCATTTCCACTAGATTTTGAGCTACAAATTTTCTCCCCATCTTTCCCCTACCCCCCCTCA
>CM053586.1:200178298-200198907 GCA_028646515.1 Pseudochirops corinnae
AGATCTAGAAAGAACAGAGTTTAAATGGAGACTGAAGCAATACATGCTATCGTTCTTTTTCATGTTTGGTTTTCTTTCTTTTTTCCCATTGTTCACTGCATTGGTTACAACCCTTCTATACAATCAGACTAATGTCCAATGTGAAGAAAAAAAAGGATGAGTCTTCCTGACTTTAGACCCAGTACTCTATCTACTTTTCTGCCCTTTGATAGCTTAAGGCTATTAAATTAGTACTTATTAAAACTTTAAAATGAACTAAGATTTTTGGGATACCCTATTAATCTTTTATAACTTTTACCGTCTGGTCTCAGTTCAGCCTTCTGGAATCAAGCAGAAGTCTAATAGTCATATCCTAAAAACCATCATATCCTTTCTATATCTTTTCTTTTCAGGTAAACCTTCCCCATTCTTCTTTCAAGGACAAAAGCCTTTTAACCATTCAAATACTTGATGAAAACTAGTTAAGTGGCTTAGGGGATGATAGAGTGCCAGACCCGGAATCAGGAAGACCTGAGTTCAAATCCAGGGCAAGTCCTATAACCTCTGCCAGCCTCGATTTTCTTGTCTGTAAAATGAGGACAATACTAGCACCTAAGTCCTAGGGTTGTTGTGAGGATAAAATGAGATAATATCTGTAAAGTGCTTTGCAATCCTTAAAGCCCTAAATAAATGCTAGTTGTTATTGTTATGATGTTAAAATTGTACCTTGTTCTGGTCCCCATGACTGCTGCCCCTCCCTGCCCCTGCCCCTCCCTGACCCGGTCAGTATAATAAGTTTAGAAGTTGGTTAGTTGTGGTCTTTTGTGCTTGAAGACCAAAATGACATCATTATGTTGGGACCAAGGTCTGGTGTGTCCAATTATGACTGATCAGACCAATATGAGCTCTGCCACAGGTTGGACACAAATAATCCACGGGAACATCTGGAGAGGCGATGTCTCTAAATTTGCCCATCTCGCTTTTTTTTTTTGAGCTACTGCGATTCTGCTTTGCTCATAGAGCACAGCACCTTCTTTGATGTGGGCACACCATATTGGGCGGTCTTGTGCCGGTGTCTCCAAATGTCTCATCATTGAGCCTAAAGTTCTTCAGAGACCTCATCAGTGTCCTTGTATTGTTTCTTCTTGTCTTGTGTGAGTTCTCTGTAAGCTAGTCTTCCAGGCAAACATACATTTAGCATTCGAACAACGTGGCTAGCCCATTGGGATTGCACTCTCTGCATCAGCATTTGAATGCTTGGCAATTCAGCTTGAGGAAAGACCTCCATGTCCAGTATCTTTTTATAAGTTTATAAGTAGTCATTATATGATAGCAATAGCAGGAAGTAAGATTGCAAAGGGGAATCTAGACCCTCTCAAAGACCAAAGGAACATAATTTGCAAATGGTATCATCTATTAACCAAAAAATCACATCCTAGTAAATATGTATGTGCCAAATCAGGAGAAGGCAACTAGGCCTTACTGTCAGAGACTTTGGTCCCTGATATATAAATCTCAGATAAATTTCCAGCAATAAGACTGGCAGAACACCAAAAGTTGCTGAAAATTTGAGATGATGTGGACATGTTAACTTTAAAGTTTTCTTGACAACCTTGAGATGATTTGGGACATGTTCATGAGCTAAGCCCAAAGTGGCACAGATCAGAGTTAGTCTATTTCCTCTACCCTCCAAAAACCCTATAAAAATGAGGCTCCAAATTCCTGAGCACTCTTCCATCTCCGAAAGGTCCAGGCTGCTTGAGTGCCCCTGATTCTAATCCATGGCTCCATGAGAGATTATCTGAACCTCTCCCTTCCTCCATCTTCTTCCCCATGCTGGAGCCTTCCTTCACCACCATACCCCTATCCCCATATCACCTGCTTCTATACCCCTTTTAACTGCTTGTCTCTGTACTCTCTGCCCCTTATTAAAGTGTAATTGCAGTCTCATTCCCTGCTGCCAATCATAGTTTTACCCAAAGAGTACCCAAAGAACCAATTATGCCTGCTCCATATAATAATTTCATAAATTAATTATCATTTCATCATCATTATTATGTATTATGATGTCCCCTTTAAATCTTCTTTTCTTAGGTCCTCACCTCCCAATTCTTTCAAGAAGAAAAGTCTTTTAGCTGGCTTCCAGAATACGTAACTTCTTCAGAACCTTGCATTTCTAGTTGTACCCCAGTGGTGCTATAGGCAGTTTTATGGCCAGCTTTTCCAAGAAGACAAATAAGACTATACTTCATTGATATATTTGTGTCTGAAAAATAGACTCTACCAGGAACGGCAGTGGAAAGAGGACTGGGTCAGAGGACTTGGGTTTGAATCTCTGCTCTGTCTGATTACTACTTGTGTAATCTCGAGCTTCATTTCTTTGGGTCTCAGTTTCCTCCTTTGTAAAATTAGAATGCTGGGCTAGATGACTTCCCAAGGCCCCTTCTATCTCTAAATCTAATACTTCTAGGTTGAAGTCTCTGAGCCTTAGCAAGACTGAGCCCTCATTCTTGTTGTTTCTTGTTGTCTGGTCAAAGAATTCAGTGATAATAATGCCACTACCCTCGGTGATCCAGTAACATCCGCCTCCTTGCTGCTTCATGCATAAGACTCGGCATTGCCTGACTTGGAGTGTTTTTGCTAGCTGTCCCCCGTGCTTGGTGCCTTCTTTTCCTCTCTGCTTCATGGCTTTTCTGGCTTCAAATCCCAGCCAAAATCTCTCCTTGGTAAAAAACCTTTCCCTCTCTGTATATCTGCAGTTGATCCTGTCTTTTGTCTTTTTTGTACATAGTTGTTTACATGTTTTCTTCCCTGTTAGATTATTAACTCCTTGAGGGTAGAGAATGTTTTTTGCATTTCTTTGTGTGCTCAGTGCTCAACACAATATCTGGCATATAGCAGGTACTTAATAAATGCTTTTTGACTGACTGAATAAGAAAATGCAGCTGTTGGGTGCCCACTTCAGTGTTCAGTTTAAATCAATTTAACTAAGCAGGTAGTCATAGAGCCATTACTGTGGACTCATATTCATGAAGGATACAAAAGGAATCTAAGAAATCGTTCATGAATCAAAGGAGTTAACACTCTAATATGCCACAAAGCTTCCTAAGCTCATCCACTATTGGTAGTAGGGAGACCAAGTAGTAGATTCCTGTTCTGGGGACCAGGAACAAAGAATAGAGGTCACACTTCAGGCAGAGGAACATGAGAACATGGGCAGCTTCCATTATAGATCAGAACCAGGATGCTTTGCCAGTAGTGACTGCAAAGGGTGTAAGACATTACAGGGTAAAGGTATCCTCTAGCCTTTAGGTTGATCTGGTGGTTCTTACCTAGTGGCCATTTATTGCTGAGTTATTAAAGTTTTGTTTTGGAATCTATTTTTCTTTTTCTTTCTTTTTGGAGGGGGGAAGGCAGGGCAATTGGGGTTAAGTGACTTGCTCAAGGTCACACAGCCAGTAAGTGTTAAGTGTCTGAGGCTAGATTTGAACTCAGGTCCTCCTGATTCCAGGGCCAGTACTGTATTTATTATACCACCCAGCAGTCCCTGGAATCTATTTTTCTGCCTTATCTCTACCTAATGAGTTCCAAAAGTTGATTACCTGTTGTGTGAGATACTCCGGGTGCTGCAGAGGCATCTCAAGCTCAATATATCTAAACCAGAACTCATTATCTTCTCCCCAACTCACCTTGTTCCAAACCTCCCTCTCTCTATTGAAGGTACCATCATTCTTCAGTTTCCCGGATTTGTAACCCTGGAGTTACCTTCAACTCTTCACTTTCCTTCACCTCATATATCTCATCAGTTGCTAAATCTTGCTGTTTTTACTTCTCATTTTGTCTCTTACATTCAGCCCCTTCTCTCTTCTCACATGTCTGTGACCACTTTAGTTCAGGCCCAAATCACCCCCCAGTAGATTACAGAAATGTCCTCCTCATCACTTGCCAGTCTTTCCTCATCTCAGGCCATCCTCAGTCCACACTTACTGTCTGTATAACCCTGACAAGTCACTTACCTCTATGCCTCAGTTTCTTCAACAATGAAATGGGAATAATAATAACTCCTACCTCATAGGGTTGTTGTAAGCATCAAATGAGATAATATTTGTAAAGTTTTTAGCACATAATAGGCACTTAATAAGTGCTTATTCACTGGCTCCCTCCCTCCTCACATTGCTGCCAAAGTGATTTTCCTTGCTACTCCCCTACTCAATAAACTCTAATGGCTCCCTATTTTCTCTAGAGTAAAATATAAACTCTGTATAGAATTTAACTTTTAAAGCCTTTCACAACCTGGCTCCTATCAAACGGTCCTTCTTTCTGTTTCTCACATTTCTGTTCTTGTCTCCCATCTCTGTCTTTCACATCAGCAAAGTACTCTTCCCTCACCTCAAGCTCATGGAATTCTTCTCTTCTTTCAAGATGTAGGTTATGCACAATCTTTTGCATGAAGCCTTACCTAATCTCTGCTGCCTCCTCCCACCCCCCAACTGCTAGTGTCCTTTCTCCCTAACTACCCTGCATATAACTTCTTAGTATTCATTCTCTTTGTTTTTTTCTGTATAGCTTTCTATATCCATTCTCTTAACAACTGCCCTCTCCCCACCCTGATCTCCAGCCTTGGAACTGAATCAAATCATCTTGGTCATTGTTCTTGGATGAGGCATGTCATTCTACTCCCCTACTTACTATCCTTGTAATTTTCTGGACCAAGTGTGCTTTCTTAACCTCTACTCTCCCATGTATATCATCTTCCCTGTTAGAATGTTAGTTACAGGGACTTTCTTTGCATTGGGATTTATATCCCAAGTGCTTGCCCTTACTTGATAAATGATTTATCATTTATCCATCCATGCATGTGTGTGTTTATTATTAAATGTAAGTTTCTTAAAAAAAAGAGATTATTTATTTTTTTGTATTTTTATCCTCAACTCCTAGCAAGGCGCCTGGAATTTGGTAGACCAGGAACTGGCCAGCCCAATCCTGTCCAATGCCTGCTTTCATATAACTATGAACTAAATGATTTTTACATTTTCATGATGGGCTGTACAAAAGTGGACCTGGCCAGATTTGATGCTTGGCTGTAGTTTGTATGTAGTAGATGCTTAATAAATGCTTTTGATGGATTGATTTTATTTGTTCTAAGCTTACCAGTTGTTTAAGTTTCATATTCATTTCTCATTTAAATATACTGGAATTTAGGAAACATGTCAATTGAGCGGCCAACAAGCATTATTTACTTATATGCCGGTAACTAGGTATGCAAAAATAGATGTAACTGTTTCTGACCTCAAGGTTCTTACATATGTAGAAAGATGTGAAATAGATATGCGGTGATTTGAGGATGAGGGAGTCACAGGAGAAGGTTCTGAAGGAAACTTGGGCATCTTAAAAGGCTAATATGAGGAGGAAATACACTCCCAGCATGGGAGATAGTAGAGAGATGGAACATTGTGTGTGAAAAACAGTAAGAAAGACGGTCTGCCTGGACCATAGAGTTCATGAAGGAGAATGATATGTGTAAGATGCTCTGGGAGATGCAGTAGTCCTCCCCACCTCCACCCTCCTAGACACTGATGTTTTACATCTGTTTTACATGTGTTTCTGTATCTTGCAAGTTTGGGATTGCTAAGCCTAAAAAGCAGGTTACATTTACAATAAAGTTGGAAAGGTAGCTTGCTGCCAGGTTAGGAAAGGGTTTGAATGCCAAACAAAGGAATTTATATTTGACCAAGTAGATAATATTGAGAGGTGGCATGCCATGATAGACAGAGAACTGGCCTTACATCTAGGAAGATCTGGACTTAAGTCTTGCCTCTCACTTGGACTGGCCATCTAACTCCAGGCAAGTCGCTTAACCTCTCAGTGCTCTAGACAGTTTTCCAAGAATCTCTAAGACTATAAGTTGCAGAAAAGGTGCCGACTCTCATGGGCAGAAGTTCCCCATCCCCACCTCCGTGAACTCTTTATACCAGTGAAATCCCAGGTCCTGTTTCTGTCCCCTATCTTTAACTATTAGAATTAGAAGGAATCAATGGAGTTTATTGAAGAGAGGAAATTATTTTGGTAGCTAAGTTGAAGGTGGCTTGCAGTGGGGAGAGATTTAAGGCAGGTACACCAATTAGGAGGCTGCTTCAATTATCTAGGTGGAGAATGATGAAACTTTGACCTAGAATAGTGGCTGTGTGAATGGGAAGAAGGGGACAGATATTAGAGAGGCATGGAGGTAGAGATGGCAAGGCTTGACAATTGCATAGACATGTAGAGGGAATGTGAATGAGGAGTTAAGGATGACCCTGAGGTTGTGAACTTGTGTGATTGGAAGGATGGTGTCCTGAAGAGAAATGGAAAAATTCAGAAGATAATTTTGTGGGGAATGATTGTGAGTTCTGGTTTGGACATGCAGAGTTCTGTTTATGATGAGGTCAGCAAATTGAGAGGCGGGGGTGGGGGGAGAGAGAAAGAGAGAGAGAGACAGACAGACAGAGAGAGAGAGAGAGAGAGAGAGAGACAGAGAGAAGATGAGAGGAGAGGAGGGAAGGCGAGGGGAGGGCAGGGGAGGGGAGGGGACAGAGCCTTGGAGAACGCCCACTTTTAGCAATGGCATGATTTGGTAGAAGAGCCATCAAAGGAGAAGGTCAGAAAATTAGGTAGAGAATGAGGAGAGAATTATATCATGAAAACCTAGAGAGGGGAAAATATTCAGGAGAGGATGATTAATGGAGTCAAATGCTGCAGAGAGGTCGAGAAAGATGAGGACTGAGAAAAAGCCAGCAGATTTTGAAATTCGGTGATCACTGGTATTTTTGGAAAGGGGAATGATGAGACAGGGGCCAGACTGCAAAGGGTCTGAAAGTGAGTGATAAGAAAATGAAGGTAATGAATATAGACAAATTTTTCCTTCTAGTTAGTCTGAGAAAGAGAAGAGAGATATAGGACAATAGTTTGAGGGGATGGTCAGATCAGGTGAAAGATTTTTCTGTTTGGGGTAGATGGTTCTATTTGTAGGCAGCAAGCAGAGAAAGAACCAGTAGTTAGGAAAAGGCTGAAGTCAAAGAGAAGGAAGTGACCATTGTGGGGACTGGCACTAAGATGTCCCTGTTTCCATCGCTTGTGGTGATGTATGGTTATTTGGCTACATACAAGCTCTGTGATGGACCATGTGTCTGTCATCTGAGGATCACAAGGTAAACTGCAGGGTAATGAGATTTTCAACCATAGCAGCTCTCAAGGACCATCTATTAAGTTGGGAAATCATTTGTAATTTACATCAGTAGAGAGGATACCTGCCCTGAGGAAAGCATGGATCCTTGAAGTATTAAACTATACAATCGTTTCTTCTCTCAACTTTCCCTTTCCAGACCTAAAAGTCCAAGTTCTTTTAGTTAGGTGATTCCACACCCCCAACAAAACCCCACAAACCTCACAAAAAACAAGAGCGACAACAAAAAGCAAATCTATTTTCATTTGGATTATCCTTATTTCTGTCAAGTCTTTGCATTTAGTAGTGACCAGGATGTCTGTGTTCTCAGTGCACTCACCCTATTTTAACTTTAAATAAAGGCAAAGTAGAGAGGTAGCTTGGGGCAGTTGTTAAAAATTTTATATAGGAGTCAATAAGACCAGGTTCAAGCCTTGTCTCTGATTTGCACTGTATGTGATCATTGAGAAATCACTTAACTTCTCAGAGTCCCCAGGTAATTCTTCAGGACAAAATTGCAGAGTAGTTGCTCATTCACAGTGAGGGGGAGTCTCTCTGTTGAATACCCCCTACAATGATGAAAATCATTGCTTTGGGAAAGGTGGGACCACCACCAACCATCAAAACATAACAAGGTTGTATTTTCCACCCCAGCCAGACAAGAATCATGATGGAGTATAGGCTTAGTTGGAAGGGACCTTAAACGTCATCTAGTCCGATTTCCTCATTTTATAAATGGGGGAATTGAGACCTGGTGAGGAGAATTGGCTTGCTCAAAATTACTGAGCTGGCAGTGTCCTCGAAAAATGGAGGAAAAAAATTCATTGTTTAAAAACTGGTCACAGATCTTTTAAAAACAAAATGAAACAAGTTCCATCAGTAAATGATTCAGGCTAACATTTTTTTTTCCCAGTAGACGCAGGCCTGCGACTGGGGCAGAAGCATTCCTAAACTCATAGACTTAGACCTAGTAAAGGTTGTTATGGTTATCTAATCCAACTCCCTCTTTTTCCAGAAAAAAACACAAACTGAGATTCAGAGGTGGTGGCTTGCTGACTATCAACGATCCCCGATCCCCGGACTTAATGGCCCTGGGCATGACTAGGTTAAGCAAGAGTTATCTCCCCACTTCTTACTGAAATGATTTTCCCTTCTCTGTCAACATTTAGCTTTCACCATCAACGCAATTGCGATGAGAGCAGAGCCAGGCTGGGAGGTGGAGAATGGACAGAACCTCACTCTGAGGTGCCTCGTGGACATCAGCACCACCGCGAAGCTGCTGCCCCAGCACCAGGTCCTCTTCTACAAGGATGACGCTCTGCTCAGAAACGTCACCTCCTGGGACAGAGAAGAGGGCTTTTTTATTCAGGCTGCTCGGATCTATGACCGAGGGAATTACAAGTGTAAGGTGATTCTGAGCAACAAGGAGAAAACCACGAGAGATTACTCTCTTTCAGTGAAAGGTAAGTGCCTTGCCACTGGATGCTGCTAAATCAGCAGAAGTCAATCTATGTGCCAGGAGCCGTCAGAGACTGTAAGAGACAGGAAAATTTTGAACCACCTGGTTCAAACCACCAGGGTATGGACCTGGGTTTGGATTTTACCGCTGCTCCTTCCTTATCTGTAGGACCTCAGGCAAATCACTTAACCTCTCCTGGCCTCAGTTTCTTCATCTGTAAAATAAGAGGATCGGATTAGATGGCTCCTGATGCTCAAAAAATAGTTCAAATCCTACCTCAGACACTCACTAGCTGAGTGACCTTTGAGCAAGCCACCGAAGTGCTGTTTGCCTCAGTTTTCTCAACAGTAAAATGGGGATGATAACAACACCTCCCTCTTAGGCTTGTTGTGAGGACTGAATGAGATAACATTTGTAAAAAGGGCTTAGCACAGGCCTGGCGCAGAGTAGACACTAGATCAATGCTTGTTTCCCTTTCCTCCTGATGTCCCCTCCAACTCTAGATATATGATCATATGAATGCAGTGCCAAACGCAGGCAGGCTTCAGCTCTGGCCGAAATTTATAACAAAGGCAGGAACTTGGAGGGTGATTAATTTTTGTCATTGTTGTTTAGTCATTTTCAGTGGAGTCCAACTCTTCGTGACCCCGTTTGGGGTTTTCTTGGCAAAGATACTGGAGTGGTTTGTCTTCCTTCTCCAGCTCATTGTACAGATGAAGAACAGGTAAACAGGGTTGAGGGACTTGCCCAGGGTCACACAGCTAGTGAGTGTCTGAGGTCACATTTGAACTCAGGAAGCGGAGTCTTGTTGACTCTAGTCCTGCACTCTATGCACTATGGCGCCTCCTAGTGGTAAGACGGGGAATAACCGCGTGGACCTGCATGTCTGTACATGGATAGACATGCAGACAATACTGTGTAGGGGCATAAGCACTCTCTCTATAGTTAGAAGGCCTGGGGTCCAATGCCAGCCTGACACTTGGCTGCATAGTTAAGCAAGGCGCTTCCCTCTTCTGGGCTTCAGTTTCCTCATCTGTAAAATGAACAAGATGCACGAGGCCCGTGGCCATGTTAACTGCTTTGAGTGTCTTGATGTTTGAATGGCCAGAGAGGCAGCAAAGTTTTATCCAGACAGCATAGGACATGGAGTCAAGAGCCTAGGGTACTAATTTTGACTCTAACCCTTACTGCATGACCGTGACCTTTCTGAGTCTTGAATCTCTTAGTAAATGAGCATATGCATCCTTGTGCCATCTGCTTTACAGTGCCATTCCAAAGGACACAGGCAGACTTTATGAAACACTGTAGAAGGAGCTGCTATTGTGACGACTGCCTCATTCTGATAAAGTATTACCCTTAAGCAACTGTTCCTCTGTCTGTTTCTATAGTACTGACCAGTCTTGTACCTGGAGTACTGTGAGATAGCTGTTAAATTAGTAAAAACTAAGAGTGGCTTTCTTCCCTCCCTCCCTTCCTCCCTCCCTCCCTCTCTTCCTCCCTCCCTCTCTCCCTCTCTCTCTCCTTCCTTCCTTCCTCCTTCCCTCCCTCTATCTCTCTCTCCCTTCACTCCCTCCCTCCTTCCCTCCCTCGCTCTCTTCCTCCCTCCCTTCCCTCTCTCCCTCCCTCCTTCTTTCCTTCCTTCTTTCCTTCCTTCCTTCCTTCCTTCCTTCCCTCCTTCCTTCCTTCTCCCTTTTTTTTTCTTTTCTTTCTGCACACAGATATTAGTAGGTAAACCTAGTCATAACTAATAATTGGTACCTGGGCCTCACTTGGGGCAGGAGACAGAGCCTAGGACAATGCTATGGAGACTACTGTCCATAGAAGGATGGGCTGTGACAGAGTTCACTTGGAATGTGGCCTTTCTAGGGGGAGAGAGAAAGCATGTCATGATGCTTCCACTTTTAGTTATTTTTGCTAACTAGAGGTTAAGTACAGTTGTTTCTGTTCTGTGAGAGGAGTATAAGTACATTCAGCATTCTCTAAATTTTGGTGCCCTTGAGCAAGACCCAGTTGCCTCATCCTTGTTGCGGTTCAGGGTAAACCCCCAGGTCAGGGGTGGGAATATTTTTCATTAGAAGTCAGAAGCTCCACTGTTTTTTTTTTAACATTCTCCTCTCTCATTTTGTCAAAAGCCTTTGGGGAATAACAATTATAATAGCTAATATCTGTATGGCACAGAAACTCTATATTATTTCTCCACAATAACCATATGAAGTAGGTACCACAAATATTATTCTCCTTATTTTAAAGCTGAGGAATCTGGGGCTCAGAGAGGCAAATCAGAAATGCTTTGCCCTATGTGACAGTTCTTAAATGGAAGAACTGGGACTTGGACATGGATTCTCTGATTCCAAATCCAGAGTTATTTCTGCTACAGATTGCATCAATCATGTGTCACCTCAACTTCACTAATTTTATAATAATCAATCAATAAGTATATATTTAGTAATTACTATATGCCAGGAGCTGTGCTAAATGCTAGAGATACAAAGACAAAAGAGAAGCAGTTCCTGCCCTCAAGGTGCTTATATTTTACTTATTTACAAAGTAAATACAAAGTAATTGGAAGACACTAAGAATCTTACTCAGGGATTGGGAAAGGCCTCATCTAGGAGTTACAACTTGAGCTGAACTTTGAAGAAAATAAAGGTCTTAAGAGGCACAGGTAAGGAAAACGTACAAGGTATGGAGGTAGGAAATGGAGTTCTATGTATAGGGACCAGTAATTAGGCCAATTTGGCCAAAATTAGAGTATGTGAAGAGTGGTAATGTGTAAAGAAGCCCAGAAAGGTAGGCTCAACCTATATTGTAATGTTGGAGGAGAATCAGTAAGATTTGGCACCTGCTTGGATACAAGGCATGAAGGAGAGTGAAGAGTTGAGACAAGATGAATAATATCTTACATTTTATGGTGATTTAAGGTATTCAGAGCACTTTATAATTATATTTAATTGGATCCTCATAACAACCCTGCGAGGTAAGTACTATTATCTCCATTTTACAGATGAAGAAATAGCCTTAAGTGACTTATCCATGCTTATACAACTGGTCAGTGTAGGAGTTGGGACACTTCATATGTCAAGTTTATTGGGGAAAAATCTGTTATAGAAAATGACATTGTCAAGAAGCTATATTCCTTTGATAAAACCAAAGACAACAGATATATAAAGCATTGTTGTTGTGGTGGTGGTGTTCATTTGTTTTCAGTCATGTCAGACCCTTCATGACCCCATATGAGTTTTTTTGGCAAAGATACTGAAGTGTTTTGCCATTTCTTTCTCCAGCTCATTTTACAGATGAAGAAACTGAGGCACACAGGGTTAAATACTTGATCAGAGTCACATAGCTATTAAGTGTCTGAAGCCAGATTTGAACTCAGGAGGATGACTCTTCCTGACTCCAGGCCCAGCATTCTATCCCCTGTGCCACCTATTTGCCCACTTATAAAACATAGAGACCAACTATTCTCCATCTTGAAGATAATACAAAATTGAATGGAGATGAGCTATAACTGGGGGCAACTAGGTCTCACAGTGGATAGAATGCCAGGTCTGAAGTTAGGAAGATTCATCTTCTTGAGTTCAAATCCAGCCTCAGATACTTATTAGCTGTGTGACCCTGAGCAAGTGCTTAACCCTGTGTGCCTCAGTTTCCTCATCTGTAAAATGAGCTGGGAAAGGAAATGGCCAACCACTCCAGGATCTTAGCCAAGAAAATCCCCGATGTGGTTACAAAGAGTCAGACGTGACTGAATAACAACAACACAAGCTATAGCATAAAGAATTAAGGTTAAATGTGAGAGAAGAAATTGGTGACCAGGAAATTTTGAAACACAGCCTAAGGAATTTTCAAGGGATAACTTTAAAGTTTGTCAGGTATTTTTCTAGGTGCTAGGGATACAAAGACAAAAACAGAATGCCCCTTGTTCTGATGGAGCTTATATCTGAATGTATTTAGAATTAGAAGGGAACCATGCAATAGAGACCATGTAGTCCAGTCACTTTGCTTCAAAAAAGGAAATTGAAGTCCAGTGTGAAATGATTTATGAGGTCATAATGAGAGATAGAGTCAGGATTTAAACCTAGATCCCCTTGTTCCAGATCCAATCCTCTTTCCTCTGTACCATGCTGCCTCTCCATTTATATCTGTCTGATATTATTGAGCAGCCCAAAACCAGGAGGCTGGATTCGATTGGCTCAACGCTATGCTTTTTCTCTTGCTGCTCTTGTGCAAGCAGGAATAAAGAAGGGTACTTTGGTGTCCTCAGGCTCACTCTGGTACCAGGCTTATGGTGAGCAGGGCAGTAGGCTATGTCTTTGGCAGACCCAAAGGCAAAGAGTAGAGATGGGCTCTCTCTCATGCACAAGACTGAAATATTTGCTCCCTAATAGTCCTTGAATCAAGGCAGAAAGGTGATGGGTTCAGAAAGGACTAAGTGAGGTGAGGAGCATGATTGTCACGACCAGCTAGAGAGGCGCTTGCTAGGTCTTCTGAGGAGCACCGCCTCTCTGCTTTTATCGTTTTTGTTGATGTTTTGGTGATTTTCTGACCCCTTTACTCTTTATTCATTTCTAGTTACATACCATTTCCTTTTCCTTCCTTCCCCATGAATACGGTCATTTAAAACAGGCACATACAAATTGATAAAACTGGCTGAATAACAACCGTGTCTGTTGTTTCTCATTTAACATCCATTAGTCCACTCTTCACCTTTCCTTATCAGAAGGAGGGAGAAGTGTTTCATTATCTCTCTCTCTTGGAATCTCGTTTTTGGTATTTCTATCCCAGTGCCTAGGCTGGCTCTGTTCATTTCATTCTCCATCGGTTCATGTAAGTGTTCCTATATTTCTATGATTTCCTTATAATCGTACTTTAAAAAAATAGAATAGTATGTTCTATTATATTTATGTATAATGTTTTGTTCTGCCCAATGGACAGATACCTACTTTGTTTTCAATTTTTTACTTTTTACTTACAAAAAGTGCTGCTATGAATATTTTGATATACTGGGACTATATTTTTATGCTTGGTTTCCTCGAGATACACGCCCTATAGTGAGATTGTTGGATTAAAGGATATGAATAGGGGTGGCTAGATGGTGCACTGGCCCTGGAGTCAGGAGCACCTGAGTTCAAATCCAGCCTCAGACACTTAATACTTACTAGCCATGTGACCTTGGGCAAGTCGCTTAACCCCAATTGCCCTGCCTTCACCCTTCCAAAAAGCAAAAAAAAAAAAAAAAAAAGGATATGAACAGATTAATTACTTTTCTCACATGATTCTAAATGATTTTCCTGAGTGATTGAGCCAATTCCCAGCTCCACCAACAGTGGCTGACTTCCCAGAGAACCTTCTGTCTTTAGTTCTTAACTTTCTTTGATTACAAGATATTTTAGCTGACAGTTTCAAAATATTTTGACAAAATGCCTATCATCATGGTGATAACTAGTGAGACCCATAGCCTGTTCTTTTGTTTTCACATGTTCTTCCCGAAAGAAATGTTTGGGCAATCTTGCCACCAAGACCAATCAATTTTTCCTTTTCTGTTCTGTTTTCATTGCCACCTGCCCACCCCGCCTCCCCACTGCCACCATATTACTGGGTTACTGACATAACTTCATAAACAATCGCAGTCTCTCCAGGCTCTCACCTTCCAATATATTTTGCATAAATCCTCCCCATGCTCAAGAACCTACAATAGTTCTCTGTTGCCTATCAGATTAAAAATTAATTCTTTATCCTCACCTTACCTGTCCAATATTATCTTACCTTATTCCCCGACAGCTCCCTGTGCATATAGAGACAGCAGGGCATAATGAAAACCCATTTACTCAAGAGTCAGTTATTTTCTACCCATTGAATGAAGGACAAGTCACTTAGCCCTCTGAACCTCAGTTTCTTTATCTGTAAAAAGAGAGGCATAATACTTATGTTATCTGACTCGGCATTATTGTGAGGTATACATTTTATATATTGTAAAGAGCTATGTAAATGTGCATTGTTTTTAGTGAGTCATGCTGGTCTTCTCACAGTCTTCCAAAGATGTCTTGCTGGTCCTGACTCGCAGCCTTTATTCATATTAACCCTTCCTTTCTTCTCCCTTCTTTTACTCCCACCCCCTCCACTGCAGTATGATGATGATATATATTTTAAATTTATATGTTTATATACAATGGTGTGGTGGAAGGAACATGATGGATTGGGAGTTAAGAGATCTGGGTTCCAGTCCAGGCTTACCAGCTGATAGACCATGGGTAATTCAGTTATATTGCAGGTGGAATGAGAATAATATATCTATACTTCCTATGTCCCAGGGCTAACCTGTTGCTGTTACTGAAATCTTCTTACTCTCCAAGGATCACCTACTCAGTGAAAGTCTTTCTTGATGTTTTCAGTCAGTATGTGGGTCTTCAGTTTCTGACCACTCATTCTTGTTTGTTCCATACATTTGGGGCACTAGATTTATATTCATTTTAGTACTTGATGACTTACTTTGTCTTTCTTTTATCATTTCAAATGTTCAAACAATTTTGGCACCTGGACAATGCATTTGAGGTGGGGGGAGATATGGGATATTGTAAGGCTACTGCTGGGGTGGCTGCTGGCAAGGGAGGACTTGGGGTGTGTGTGTGTGTGTGTGTGTGTGTGTGTGTGTGTGTGTGTAGGAGTGCATTGGTGTGTGAACTAAATTCAGGTTGTCGGGTTGTGGTTTTTTTCCACCCTGCAGCTCTTTAAATTTTGGAGCCCAGGGCCAAAGCTCTGTTCTTCCTATTCTAGTTACATATCTATTCCCAAGGGAAGTTGTGAACTCTTGAAGGCATAGATCATGTCATAAACTTCTTTTTATCTTCTCTCTTCATAGCACCTCACAAGGTACTAGATACTTTATATGGAACTAATACAAAGTTGTTGCACTAAATTGCATTTAAGAAAAGTCAAGCCAACCATCAGACTAAACTGGCCACCACAAATGGTCCAGGAGAGCCTAGTCTATGACTCCCGACTAAATTCATTATTTTCTTTTTTTTTTCCACAAAGGAGTACCACGTCCCAGGGTTACAGTGGACAAGATGGAAGTGATGGAAGGAAGCATGGTGACAGTTGAGTGTTCTGTGCCTGAGGAGAAGCCCCCTATATATTTTATAATTGAAAAACTGGAAATGGATACTGGCAAGCAGAGAAAAGAAAAACTGGTCCTGAATAAAAATTATGTGACAATGGATTTCCCAATAGAAGAACAAGATCATGTTTTAATTTTTCAATGCCAGGCCAAGATCTCTTTTGGGAATTTCTTGGAGGCCTCAGAATTCACAAAAAGTGACCTGGTCACCGTGAGAGGTCAGATGTCTTCTTCTGTTTCCATTGTTACTTGTGGTGTGCAGGTTTGGTTTGGGTATAAAGATACCACAATTTGAACCCATTAGCTGGGCAGTTTTCTCTCAAGACTGTATGTACTTAAGATTTTTTTTAGGAAGGTGTGATTATTCATTTAGCTCTGTGAGTGTCAGTGATTTCAGAATAGGGAAAATCAGATCGGGAGGTTCCAGGGCTCCCTATGGAAAATGACTTTTGAAACTAGAGGAGAGTGCTAGAAGGTAAGGGGACAGAAGACTATGGTGTATAATTTGATTGGAATAATATAGGATGTTTAGTCTAAGCCTTTGAAGAACTGTATGAGGAAGGATTAGACTCATTCTGCTTAGCTCCAGAGAACAAAACTAGGAGCAATATAGTGGAAGTTATAGCAGGATGGATTTCAACATTGACTAAAATGTAGAGCCATACCAAGGAGGAATGGGTGGCTTTAGGAGGAGATGGGTTCCTCCTCACTCACTGGACATTTTCAAGCATAGACTTGAGGATTTCTTGTTGGGGATATTTGAGATTCTTAAGTAGGAGTTGGACCAGATGACCTTTGAGTCTCCTTCCAACTCTGTGACTGTAATTTTATAGTGCCACATCTCCCAAAGGCACAGAAGGCCTATTAATGGCACCAAGATGAGTGACAGCTGCTACCCCTCATCCCCTAAGAATCTTACTGTTAATTGAGTAGATCCTGGATGAAAAGAATCAGTGAAGTGACATGTTAAACGATTGCAAGGCAGAAAAGGAAATTGGAGAGTTGTGGCCTTAGAGTATTGCATGCAACGCATCATATGGGGAGATTCCAGTGTAGTACTTTTTAAACATCTTTATCCTAGGCTGTCATAACTGCTATATCCCCAAGTCTTCATATCGATACATGCTATCTATTCCCCAGTACCATTTATTTTTACAGAACAGAGGCAGAATCAATTAATCCACAAGGATTTATTAAGTGTTGACTATGTGGCAAGCACATGCTAGGGAAAGACAGAAAAATCCAACAGTCACTTTCCATAAAGAGCTTATATTCTTCTTGGGGGAAGGTAGTGTGCACATATGTAAATATTTACCAAACAAATGTGCAAGAAAGAAATTATCTTTTTAACCAGTAAATTCTTCCCACTGTTGTGGCATCATGCAAATGTGCCTGAATTACTTTGTAAAGAGTTTTCAAATGATGCTCTCCAGGAAAAAGAAATCTAACCAAAAAAACCCCTAATTTGACTCTTTAGCACCACCACCAATCACTTTAAACTGAAATGAGTTTCAGTTATTGGCAAGGAAAGAAAACAGAGGAAAAGTTTAGGAGGTGAATTAGGTAGCTTATCTCACGCAAGATACTGTTTGGAATTTGTCATTGCAAGTGAATTGGATTTAAGTGAGGCAGGGCTGTGCAAAATCATCAACCTCACTCTCTCCTCCAGTCATTGGAGTCCAGTGGCAAGAGATGAGTCTGCTTTGGCCCAGGATGCAGTGGGAGACCTTGGCCTTTTTAAACTAAGGTCTTTCCCAGGTTTGGGTTTGTTTGAGGCAACGTCCATTCAGTAATTAAAGACTAGGTTAGAATTGAAACAAAAGATGACCTACTTTGCCTTCCCCAGAGATTCATTCTGGGAGGGGAGGACCTCACCTTTTCTGGCCAGGACAGAAAACAATTGCTATTTACTCTGAGCCATCAAAACCCAAACCTCAGGATATAAAGAGGATAAGTGAAACAATCCCCACTCTCAAGGATCTTAAATTCTAACCAGAAAAACATATATTAATACTTGCAGAATATATATAAAGAAAACAAATATAAATTAGTTAAAAGCAATGTAGTTTGCAAGAGGGGCACCAGCTATATTGGAAGGTTCAAGAAAGCCTTTGTGGAGAACGTGGAAGAGAACTGAGTGGAAGGAAGAAAGGGATTCTGTGAGGTCTAGGTGAGAAGGGAGTATGCTCTAGGGATGGAGGCTGGACAGCGCAGAAGCCCACAAGCGATAGATAGAGCGCCATATGTGGGGAACAGAGAGAAGAGTGGTCTGGTTGGATCAGCAGAATGTGAGAGAGGAACAGTGTTTCATGGGGCCAAGTTGGGAAATTAAAGCGCTAAATGAGGAGTTTGTATTTTATCCCCCAGATAGTTTATCTGCACATGGGAATGACTTTGTCCTATCAGTGTTTAAGGATTGTGCCAGTTGCAGCCATGTGTAGGATGGACCGGTGTGGGGAATGAGGACAGGGAGAACGATGGGGAAGGAGGACGTCTCAATAATCCAGATGAAAGGTGAGGTGGGTGTGGATTGAAGTGGTCAAGGATAAAGCAAAGGTTATAAACCTTGTTTGTTAGCCAACATGGGGAAGCGCATCCATTGCTAGCGGAGAGAGTGTTGGAATAAAGCCAGGAGACCCGGGTTTAGTTCCCAGCTCCCACACTGGTATCTATGTGACCCCATGTAAATCATTTAGCCTCCTTGTGTCTCAACTTTTTTACCTATGAATTGAGGATATTAAGAAAATCATATTTGGTCTATTATTGCTTTTGTGAGGCAAAGTGTTTTGCAGACCTTAAAGTGCTGTATAAACGGGAGCTATTATCATTCTGGTTGTTTGCTTCTAAGTCAGACTGCAGAAGGGACTTGAAAGACAAGGAGTTTTGTCTCTTAGGAGGCAGAAGAAAGTCTCATATACAGTGATAGGAGGAAGGATGGGACTCTAACGATGAGGTTCACAATATCAATGTTGTCAATCTGTTTTCAATTCTTATTGTTTCTACTTCATCAGTCAGTCAATAAGCATATATTAAGTACCTACTGTGTGCCAAGCAACGTGCTAAGTACTTTTACTAAATATAATCTCATTTGATGATATAAAAAAGATGAGATAAGATAAGAAAAGGGAAAGGTGGGGCCAGGAGAAGCTAGGCTATGCAGAGCTTTGAATGCCAAACAGGATTTTGTTTTTGATTCTGGAGATGAGAGGGAGCCATTGGAGTTTATTGAGGAGGAAAAGGGGAAGTAACATGAATGGATCTTCAATTTAGGAAAATCACTTTGGCTGCAGATAGAAGATGGGTTGGAGTGGGCGGATGCTTGAGGTGGGCAGACCCACCAGCAGATTATTGCACTAGTCCAGGTGTGAGGTGATGAGGGCATGAACCAAAATGGTGGCAATGTGAGAGGAGAGAAGAGGAGCTATTGGAAAGATGTTGTAAAGGTGAGATCGACAGGCTTTGGCAACAGATTGGATATAGGTGGTGAGAGATAGTGAGGAGCTGAGAATAACATCGAGGTTGGGAGTCTTTCATAAGATCTCTGGTATATATCCCCCTTTCTCCCTATATATACTCAAATATAAAATAAAGTAGGAAAGTGGAGGGACACTGACTATAGAGGGGAAAACATGATAATGGAAAGGTTTTGAAGAAAACAGTGGCTTACAGAAGGGAGGCAGCAAAGAAAATAGAAGCAACTTCCCATTTCTTAGTAGAGAGGGGACTTTGTATGTGAAATGGTACATATGGAGACCTGGCTATGTAAACTTGTTTTGCTGAACTGTTCTTTCTGAAGGCAGGTAGGGGAGTCTAAGGGAAGGGAGGAAGGGGAAAGTGAATAATGTTTTAAAAATCATAAGGGATGGATGTTTAAAAGAAGCAAAGTAGCAAGAAGCACCTTGACCCCATGCCCAAGAACTCAATGTTCATTCTTTTGCAGAAACTTTTTCAATACCCAGTTTCCAAATAACACCAGAAGGAGAGATCACAGAAGGAGATCCCCTCAAACTTAAATGCACAATTCGAGTGACACATATGTTTCTGGAGGATCGTGAAATCATCATCCAGAAAGACAGAGAGATTGTGGCCTATACTAAGCAAGGAACAGAAGTTACTTACTCTACTCCAGTAGCCAGAGTGGAACACATTGGGAACTACACCTGCAAAGTGGAATCTAGCAAGATATCTAAAGTCAACAACATTTTCATCAATATCACAGGTAAGAACTGTGATAAGAGAATCCTACTAGCATAAGCTTAGCTCAAGGTTTGAGGAAAATATTGTGGAGATGAGCTGTAGACTCCAAAACATTCCTGTCCAATAGGAATTTGCTGCCTCCATTCATTCATTAAGCACTGTGGGTTTGCCTGTTCCATGCCCAACCTTGTGCCTGTTACCTTTATGTTCTTTCGAACTCAGATAGAAATAGTCCTGGACTAAGTCACTCCTCCTGCTTCCATTTTTTTAGAATATGTTAATCATTCTATTTTATTCTTCTATGTTTATCATTTGGTGAACTTGTGCTGGGAGGATAAAATAATTGATCTCTTGTAATTGGATGAGAGTACTGGGTTGCAAGCTTGCCTTCTATAGAATTACTGAAAGAATTTTCAGAACATGTTTCATACTAGATAGGATGAATGGGGTGATCTGTTACTTTTTCCACGTGGTTTTGATTTCTTCTGCTAAGACTTTGTGTTCTTTCTCTATTTTTGTAAATAATTTACATTATATCATAATTGGCTATTCTTTGAATATTTGATATAATTCGCTTGTAAATCTATTGGTTTGGAGTGTTTTTTCTTTGGGAGTTTGTTATGCCATGTTTAATTTCTTTTTCTGAGATTAGT
>CM053586.1:200199407-200234183 GCA_028646515.1 Pseudochirops corinnae
CTTATTTTCATTGAACTTGGCTTAGGGAAGGAATGATATAAACTCTAAACTAGGTATCTTGCCACACAGGAGAGTAGGGGGGATGGGGATGAGAGGTGGGATGACGGAGGGGAGGGCGGGGGGGGGGGGAGAGGGTTGATGGAAGTACACACTTCTGTAAAGGGACAAAGACAGGGTAGAGAATAGAACAAGGGAAGCAGGGGCGGGATAGGAAGGAGGGACATATAATCAGCTCTCACAACATGCCCACTGTGGAGAGGTTCTATGTAATTACACAAGTATAGCCTGTATTTAATTGCTTGTCCTTCCAGTGGGGGTGGGTGACGAGGGAGGAAGGGGAAGAATCTAGAATTTAAAGCTCTATAATCAAATGTTAAAAATATATATGTGTGTATATATACAATTATTATTATTATTAACTACATCCAACTGGGAATTAACATACACAGGCACTATGGTAGGGAGATCCATCTTGCCCTATCAGAAAGTCAGAGGGGTGAAGGGGAGGACATAGGAGAGAGCAGACTGGGGGAGGGGTTATACAGTGGGAGGATTGTTTTGAGGTGTTGGGTAGGGGAAAGATGGGGAGAAAATTTGTAACTCAAAATGTCGTGGAAATGAATGATGTAAACAAGAAAATAAATAATTTATTTTTTAAAAACCCAATGCTTCCTATTAGACCACCAAGATCATTATACTTTAAGAGAAATGGTATAGAAGCTAGCCTTTGCTCTGCTACTACTTTGCTGTGTGACCTTGAGCAAATAGCTTTACCTCTTTCAGGATTTCAATTTCCTCATCTATAAAATCAGTGGTTAGACTTTTTGCTAAAGTTCCTCTCCAAGAGCTGGAAGAAACTAACAATTAATCTAACTGTTAAGAGTATGATGATTCCTTATTTAAATTATCCATTCTCATCCATGGATTCTACATTACAAAAAGATCGCTAAACTACAGGAAGATATTTACATAAATATCAATATTTTCAAACAAAATCTACATATACAAAATCATAAAAATATGGTCTGAATGTATACTTTATCCTTAATGTAGAAAAACAAAACAGTGCACCGTTAGCATACAACATTTAAACAGAGGAATAGCCAGGCCCTCAATCAAAATTTAGAGTTAGTCTCACTACCTAAGGCAGGCAAAGATGCAGTTTTTCTAGTAGTCTTCATGCTTCCACTTCTTGGATGAGCTGTGGACACTTGCTAACTTGTGATGGTTGGGAAACACCTGCAGGCTTCAGCCGGTTGTGTTGAGGTACGAGGAGTGTTGAGGCCCTGGAACAAGCTGGGTCACGGGGAGTTCAGAGCATTGCTCAAGGTTCTCCCACGTGTGGTTACCAGGCGTTCCAGATTAGTATCTCCACACCCTGGGGCCTCCATGCCCTTGTGACTGCACCTCCCCTCTCATAATTCTGTTCAGATGGGCTCTGTTCTTTTTTCACGTGGGGTACCTGCATCTGGGAGATATATAAGGCTCAAGCTTTGGGGGTAGTCTGAAGTCTGTATGAAGATCTTGCTGTAAGGCTTCCCCATGGAGAGACTTCAATAAACCGTCTCTGCTTGTACCTACAAGCCTCGACTCTTCTGTTCTTGAGAATGCGCTGGTGCCTTCTCGATTAGGGTAAGTAACCGGCTGCCCCTGTCGTCAGGTTAAGATATCCTGACACTAACTCACCAGTTTTTAACCTTTATCTTGGCCTTTGACTGGCCACTATGTCTGAAACTAGAGAAGTCACTACTGCCAACTGGTCCTGTCTCATGCTACGTTGTTGACACTGCAGTCAACTGATCAGGTCTGGGTAGAACCTATCTTCTGGAAATAGCCAGCAGCCCATATGGCTTGGAACCTATCTTCTGGAAATACTCAGGAATCTATACAGCTACTGTAGCTGCTAATCTTCAGGTTAAACAAGTCAGGCAATATAATCATCCAGTTAAGAAGACCTCTTCTATACTACCACAGGAAGCTAACTTTTACGCTCAGAACAGACCATGAAAAATTTTGAAGTTCCTTGGTACCAAAAGAAATCTATAAGAATTAAACTTTTTCATGTTAGAAGTTGTTGCCACAAACTTTTAAAATGAAACAACATATATAATTTTAATTTCCTCAGGGTCTCCTATGAACATCCTTCCCATGTGTCCCAAAGTACCTTTCTCTGAAGATCCTTCTTTCCTATAAAGGATTTATCTGTTAGCTGAAGGGAATCATAGAGATAAGCTAATGCTCCTTGATCTAGATCTCCACTCACAGAAAGAACTTGAGGAATCACATTTTTTCTTCCATCTCGGCCCTTCACAGAAAAAAAAAAGAATATACATTTGTCAGAAAAGCTGAAAAATGTCTTTCACTTTAAATTCCTTTGTGTGGTACTACTGTGATACTGTAGTAGTGACTACAATTGTCACAATAGTGACAATAGTCACTACTATTAAGTGATTAGGTTCTTTTATTAGCAAGTAACTCAAGCTTTATGGGACAGGAAAAACCAGTCACCTAAAATACTAAAATTTTCAACTTTGGAAATCTTTAAAGTTTCTTTATTCAAATTAGCAATTTTGCCACTATCCTTCCCCTTTCTCATTTTTTTCTCTACAGCATCAAATCATCTGGCAGTTTCACAAGCTAATTACGCTGAAAAAATCTTAATATGTCTCATTTATAGTCCTAGGATTAATTCTCCATTCATACAATTATAAACTCACATTTTCATATTATTTTAATATGATATTGTAAATTATAATTATTGAAAGTATATAAAGTAATGTAAATATAATGAACTTTCAGTTATGTGGCATTCCATTAAACAGAGCACTTCCACCCATCAACACTACAGCATCATAACAATTCATTTTCAAAATAACGACCTGAAGATACTGCAAGATCTTGTGCTTTTTTCTGAATAAAAAAAGAATAAATTGTTAAGTATAGTTTTAGTGTTGGGTATTCTATGGTATTCCAATTCTTTGAAACCTGCCAATCTGCTTAGAATATGGTATTTGTGAAAACTGCATTAACTATAACATCAGACTACCACACTATAACAGAAGATTTACTATACCTTGTTATTTTTACTGCACAACTTGTTGATTCCTGTTTTCAATATTTTTTACAAGGGATCCTTTCAGAAACATACTTAGATGTTAATTGAAAAGCACTGTTAAATGATGTCTTTATATTATTTTGAGCATTACTCTTCCAAGTAATCCTGACACAACTAGATTAAAGCAGATACAAAATAATCAAATTGGGACAAACTTTTGAAAGATGTTACTAACTACAATTATACCTAATATTTTTGTAGCATATCTCAAACTAATCATGAGTCACTAGTATTAAAATTTTGGAACTACAAGAAACAGTGACAGTAATTCCAATAAAGAGCAAAGTTGACAGTAAGGAAACTATCCTGCCTTTTTTTCTTTTTTTTGGGCCTTTTAACACTAGAAGGGACAGAATTTAAGAATAACTCAAAGGAGACTAAGCTGCATCAATTAATAACAGTACCTTTTAATCCCTAAGGCATTAAATAAAATAGAATGTAGGATAATAGTTATTTCAAAATAAAATTATAGTATTTTTGTCAGTTGACACCTTGGTCCTTCTGATGATAAAAGATATCCCTAGCCACAAGTAATTAAAAATCTAATACCTAGTTATGCAATCTGACACTGTGAGTTAAGAAATCTAAAAAAAAAAAAGAATGGATCAAAGAAGTTTTGTGGGGTTGGGGGGGAGGGGAAGCAATGACTTCTTTTTTTTACCTAAAGCAACCTGCTTCTTTTTAAATTTATCCAGTGAATATTCTCTAGTCTATGAAAAGTCTTCAGTGATTTCCTTTTTTCCATAAGAGGGTATTTTTAACTTCTGAAAGATAGAAAGAAATAGGGCAGCAAATCAAAAATGTTGCACTTTTGCCCTTCAAAGAAGTATCAGAACAGGGGATAGGAAAAGAAAGAATAACATCCACCACATCCTATATGATAATGTGAATGCTATACCTGACTTGAATCGACTTAATTTGTTTCTTCTATTTCAGTATTCCAACTTTTCTTTTGTTTCAAGATCCTTGAGTGTAGAGTCCATTATTTGTTTTTATATCCTCCAGGGCCAGACAAACACTATATGCTTAATAAATGCAAGTGGAATGAAGGAGCGCTTCTACGAAGTATAGGTACTCAAACCACAATAGTGCATAATTCTAAAGGTAATCCTAAATCTTTTTATTTTAAAAATAAATACAATGATTACAAAGTACAAAATGGGAACTAAACTGGAGCAACCAAGGCTTTATGCTAGGTACTGAGTATGAATCTGTGAAGCTTCTTCCTTCTCACCCCTTGGCTGATCCTGCTTTCTCTTGGTCCCCTTTTTAACGTGCATAGTTGCCTTCAGCCTGGCCCTTAGCCTGCTCTCCTTCCCAATAGTTCCCGTTGGGTCACCTGGTCTGGGGACCCAATTCCATGAAGGACGCCTGGGAACAGCATGACAAAAGCCCCCTGCGATTATCAGATCAGTAAGGAAGGCAACATTTTTTCTGTCCCTGCCCTCTTTGGGGGCAGGGTTTGTGTCATATTTGTTTCTTAGGCTTCCTAACACCCAGCCCAGTGCTTTGGAGAACAAACACCCAAAAGTTAGTCACTATTTATCATAGCTGATCTATTTCCTGTTCACCTCAGAGTCATGCTCTGAAAAGGAATTTGCATATCCTAGATCACCCTTAGAGCCAACATGCTTCTCTATACCAGGTACTTTCCATAAATGCATCAAAAAACATTTATTATTTATTATCACTACTCTGAAATGTCTACTAGCAAAGGCCTTATGTAGGAGGTGATTTCTGAAATGAGGTTTGAAAAGAACTAGGGATTGTGGAAATGACATTGAGGTAGAAATGCATCCCTGAAATGGAGGAATAGCCCTTGTACCAGGAACTGTGCTAGGGAATAGGCAATACAAAGATTCAAGTATTTGTCCTCAAATTTACAGTATCAGGAGAAACAACACGTACAACATACAAGTATGTCTAAAATCTGGGATGGGAGCATCCAGACTGATACTTATTTTGCAACTTATAGTTCTTAAACTAGAGTTACTAAAGGACACTGAGAGGTTAAGGTTAAATGTTGTCCACTTGTCCAAAGTTACACAGCCAGTATGTCGGATGCCAGACTATAACCAAGGTCTTCCTGATTCTGATGCCAGCTTTCCATCCACCAGACCACACTGCTTCTCATATAAAATATGCATACAATAAATACAAGGTAGCTTTGCTGGGAAGACACTAAAGTACAGAGGGTGGGAATCAAGAAAGACTCTAGGAGGTGATGTATCAATTAAGGTTTAAAGGAAACTAGGGACTGCAGAAGTGAAAGTCAGGTGGCAATGCATTACAGATATGGATGAATGGCCTCCATAAAGGCACAGAGATTGGAGATGGAGTGATGTATATGAAGAACATACAGAAGTGAAGGAGAACAATATACAACAAGGCTGGAAAGGTAGACTGGAAGCAAGTTATAAAGTGCTTTAAAGAGTTTGTATTTGATCCTAGAGGTAACAGGGAACCACCAGTACAACCAAGTCAAACCTGTACTTTAGCACTTTGGGAGCTATGCGGAAGATGGACTGGAAAGAAGAGATACTAGAAGGCTCTTGCAATAGTCCAACTGAAAGGTGATAAGGGCCTGAACCAGGCTAGCGGCTATAAGCATGGAGAGTAAGGAACAGATTCAAGAGCCATTGGGGAGATAGAACAGACAAGAATTGACAACTGATTAGGTAGAGAGTGAGAAGTCACAGAGGTCTAGGTGACAGGAAGCATGGCAATGCCCTCAAAAACACAAACAAATCAGTAAGGTGGATTTGAGGGTGAAGGATAAAGATAGTAAGTTCTGTTTTGGACATGTTAAATTTAAGATCTTTACGAGACACTGAGTTGGAAATGTCCAGTAGGTCTAGTTGGTGATGCAAGACTGGAGTTGAAGAAAGATGCAAGTAAATTCCTGTTCTTCTAATCCTTATACCTCAGAACCATCTTCTGCCTAGGCAGAAACTACTTTCCCCTACTACTACATCCCATACTCATATCTCAATACAACTCAGCCCTAGCCTTCCTATTAGCTTCCTAATCTTTCTTCATTGTTAAATTCCTTTTTGTTCTATACCTCTTCCCTTTACATTCCTTCCATTTTCTGGGGTTCATGGAAATCTAATTTTCTCCTGAAGATATCTTATCTCTCGGCACCCATTATGATGCTGGCTGCTCTTTCTCTCCCTGAACACAGGGCCAAGAGGAAGAATTGTTATACTCCTTGCTCGATGCCACTTTCAGAGCTTCCCTCTACTATCACGCAACAACCTCTTTTAAAGTTTTACTCTTTCCCTGTTCAAATCTTTGTTGCTGTCTTCTATAAATCTTTGGGCCCTCTCTCTGCTTTCCAGTAAGGTGGATGTCTGACTTCCATTCTTTTATTGTCACTAGAAAACTGCCTTCCACAAAGCAGGTACTTAATAAATGTTCTCCACTTGACCACCTTTGAAAACTCTTGCCTCTCAGTTGAACTCCCATTACCTCTCTTTCCTGTTTATCCCAAAGTACATATAAAACATCATAGTTTAGGACCATCCCCACTCAGGTTATTATTGAGAAAATGTATAGTCAAGACGAAGTATATCAACCTACATGTAATTTAGATTTGTTTCCAGAATACAACTGTAAAAGTTCATGGTCTCCAAGATTCCAGAGTGTTTCTATTGGCTCTTTTCCCCAGGGAAAACTGTAGAACAGCTTGATTCCTTTACGTCCCTCTTCATTTTGACAGTCACTGCTGCCGAAGTTGGATGGACTTACTGCAAACTAAAAAAGAAAAGTTCAAATGTTAATGTTTTGTTGTTTTATCAAGTTGAAAGTTAATTTAACTCCAATAAGAATTCAGAATAACTCTGGGAAGATCCAGAAGTAATAGATTTTCTAAGAGAGTGGCTTACCACCACCACACCAAATAGTATAAGTAAAAAAAAAAAACCCAAATTCGGAAAACCCACCAAAGGCAAGAAGCTAACAGACCCACTAGAAGATAATTCTTCCAGAAAAAGTAACTAAGTTTGACTCACTAGCCCATTATTCTAGGCATTCCCACAATCTCCAAACTGGAACAGAGTAGCCTGGCAACCTTTGTGAAAACTATAAATAATTTTAGTCACCCAACTTTTGGTGTTAAGAGCTGACAGTGGCAGACAAAACACACTTCCAAGAATTGACACCCATGAATTGGGTCAGACCCAAGACCACAGAAGAAAAGTGGCAGCTGTGGAGAAGAATGTGAAGAAGAAAAAGAGAAAAGACCAAAAAAGTAATTAAAAGTTGACTAAAAGCACAGGAAGAAATAAACAGTAGAAGAAGGCAGAGACCCAACTTCAACACAGTGCCCTACCTCATCAAGATCAGCTCCCAGGGCTGGTATAAAGACTGGGAATATGGGGTAGAAAATTGTTGGGGAACAATCAGTGGTGGAAACCAGATGAGGAGGACTGGTAAAAGTGAAAATTATGTCCTACTATCTACTACTTTTCTTATTGCCACTTCCAGTGCCTAGCAAAATGTTTTGCACACCCCGTGCGCTTAATAAATGCTTTCATTCATCTACTCAGTGTTTTTCTCTGGCAGTGTGCCAAATAACTACCCTCTTTTCCTGAAAGTAACAGACTTTGTCGAACTCTTGTGGTCTGAGAGAGCAAAGATCAGGCATAATAAGCACATTTTTGGCAAGGATACCAAAGAAAAGTCAGCAGACAAGCAAACGCTGACTGAAGAGCAAAAATAAGCATACATTCAAAGAAAAGATTCATCTCAGCTGGCAAACACCTTCACAACAAGGAAACCAAGTGGAAAATCTGCTGTGTAAGATGAAGCTAGCACAACAAATTCAGTTAAGAGCCTTTGAAACAATAGAGAAACTCCAAGAACCTCCATCATGGAGCCCTCCCTCTCTAAACTATCTTGTATTTATTTTGAATGTACATTTTGTCTCCTCTGATAGAAGCTAGGCCCTAGCTGTACTCACAGCATGGTAGGTGCTTACAAACGACTAATGACAATTTGATTGTGTGGTTTAGAGGAGAAAAGAATTCTGTGAAAATATCAAAGAAGTTTTTTCTGTAATGTGCCTGTTCCTCAATTTTTCTTGGGAATTCCTAAGGAGGAAATTCATTTATACTAGTGCAGATTAGCACCTTTTCAACACATGATAATCATGGAAAAGCATGTAATGTGTAGTTGGTGGATAAAAGCTGGTTTTAAGAGTCAGGAAGACTTAGTTTAAAGTCTTGCCCCATTCTGGCAACCCAGGGAAAGTCTTCCAGCATCTCTAGCAACTCTAAGATATCAAAGAAATAAGGACAGAAAATAAAGAGTTCTCAAGGAACAAATCAGCAAGTGTAACCAGAGACTACAGAAATCTGAAATTAAGATTCTCATAAAAAGATTGTAATAGAATTGAAATGTAAAAATGCAGAAGGTAAACTAAGGGAACAAAAAAAATTACAGGAATACTTCAAAGTCCTAGAAAGCAAAAATACTGAATCTGAAGGTAGGATGTGAAGACCTAGAAATCATATACAGATCTTCCAAAAAAATAATAAAAAAAGAAAAAACCTAAGTATCATTCTCAAAGAAGTTATACAGAAATTGCTCTTTCAAAGAGTAACGAAAAACTATGAAATGAAAAGTTTTGTTTTTATGCATTTAGAGCTAGACAAGGCCATGAATACAGGGTAAGAGGTATTTCTGTAGTTTGATTTCCTTTAAAAAAATTTTGTCCATTGTACCTTCTTAGATGGGAAGAAGAAAAGGTTAAATTAGGAACACAAAGAAATGGAGATAAGCCTTTTAATTTCCCCCCTTGTCTTTGGGGTGGTAGAATAAGTTCAAAATAGTAGTGAGCAGAATACAGAGGAACCAGTAAAAATTGGGTATAACCAATAGAAAGAGAAAATGTCATAGAGGAGGAGTAAGACATATATCTGACTGTTACTGCTTGAAGTGAAGTGGGCCTCCCACAAAACATCACCACTTAACACTTGTCAAAAGGCTGGACTTTAAACAACCTGCCTTGAATCACTTGCCTTCCTCAACTGACCTCTCTCCAACTACTGATACTCTACTTGGACTCATTTCTCAATGTTTAGCATATTCCCACCCACTAATGTTCTTCCCAACCCAGTGATTCTGAACCCCTGGCTGCTGATCTACAAACCCCATTTCCTATCCTAACTCCCTCATTCTAAATCCCACTCTAGATCTGACCATCCCTTTAACTGTGTCCTCTGGATCACCTGAAAACAAACTTGTTTACAGCTTACGCCTTTTCTTTTCTCACTTCCAGCCATCTTCTGGCACTCAGACCTGCCTCCTACCTAGTGACAATGCATGCCTGACCAGTCTTTTCCAGTACTGGCTGTACTTTTTCACTCCTATCCCCTATTCACTGGTCATGGTAAAAGAGCTGGGATACTCTTTGTTCCTCTATGCCAATTCTAAACTCTATCACCATTATTCAGCAACTTCTCCTTTGATGTTCAAGTTGTCTAAATTTGCCACCCAATACAGATCCTGATGACTATTATCTTGTCCCTATTATTCTCCTTCCTCAATGAGTTCATTGCCTGGTTCAGTCTCTCTCCACTCAAAATCATGCTTTCTTACCAGGATATGTCATCATACATATTGATACTCCCTCAAATATACTTAGTTCTTCAATTTACTTAGTTCTCATGACCTATATTCCTCCATTCCACTTCATCTAAACACAAAGATGTTCACACCTTTGATCTTTCCATCACCTACAAGTGTTCTATTTCCAAGTTGACGAACTCTAAAATTTCCTTAGCTGATCATAATCTTTTAGGAATCCCATGGACTTCCCACCTCTAATCTTGTTCTTCACCCTCATAATGACCTCCAATCCCTCTTATCCTCAGGTTTTTTTCCCCAGGCTATCACTGCTATATTGGCTACACTCTCCTCCCTTCCCTATCTTGACCCTTTAGTGAACCAGTTCAACTCTAGTATTACTTACACTAAAGTCTCTTGTGCTTCTCAACTCCATTACCACCAATTATGTCTTGCTAAACCTCAAACTTGGATTACTCTTACTATCTATCTACTCTTCTGGCTTCTATTCATGTTCTACTGAATGGAGTAGGAGGAAATCAATAGACCATGTTGAGGTCCACTATAAATTTGTTATATTTAACTGAGCCCTTACTGCAGCAAGGCAATACTTTTACACCTCCCTAATCAAATCTACTATCCCACTAACCACAAAGACTTTTCCAAACCTTTTCATCCCACCTCAAACCTCCCATGGCAACCTCTTAGCTTCATATTTCACTGAAAAAAATTGAGCCCATTCAACAAGACCTCCCTCATCTTGAACCATTCAGATGCATTCCTTACTCTTTCACTGGTCTCACATGAAGATGTAGCCCTTCTCTTTGTCAAGGCTAACCCCTTCATGGGCTCAAGTGATCCTATTCCATCCTGTCTTTGCCAGGAGATTATCTCCTATATCATCATGCTCTCTCACTAATCTTTAATCTCTCCCTATTGTAGGCTGCTTCCCTACTGCCTACAAAACAAACTCATGACTCCATTCTCAAAAAACCTTCACTGATCCAACTGTGACCATCAGTTACTGTCCCATGTCTTCTCCCTTTCGTGGATAAATTTTTTGAGACAGCTGTCTACAATAAGTGCCTCCACTGTTTCTTCTTCTCAATCTCTTAACATCTACCATTTGGCTTCCAACTTCATCATTCAACTAACACTGCTCTTTCCAAAGTTAACAATGATTTCTTAATTGCCAAATCTAATGGCCTTTTACTCAGTCCTCATGCTTCATGACCTCTCCGCAGTCAGATGAAATGGCAAGCAAAAGAGTAGTACTTTGCTCCTTGTTTCAGTTATGTCAAGTCTTTGTTGGAAACAGTATACACTGTGTTGCCTTTAATAGGCCTAAGGGAGTTTGGAGACCTTCTCTGCCCTTAATAAGACATCATCATATGGAGCCCTCAAAGTGGGAGGAACTTGCTGAAAGACTGGGACAGGAAGGAGCAGAGCAGATAAAAGCACAAGCACTAGCTGGGACCAAGCAGAACTGAGAGGGAGAGGATGTTGGCTACTCTGTTGTTCTGTATTAGTGTTACTTTGTCAGAGAGAGGCATTCCTCAGGAGAGCTGCTTACATCAGTTAGGAAGTTTAGACTTTAATTTTCATACTGTATGTAATAGGAAGCCAGTGAAAGCTTCTGATGATCATTAAGTATTACTGTTATAGAAAAAAACTTTTATACAGAAATCTTCACTGTATGATGTTTGTTGTCATTTTCACTTACATTACCTACATATTACTTACTATATGTTAAGAAAAAAAAATCAACATTTGAAACAGGCTTTACAGGCAACAATTCTACAACTTTCAAAACTAAAAATCACAGATGATTAAAAATCAGTCACCGTTTTTGCATGGAGTATCACTGGAAATAACAAATCTTGAAATCAACATGTTACACAAATAATTAAACTATAAGCAATATTCAAATAAGTTTATTTTTTTCACAAATCTGGACATGCCAAAATAGTTTTTTATAAACGGATACATGAAGGTTATCTGTGATTGAGAATTTGAACCTGTCTCTCTTGAACATAAGCCCATTTCTATTATGCTATATTGCCTCTACTTACTTTTTTTTTTAATGTTTTAAATTCAAGGTGTCTACCAAAACACCTTTCTCCCACCATCTCACACCTATCAGACTGGCTAATATGACAAAAAAGGAAAATAATGAATGTTGGAGGGGATGGGGGAAAATTGAGACACTAATGCACTGTTACTGGAGTTGTGAACTGATCCAAGCATTCTGGGGAAGAATTTAGAACTATGCCCAAAGGGCTATAAAACTATGCATACCTTTTGATGCAGCAATACCACTGCTAGGTCTGTATTACAAAGAGATAAAAAAAAAAATAAAGGAGGAAAGGCACCTATTTGTGCAAAAATATTTATAATAGCTCTTTTTATGGTAGCTAAGAATTGGAAATTGAGGAGATGCTCATCAACTGGGGAATGGCTAAACAAGTAGTAGTATATGATAGTAAAGGAAGATTATTGTGTTATAAGAAATGACAAGCAGGATTTTTTCAGAAAGACTTCCATTAACTTATACAAAATAAAGTAAGCAGAACCAGGAGAACATTGCACACAGTAACAACAATACTGTGAAACAAATAACTGTGAATAACTTAGCTATTCTCAGCAATACAATGATCCAAGAAAATCCCAAAAGACTAATGATGTAGTATACTTAATCTGCCTCCAGAGAAAGAATTGATGTTGTTTGAAAGACTGAAGCATACTATTTTTGTCTTTCTTTTTCAAGTCTTCTTGTACAAAATGATTAAAGTGAAATATTTTACATGATAGCACAAGTATAACCTATATCAGACTGCTTACCATCTTAGGCAGGGTGGAGAGGAGGAAGAGAGGGATAGAATTTAGATCTCAAACCATTTTTTAAAAAATGTTTAAAATTGTTTTTAAATGTAATTGGGGATAAAATAAATTTTAAAAAAATACCTTTCTCCACCACAAAAGTCGATGTCGCAACCAAAAATCAAGCCACTGGCCTGCCGTTCTTGCAGAAGTAAACCACACCAGGGAAGACATGGTCCTTTCCCCTATTCTTTAAAAACAGAAAGTTCAGGAATGCCTTTAAAATCAGGAAGCAAAACCGTAATTATTTGTTTTCACAAAGTCTGTCTCAAAAAAAAAAGAAGCTTCACAAACATTTGGGTGTCAACCTACTTTTCCAGCTTTACCTTACATTACTTTCAGCTCCAAATAATCCATACTCTAGTCAGATGGGGGCTACTCATGGTCCTTGGAACACTACTGTTCTGCCTCTCTTTCAAGCAATTCAACAAAGCAACTCTTTCTCCTTCCTAAACCCTACCAGTGGAGATCCTTATCTTTTGCCACCCATCTCAAATGCTTCCTCTTCTAAGAAGTCTTCCCTGTTGATCTCCCCATCTCTGAACTCGCAATATTTTATCTGTATATTTCTTATGTACTAGTAACATTCTACTTTGTATTAGATTCCTTTGCATATGTCTTTTCTCCCTAACAGGACATTTCTTGAGGGTTGAGAGGAACAGCATGTATCTTACCCACTAATAATTGCTTAGCTGAATTTATACCTTTTAATGCTGTCACATGTATGCCCAATATCAGGAACATCTTGAAAACAAACTCCAATCTGAGCAAGACCATAAGGCAGCCTCTTGTTTACCAGATCCAGACAATTAGCATAGTGTTTCAAAGCACCTGTTAAAATATAAGCCATTCATCTTTATAAATTTATGTTCCATACCTTAACCTGCCTACAAATCTACACACGTCCCCAGTATTCTAACTTTAGCACAATATAAGTAGTAGCAATGATGGCAAAGCATCCTTAAGAACAAATTAATTCTTGGTTCAGTATTTCTTTTAATTAGTAGCCTCCATTTTATTTAATAATTACCAAAACATTTTAAATCAATAGTTTTTGAAGATTCCACTTAAGGCTGATGATCCAATTCAGAATTTTCACTTTTCTATTCATTTTAATTTTTTTTCTGATGAGGCATAAAAACTTTCCCAACCAACTAGGATATCATTAACATTAATGTCAGATTGGTTAGCAGCGATTTAAACTGAATAAAAAAGTCTTTACAGATTTCCTAAGCATCACCAGTCCTATCAGTCCTGGGTTATAGTAAACAACCAACATTTAGATAGCACTAGAATGTTTGCCAAGTGCTTTACACACAATATCTCATTTGAACCTCTTAACAATCTCCAGAAGCATAGGTAGCACCAATTTACAGATGAGGAAATTGAGGCTCAGAGAAGTTGTGACATATCTATGGTGACATATTTGAAATGTAACATCAAATATAGTACACTATCCACTTTACTATGCTCCATCTTTGCAATCTTACAATTATTGCAGATGTTACCACAAGCAAAAGAAAAGCTCCACTTTTACAAACTTGGTTCTGCTTATTTTAACTTCACAGAAACCTGGAAATGATGTTGCCTGGATTTTTAATTTTGAAAAATATTTTTATTTTGAAGTATAATTCAAGTTAACCTTCATTCTCACCTAATTACACTACTTTGGGACCTCTCTGACTTTCCCACCATACCCCAGAAAGCTCTTTATCCTGAAAACCTCATCAGTTTGCAAGATCTCATCAAAATTTCATCAGCCTGCAAAGATCTCATCAGCCTTGTACTCCACACCTCATCACCATTCCGAGTCCCTAAGATTGGAGGGTGGAACCATGAACTTCCATTTTAGGAGACAGCTCAGCTCAGAACATCTCACTTCTCACCTGGCTGCACTACTTTGGGACTGCTCTTATTTTTCCACCATGCCCTCAGCATTGGGTACTTTCCCTGCTCCCAGCCCTCACGTTCGGTCCCCCCCACACACACACACACTTTTTTCAGCTTCTTTTTATATATGTTTTGTCTTCCTCCATTAACTGGAGGGCAAGAACTGTCTTTTTTCCTGTCTGTATTCCCAGAGCTCAGCAGAATGCCTGCCACCTAGCAGGGCTGTTTACTGACTGACCCAACAAAACCATTTTTCTTTAGTTAAAGGCAGGTAACTAATATGCCTCCCTCGGAAATAATTACCGGTATTTCACAAAATATATAAAGGTAACATTCAAAGAACAAGCTGAATCTTTTTTCGTCTTTATAAGAGGGTTCTACTGAAGCTCATTGCACAACCATAATTCCGTGATTCTTTTAAACTCAAGTCCTCAGTGAGACAGTTCTCTGAGAGGAGAGAAATGGTCTTTTTAAAAATTGAGATTCTTGTACTGTAAGTGAAGACGCAAGAATTTATTAGCCAGCTTCCCTAAGAGTTCAGACACATACCGGCACGTCACTGATAGCCGACACAAAACTTGAAAACTTAACCTGTGTGTTCGTCAGCAGCGCTCAAAGATACTGCCCCACAAATAGGACAGTTTTTTTTTTTCCTTACTTATGAATAAAAATGGGATGCCGGAATTTAAAAAAACAAAGTCAAGCAAGACTATCTTGGGTGTTTTTCTAGGAGCTCTACTTCCAAGCATGAAAACGCCAAGCATACCGTGATAGAGGTTCTCTCGCAGCGTCCCAGAAGTTGTTAACATGCTCTCAAGAGAGGTGACCAGCTGCTCCCTAGTTAGTGCTTCGTCTTGCAAGACTGATCGGAGAGCGTCGGCAGGGGCTAAGCAGAAGCCTCGGTCCCCAAGCCCGGCAGACCAAGGCTCGTGGTGTGGGGTGTCCAGCGGAAAAATATGCTCCCTGAACGCAGTCACCGAGGACCACCACTGCGAGGCCAGGTTCTTCCTGAGCCCCACGCCAAGGGGGCCGAAGCCAGGGTGGGGGCCGCTCCGGAGGGAGTCCCTCCCAAGAGGCTGCTGGGTCCCCACTAGGAAATGCCTCCTCTGACAGATGTCCAAAAGGGCCTCGCTCCACTCGGCGCCCGACCCGGGTGCAGGTGGCTGGTCGTCGCCACCCTCGGGAGGTTTCACATAGGTCCTCTGCTGTCGTCTTCTCTTCCTCTGCCTCGCCCATCCACCCACCTCTAGGGGAACCCAAAGCCTAGACTGCGAGCTACTCCAAATCCTGCTGGAGACGCCAGCCACGGTAGCCGAAGTCATTTCACACTAGAAGGCACGGTCTCAATAAACCGCCACAACCACCCGGGAGTCCATGGTGCGCAGGCGCTCCGGAAATCAAGCGAGCACGAGACTAGCATCCCTAAATCTCAACATAAGAAGGCCAAGTCACGTATCCTCGCTACGTGCACCATGGCTTCCTGGCCGCCTAGTCCGAAGTAGCGCGATGTTTGCCTTTCCAGGCCCATAATTGTCTCGGAGATTGAGCTCCACCTCGGCTGTTCCAACTTTGGCTGCTCCACCCTCGGCCCCGCCCTCAGAGGTTCCGTCCTCCACCGCTCCCCCCTCCAAGCTATCTGTTCTTGTGAGGTTCCATTTTTCAAGCAGCTCCTCCCTCCGTCCTTTCCTCCCGGGGAGTTGTAGTCACTTCCGCTGCTCCTACCTCGGCCCCGCCCTCGAGCTCTCCGTATTCTCGCACAAGCCCGGAAATGGCTTCGATTAAAAATAATTTTTTTAAACAAAAAATGTAAACTATTATATTATCATATTTCTATAAACTACATATTAACTAAAATATTGAGTATAATGCATGAAAATATTGGGTATAAAAATATAGTCATCATTTAAAAAGCCTACGACTGCCAAGGCATAGCTACCCAAGGGACTTTATTGGATAATGAATGTGAGCTCTCCGGGGGGGAAGAAGCGACGCTAATTTGCAGCTCAGGCCACCTTCTAGCAACCTATCTCCCAGGTAACTTTAAACTGCGTTGGATTAACAAACATGATATACGCATAATTCAGTTTGTTTTTTTTTAACCTACAGCAGACAGACATGTTTCTAAAATGAGATCCCTCAACTTAATGGACTGGACTGAGGGCAGAGATTTGAGGAGCCAACTGCTCCTGCAGTCTCGTGACTGTTCTAAAATTTTGCAATCAACCAAAAATGTTAAAATTTATCAAGCTGTTGTTTTGCAAAAGGCCTTATATAAGATACAGTACTGTACAAACTTGCCCTTTTGTCCTCTATTTACAATCAAAACAAAAATGGGCTTGCATACAAATTTTAACAAAGTGCCTCAGAGGCAAAAGTGCTGTCAAAGTAAAAGCAACGATGATTCCTTCTTGCTGGGGTGAGCATTGAAAATATTGTGCAGGCTATTGACTACCTAATTCTGGAAATGTAGATAGCTTTGGGAAACGAAGATACAAAAGCATGTTACGCTCCCTACCTTGTAAATTTACAGTCTTCGGGTTGTGATGAAGAGGGGGCGTAAGAACTGTAGTAGTTTAGGAAAGCCTTTTTAGAAAAAAACGGGGACTTGAGATGGTCCTTAAAAAGAATTAAATTCAACGAAATTTGGCTAAGAAGGGAGTTATAGCAACTGAAGTGAAGGAAACCTGACATCAGCATTAACACCATGGTCTACTCTAGAACTAAAGTGTGCATACTGGGGAATATTGCAGAAAAAAAAGATAAGGGTAGACCACAATTATAGGTCTTGAAACCCAAGCAAGGTTACAGGGAATGTGTCTAAGCAATGGAATAATGTAATAAAGACTTCAGTGTAGGGTAAGGAGAGGCAGGGGAGTGGAGCACACCAAGGCAAGCATTTGAAAAATCTGCATACTATAGGGTTACCTACAATGTGCAAGGTACCTGTGAGGTACAGGGCAGCACACGTCCCCATTAAGTGTTGGGTATTCATAGGAATAATTTTTAATAACCACTTTTGCCTAGGTAACTTAGGGAAGACCAACAAAGGTGCATTCTGCATAGGAATCATAAATCTAGAACTAGGACCTCAAGACTACTTAATTTTAAGCCAGAGAGACTAAATGCCTTGCCTGAGTACACACACACACACACACACACACCCCCATATAGGCAGGATTTAACTTAACACCCAGATCCCGTGTTAGAATTCTTTTAACTCTTATTTAGTGGGGACTAGGATTTGAAAAGAGGGCCCAAATGAAAATAATTTGAAAAAAATTAAGGCTTTATCCTCCTTCCATGGAAGGAGGCTCCTGTCAAAATTTTTAATTTAAATGATCACTTTCAAGAATCCCTCCCCTAGTTAGCTAATCTTTACTTAAACCTTTCTTCTTGAGATGAAAAATTCATTAGCCAATAAGGCCCATCTTTTACTTTTGGACCACTTCAAATTGTTAGTTTGGAGTTAATAGCTACTTCACTTTATTAGTTCCATATTCATGCCCACTAAGTAACACAGAAATCCCTTTCAAACAGTCCATTTTCAAGGATTTCTCCCCCATCAAAATATTTAAGTCTCTACCTCTTAGGCACATATACAATTATATAGACCCACCACCCATGTGTATTCATAAAAGACACTTGTAACCAGAGGACTCAACCTTAAAAAAAGGTCTCATAAAAATACAAAATTGTCTCTGGAGGAAATAAATGCATTTATTCCTTTATATTTAAGCACTTCACAAGTAGAAAGCACAAAGTTTCATTAGTCTGTGGGAAGTAACAGGTTAAATATTTGATAGAAATGTTGTATGAGTAAGAGGTAGCTCTGAAACAATGGGAAACTAGAAAGTTAAAAGTAACTGGTAATAAAAATCTTATTCAAGTTACTGATGGATTTCTTGAGCTTACAATATAAACAAACCTCTATTGAATTTAGGCCAAGATAGAAAATAGTGTCTGTTCCAGGAAATACAGAAATTTATAACTTAATCTGCACCCTAACATTTTACCATACCATCTATGCCTAACATTAGGTTTCCCACTATACTCCTGATTTGAGTCTTTCAAAGGGAAGCTTTCTTTTGCCTCAAGGTTTCATGCAAGAAACTTGAGTATTTCTTGACTTCAACCCTCAAATTGGCAATTAATACATTCCAGAATGTCAATGATTCACTAATGATTCACTGATAACTGCTATTCTAGTTGGATCTGTACCTCAAATATACCTAGCATTAAAAAAAATTATAAACAAAAAAATACTGATTCTCTATGGTGAAAACTACTGGAAATAAAAATGCAGCCCTTTGATGGGAATTCTGCTTATTAAAAAGTGACAGTAAAAAGCCAAATTTACCCTTTTTGAAAAAAAGAATATGGTTCTTGACAACCATTTTACAAGGTTAGGCCCAGTGAAATTTACATGTAGCTATAGGTAACACTTAGGCCAAACATTTAGTCAAAAGAACAAGTATTTCTTGTTCCAAAAAGCACATATTTGCAATTTTATTTTACATGCTACAAGGCATCACATGCATTAGCACAAGGAAAATAATTTTAATCCTAGTCTCACTTTTGCATCAAAAGATTTGGGATTTAGCTGTGTGAGCTTAGAATTTGCTTCATCTTGGGGGGGAAAATGGAAGCAATGCTACCAATAGGGTTTTGTGGGGAAAAAAGTGCTTTTGCAAACTTGAAAGCACTGTATATAAAATATATCCATTATCTCACCTAACAATGATGCTCTCTCCACTACTCATTTCATTTCTTTCAAAATTACTGAGCTTTAGGGGGAGGAAGGATGAAAGTTAAGGGGATAGGGAAGATTGTAAACCTTATGTACGCATAATTAATCCCAACAACCAATACTGTAGGTTGAAATGCAAGACCAGTTTTAGGCTTTTTACTAGCATTTGATACAGAAAAGCATCTATGACATTTTCCATTTAACTTAAGTTGTACAACTGTAAAGTAAACAATTTCCATTTCAAAATCAGTCTTCAAATATCTTTATTGGAAGGCCATGCATTGCCTTCATTTACTGTATTTCAAATCACTGTACATTTACTTTAGTGAAAACACTGCCTGCATTTTCTAGTACAAAAAAAAAACCTAAAAATTGTTTCAGGAATGTAGAGAAATATCCAACTTAAATAGCGAAAAAGTGCACCATAATTACTGCTGCACTGCAGTCATTTCTGCATCTCCCATGTTTCTTAAATAACTATCTTGTCTGGTAACACACAATATAAAGAGCAATTATGAAAAAACTGAGACATTTACATATACTTCTAAAGTCTTATTGAGAATATCCTGTTGGCATTGGATAACCTATCATAGGTGCAGCTGCAGTAGCAGGATATGCATATGCCTGTTGGTTCATGCCATTGTGCATATTTGGGACATTATTTCCATATTGCTGTGTACTGTCATAACCATTCTGGTAAGTCCCTGTTGGATTACCAGTCCTAAAACTAGTCTGTATACCAGCAGACACAAAATTACTTCCAAAGCTCCCATTGGTGTAACTTGCAGCACTGTAGACACCATTCTGAGTTTTTGCCCCAAAATCTCTCTTAAGCAGACTAGAATAACCTCTGTCATAATTTTCCCTGTCCCTAAAGGTATTAAATCCACCCCTTTTGCCCGCAGAGTATCTGTCACGTCGATCATCCTTCATGCCTCCTCTACCCCTGGAACGACCTGTGTGGGAAGGGGAAAAAAATGAGAAATTGTCAAAATCAGAGTCTCCTGGAGTTTGATGCAAATCAATGCTAAGCAAAGACAGCAAACGGGGAATTTGGTTTATCTCTACTATTACCATAATTACACTTTAGACTTAAGTCATCAATACTCCCCCCCCCTCCCCCTCCCCAACTAATTCCGCAAAAATTGCATGTATTACTTACAGGCAAATGACACGATAGTCTTGTGACAGAATTTATGTATAGTAACAAATTATCATAATTCAGAAAAATGAACGTACCTGAACCTCTGTCTTCAATTAACTGAAGCAATTTGGGATTGATTGCTTGATTAGCCTCGCGAAGCACAGAGATGAGGTCGCTTACTTGTTTTATGTTATTAGGTGTAAAGAAAGTATATGCTGTGCCTGTTTTGGTACTACGGGCAGTTCGTCCAATTCGGTGGATATAATCCTCTGAAGAGTTAGGGTAGTCATAATTGATGACAAATTTCACATCTTCCACATCTGTAAAGTGTTGCAGTGTGGCAAAAAAGCAACATAGGAAGTTTTGCACACCACAACAGCCAGACCAAAAATAAAAAGTTAGATAATTGTATTCCCAAGAAGGTATGGGCTGAAAAGAATATTGTTAAAATGATTATCCACTTCTGCAGGAATACCAGTGAGGTAAAAAAAAAAAAATTTAAATGCACACTCCATCTCTATTAAATCTTGCCACCCACCCAGTGATAACCTACCACAAGGAATGTGCATTCATATTCACTAGTTCATTCCCAACTCAGCAAGTTCCCTTACAGATCATCAAGTGACATCTGAATGCTTCTGCGCAGTAGGGCCACTAAAGTTCACAGCAACCTCTTCATGTGTTCATTTGAGGACCTTTAAGCAAAAATGTACATGGTCCTTCGTATTACACACTCATCAGAAGTTCAAAATTCAGGCCTCACTGCTTGTCTTGCCAAGACCTTACAACCGCAGCTGCAAGAAAAACATACCTGTCCCCCAAAAGCCATCAAGTTTTTATGCACTGTGTCTCGTCTAGGCAAGCGCTTCCAAGAAGCCAGGATTCACTTGAGAATGTGTCTCTCTCTGGCAGGTCTCGACATGACGACTACTGTGTAGGTGAGGGAGGAACTTTCAAAGCACTGCTTTCCTTTCCCACTGACTAAGTGTGAGAAGTTGTTCCTTCTCTAGATTCTCATGTGCCAGTACTCACCAATTTGTACAAGGCTAGTACCTTTTAAAGCTGCTCTCTCCTTTTCAAAGGAACAAAAATTTCATTGAACATTGAAGTTTGGAAATATTTCTTCAACATTTCAGCAAAGTCACTGAAACTCAAAGACCCACAGATCACAGTAAACAGTTTGTACAAAACAGCGCTGTACCATGGCAATCATGCAAAGCATGGGACAGAAGAAATACCACGGCAGAGTGAACTGTGAATAACTTCCATTTTTTCCCCCTGAGAGAACAGTTTATGGTGTAGTAGTTAAGGTGGTATGTTCTGCCTTTTGAAGATTACTGGCACACAATGCTTTCAGCTTTTCACCTCTCTATTCGACTGGAAGCAGCCAGCCGATCACTAGTCCTCCATCCCCCTCGAGTCCTCCGATTGTCATGCCTAGGCCTTGCCACAAAGACTGCACCTTTATGTGAAAAAAAACTTAGAAAAATGCAGAGGTTAAAGAAAGCAATAAACTTTCTTTAAAAAAAAAATAATGGTTGTTGTTTTTTTGTTTCTGGAGAACCAAGCCATGAAGTGTTTCTACTAACCTAGCCCTCTAGATGCAACATCTGTGGCAATCAGGATAGGAGCTTTTCCATGTTTGAATTCTATCAAGAGAATTGAACAAATGAGAGTCACTGAACAAAATTGGCAACAGATTTTTTTTAAGTTTTTAAAAATTGTAAGAGCTTATTTATACATACCATTTAGAACCCAGTCTCGCTCCTGTTGACTCTTATCACCATGGATACCCATTGCAGGCCACCTAATTTAAAAATAAAGGCAGAATACAGATGAATTCAGTCCTATAAGTCAAACTGGTTAACACTCTGCTCAAGTTTTATGAACTGTTAAGAGTTCCATGAGTGGGAAGGAAATCTTGGCTATTAACAGACTTGACTAATAACAGACAATAACTTCTAGTATTTGATCTCAAGATTATAAGACCTAACTTTAATCTACCTTCCTCAATTTGCTTTTGAAGGAACTAAAGTCTACAGGAATTACACAGATGAAAAAATGGTTTTTTTTTTGGAGGGGGAAGGTAAGTCAATTGGGGTTAAGGGAAAAAAATGTAATTTTTAAATCCAAAATGTACTAGCTCCAAAAATGCTTCAAATAAATCATGATGGCTAATTACAAGAGGGACTCCAGTTCAGTTTAATTTGTCTCTTTTGTGAAGGAAACACTTGGGTTTGGGTTTAGTTAATACCTCCCTGACCACCTTAGTCTTCCCAGTTTTGCAACATTAATACAAATACTATTGGCAAAGTAGTTTTAAAAGCTACCACATTTTCAACACATACCCATCTCTCCTCATTTTTCTGGTAAGTTCATCACATCTTCTTTTGGTTTCCACAAAAACAATAGTTTTATTTTCCTTTTCACTCATGATCTCCTCCATCAATCGAATAAGTCTAGAGAAAAAAAGTAGTACAGAAACAATTTTAAAAGAAAAAAATCAACTTTTGAGAGCTACTCCAATGCATTTGAGATTTGTGTACAAAAAACTAACCACAATCTGAATAGACGAGTTATATATTATTTGTTAAGGATCTAGTTTTTTTCCCAAGTTAGTAATGTCTGGTTCAAAGAAAAACAGCAAGCTTTATGAAAACTTACTTCTCATCCTTTTCTACATCATGACACACATCCACAATCTGAAGAATATTGTGATTTGCACTCAGTTCCAGAGCACCAATATTGATGTGAATGTAATCTTTCAAAAAGTCTTCAGCAAGCTGCCTCACTTCTTTTGGCCAAGTTGCACTCCACATTAGAGTTTGTCTGTCAGGCTAAAAAAGACACATGGGTTTGTTTACCAGGCACTAAAAAAAATTACCAATAATTCTGAGTGTGATTTGTGTAGAAACATCAAACTTAAGCAACTTACTCTTATCTGATCAACAATCTTCCTGATTTGAGGCTCAAAGCCCATATCAAGCATTCTGTCTGCTTCATCAAGCACAAGGTAAGTTGTTCTTCTCAAATTAGTTTTCCCACACTCCAAAAAGTCTATCAGTCTTCCAGGTGTTGCAATGCAAATTTCTACACCTGATCAAAATAATGGTAAGAGAGTAAGAGGAGGAAGAATTAAAGTACCAATACAATTCACAACAAAACCTTTCATGGCAGAGAAAAGGTTTGCTACAAACCTCTTTCCAAGTCCCGTATTTGTGGTCCCTTTGGAGCACCACCATAGATACAAGTGGATTTTAGACGACATGCTCTACTGTATTCAGCAGCTACTTGCTGTACCTGTTGAGCCAGTTCACGAGTTGGTGCCAGCACCAAACACTGAGAAGGAAGAACAGCTGTTAGCACATATAGCTGGGAACTAATATAGAATTAACAATTTATAAATATCCTGAGAAAATTTTCAGCAGATTAGAAGGTAATTAAAAGAAGAAAATTTAGCTGTATGCTACCATTAGAAACATCTAAAACTTGGAGAATCTTGATTAAACATTCCACCCAACATCTAAAAGCACCTGTTCGTTTTAGTTTTGTAAAAATTAAAAGGCCATGCAACTTAAACCACTTAACATCTAAAATTTGGATCATTTATATAATTATATAGGTAAATAAATATAAAATGTGTACTTACAATAGGCCCATCACCTCTCTCTAGGAATGGCTGATGATTTATGTGAACAATGGCAGGCAGCAAATACTAATTAGGGAAGAAAAAAAGTTGCCTAAGCAAAACAAATTTAAATTTAATTATACTTCTAACTTGAATAACATACGATCTTTCTTAAAAACCCAAACAACATTGCAGGGTGCACAAATTTTGAAATTTATGAGTTTTTGTATATCACTCAAAAATCTCTCAGACTTACCGACAGTGTTTTCCCTGATCCAGTCTGTGCTACTCCAACCATATCCAACCCACTTAGAGCAACAGGCCACCCTTGGGCCTGGATAGCAGTAGGTTCAGTAAAGTTCTGCCTTGCAATTACATCCATGACATTTGCTGTAATTAAAATAACACTAGATTAGGGAAATTATTAAGCACAAAGTGATGCCAGGAAATGTTACCCAAATGAATACTTACCAGGAAAATTTGCTTCATAGAAATTTAGAATTGGTTTTGGGCAGTTGTGACCTCGTACTGTAATTTCTTTGCTTCTTCGATATGTATCAACCTCTTGCTGTAATGTAAAACTCAGTCACGTAAAAATGTGTACACAAAATTATTTCCTATAACTCTTACACAGTCAGCAAAGTCCTCAAACTGAACACTTTACTATAAACTGATTTTTTAAAACAAATGACACCCCCCCAAAATTAACTGCAATTCATTATCTTCTGATACAAATATTTATTCCATAAACCAAGCAAAAGATTGATTAAATCTGGTAGCAGCTTTCATGACTATCTAATGAATAAACAGCTTGCTAGTCTGCTGCTTGGGGAAGAAAAATCTCACCTTGCCTGTTATCTATATCACTGGTCATCTTTACCAGAGCATAGCTTTAGTTTAATCAATATATAATAAGTGACAAAATAAATAAAACAAAAAATAAATAATTCTAACTCCCGCCCAAGGTAAAAGGTAAAAACATTTAAATTACTTACTGCTGTTCGCCTAGCCAAATCAGGATGTTCCTGATAAAAATTTTTTTCAAATTTGGGCAGTTCCTCGAGATTCCATTTCTTTTTAATGAGTTTCTCCCCAGGGTTTCCAAATTTCTTTCCAGATAGAGGTCCTCCTCTACTTCCTCCAAACCTAGGGGCCCCAAACCTAGAAAAAAAGATTCAAAGTCTAGGCCTCAAAATCATAACCATTTAATTTGTGACACGAAGAGATAGGATACTGTATTCCTAAAGTCAGGGACTTTAATGACTTTTTTTCCTTCACTTTGGGGTCTATTCATATGCCAGTTAGCCGTACCCTTAGTTTTTCACTAACAGCAATTTCAATTTTACAATTTCCCGGTGAGCACAGAAAATCAATAACATCGCTTGTTTCCAAGGTGTCTGACCTGGTAAGACCTATTGGAGTAGTTGGAAAAGATTCTGACATAATTCCTTGTCACAGAATAGCCAATAGGTGGGTAGCAGTTATCTTTTCCACGAGTGAAAACAATAACTAAAAGGGTGGGGAGAAGGCCCAGCCTTCAAAAGGGGAGATAAAAGATAAACAATTCGAATTATTTACACTAGGCTTTTCCGGAGAGTCAAACGTTTCCCAACGGAAGGCAAATAACAGAACGGCCCCGAGCTCTGACAGCTCGCTACAAAACAAGGGGAGGTCCCCCGGGAGCCTCATTATGCGCCCCGGTGGGTGGGCTCAAGATGAAGGTAACCGCGGTTACATAAGGCCGAGGATGGAGGGAGGGGCCGCGCCGGGTACCAGGGGAGGAGTCGCGGCCCCGGGCGGAGTCCGCCGGGCCGCGTTCCCGCTTGGGCGGCGCTTCCCCCTTTGTCTAGCATTTCACTCTGCGCCACATTTTCTCAAAGCTGCCATTTTGAGCTCCTCCGCCGGGTGGGGTAACAAAGACGCCGCCGCCATGTCCGGGGCCGGCATTTTGTCTCGACAGCTCCCCCACATGGGGGAGACCGGCTGCCCCCCCACCGACACCCGCTCAGCCTCCCTAAGGACTTCGGAACCTCACTAAACTGAGGTGATTAGAGAACCTTTTAAAGGCTCCCCAAATGTCGCAGACTATCCGCCGCCAGGCCCTGCAGGGTCAGGGACGCCGCGTTCACCCCCGCTTGACGTCGCGCTCTCCTTATCTCCCCACCTGGGGCCTATCCCCCCTAAATCACAACACAGACGCGAAAATAAGCGCTATCAAAATAAACCCTTACATCGCTTCAGCACAAAGGAAAAGGGCCACCAGACACGTATCGATGGCGCCCGAGGCCTCCTGTCGCCGACAGGACTCCTGCCCACTTTCTCTGGACCCCACCCCCACCCCACCCCCTCCCGGCCGCGACTGACAAATATGACTCACCCTCGATCCCGGCCGCGGTCTCTGTCACTCGAGTATCCAGACATGGCGTCAATGGTTGCGGTTGGAGGGAAGCAACCGAGGAGAAACGGGAAATCGCAGGGGAAGGGGGAAAGGTGGCTTCGGCGGTCGCGAGGACGTGCGGGGGCGGTGGCCGAGTCGGAGGCTGCAGCTAAAACAAGAGGAACCCAAGCCGGTGGAAATGAATGAGGAGCCAGAGGGCTCCCGGCAGCCGGTTTTATACCTGGACCGCCTCCTCCGCCGCAAAGCGCGATGGGAACCGCTCTATGACCTCATCGCCCCACCCCCTTCGAGGAGAGGGAGGGGGAGGGGGAAGACACCAAGGTAACAACACCCGCAGGCGTTCCGAGCGCCGCCATGTTCTAGCCTCTGGTAGCCAACCCAGCACCCTTCCCCCACCTTAGCTCGTTATTAACTCTTAGCGACCCACCCGCGGATGTTTGCCTTTCCTTCGCTCCTTCTCTCAGGGATCGCCCTTACATTTCACCAATTCAGGAATAATCAACCCCACTCTTCTGTTTTCCTCCTCTAAGGCAGGCCGTAAAGCGCTAACGCCCCTGCACCCCCGACTAGACGTTTGCGACTCTTAAGGGCCACAGTACACCGTCAGGGAAAAGGAGGCGGAGGCTCCGCCTATCACGTGAGAGTAACCCCTTACCCACTGGGCCGGCAACCGCACTATTTATCCACTCACTTAAGCGGAGGGACACTAAAAATGTGGGAATCACCGGAAGTCACTGGGTAGGTCCCCAGGTTGACTGCTTGTACTAGGTCGGCTACCGGGTCTGTCAGACAGACTGACCGGCCTGAGAAGCCTGAAGCGGGAACAATCCCGCAGGGAGTAGGAGTTGTAACCCCCAAACCGCTGCCTGGCCGCGTGCGGCGACAGGAAGTGCAGCCAGATGGCCAATCAGCGGCGAGAAGCCGTTTTAACGTCCCTCCATCGCCACCCCCATTTACCTTACAGTTTCTCCTCGCCCTCCCCCCCGCGCCCCGCGTTGGCCTCCCCCGCCACACTCCTTTCCCTCAACGGTCCCTCCACGACACCGTTCCTCGCGAGCCCCGCCGGTGTACTGCTCTCGTGGACATGGAGGCCCGGGAGGAGGCTGGTGAGTCTCCCGGTAGAAGCCGACACCCTTGGGGGGGGGGTACGGCGTGCACGCTGCGAATGCGCGGGGCTGCCGCCCCTCCCTTTCGCTGCTGGCTTGCCGGGCTAGCCAGTAGCTACAGATGAGTAAAGCGCTTTACAAACCTTAAATCATCCTCTCTCCCTCCCCCCCCCCCAGCAGCTGAGCTCCAGAAATTGTTTTGGGGAATCCCGGGGTCCCTGGGAGGCGTGTTCCGAGGATAGTTTTATGTGATGTCTCTCTTATTTGGGTTCCTCTTTCCCTAACAAGGCGACCAGCCAGCCGAGAGGTAGGGAACCTGGCGGGGCTACGTCTGGGGACCCCTCAACGGGCTCCTTAGGGCTGGCAAGGAGGGAGATCTTGGTTATCTAACTCGTAACCCTTATCCAGGTTTGGTTTTTGCCTTGGAAAAAAGGTCTGAGCACAGCAACTACTTTTCTCTCGTGTATTTATTTCTTTTGAAAAGGTAGATTTGCACTGAATTTAGAAGGACGTGTTTTTTGTATTGAAGGTGGTACCCAAGCAAAACAGATTTTCCGACCCGAAAGCTGTCGATGAAAAGCCATCAAGTTAGATCCCTGGTCTTCCTTTTCTTAATTCTTGTTATCTGCGTTATTGTTTGGGTCTGGGCAGTGTTGGAACTTAAACTTAATATATACTTTTTCTTTTAAAGCTTTACCTAATATATTTATGGTGTGAAATGTTCTTGTTGAGGTTTGTCAAGTCAGCAGGCGTTTATATATGCTGGGAGCTAGCCTTAAGCGGTGGGGATGCAAAGAAAGGCAAACAGCCCCTGCCATGAAGGAGCTAACAGTCTAATGGGGAAGACCATTTGCAGACAGCTGTGTACAAAGGAGATATAGAGAGGATAAACTAGATAAAGTTGAGTAAAAAGAAAAAAAATCAAGCCATCCATATATTATCTATTTTCTAATGACCAACTTTGTGCACTGGTTGAGTTGTTGCTGTCTAGGGGCAGATAGCTACTTTGTTCTTAAGCAGTTCATTATGCTAATGATGCCCTAGATTGTAGTTGTTTAGGAAGCTTGACTATGGGAAGTAAATACTGCGTGTTATGTCCCTGATGGCAGAAGAATGACAGAGAATTGTTCTCCTATGGTACTTATCAATTCTGCCAGAATCAGATAAACATTAAGTACCACCTTGAGCTAAACGCTGGGGATACAAAGACAAAAATGAAATAACCCCTCCCCTCAAGGAGTTCATGAGAGGAAATAACCCGTACATAACTATATATAAAATAAATTCAAGGTAATTTTTAACTCCAGGACACCAGCAGCTTCTTGGGAACAGGAAGGACCTCCGTGTAGAAGGTGGTATTTGTGGAGAAACTAATGGAATAGTATCTTATGTTCATATTAGAAGGTTGAAAACTATTTTGACATTCAGAATCTCACCATTTCAAAATTACTGGTGTTCTATTATTTTACATCATGAGCTACAATTTAAAGTTGTAATGAAGTAACATTTGGCTCCCATACACAGTCTTAAAAATGTAATACTGATTACTTTTTTTATTGCTTATTTCTTTTTTGTTAGTAAAAGCAGTATCTCAGAAGTGGATAAATTCAATTTACTTAAAATACTAATAAACCTAAGCCTAAGTCTTTTAGGAATTTATAGTCAGATGTGTTATTTACAGAATAACATTGAGAATATGACTTTTCCCTACACTTGTAAATATTTTTAGTTTAAAGACAGCTTTTTGTTTGATTCCTTATCTACTTAAGTAAACAGGACTCAGTACCTGATTTTTTTAGGTTTACTTTTTTCTACCTCGATAACATTTTTTTACATCCTTTTTTTCCAGAGTGGGTAGCAGTTGCCAATAACCTTCTTTTGAAATGTCACATCTGCCTGAGGATACAGTCTCTTTCTGAGTGTGATGCAAATGTGTTTATTACTCTTTATCATTCCATTTTGGGAGAAGTAGTACCAGGTAAGAATACCAAGACATGGGGACAGTTTCTTTTCTATGTGTTGTCTCCTGGGGCTTTCACTGCAAATTAGTCTTTTTGCAATTACAAAAGAGAGTGCTACCTCCTATTTGAACTGAAATGTTACTTTCTTGCTGTAATGACAAACAGGGCTTTTCCAGTCCTGTGATGTTCTGAAGCTTAAATACTTTTGTCACGTAATGAGAAGACAGGACTCTTTGGAAAAGACCCTGATTTTGGGAAAAATTGAAGGCAGAAGGGGAGGGCAGAAGATGAAATGGATAGATAATGTTATGGAAGCAATGAATGTGAACAGACTTAAAGAGATAGTAGAGGATAAAAGGGCCTGGGGTCCCAAAGAATTGGACACAACTGAACAACAATGATGTTCTAAATAATTTTGTCTGAATTTAATAACTCTGCTTAATTGTAGCTCTGCTGAATAGATATATTTAAAATGGCATTGAGGTTGTAGAAGATCCAGTCGTCATTTAAAGGTTTAAATCTGATTTGAGTTTAAAGAAGAAAAAAACATATTTACTAAGGGAATTGGGTTGTTTGGGTCTTTTACCCTTTGAAGTCTAATTGTCTTTCAAAATTTGAATTCTTTATGTCAATACCAGTGTGCTTTTCCCAATGTTTCCCCAGTCATCTTTAACATAACTTACTGCCCACCCCTAGACTTAATCCCCTGATTATCCCAAACCTGGATTAATCAATATTTTTTAATTTAGTATTTTGCAGTTATAAAACAGTGTTATTTCCCATTCCTTCACAGACCTCATAACTGTCCCTAAGAACCAAGAAGATCATGCACATAATGTACAAGCAATTATTGATTCACTGGCCTTGGATTACTTGCAGGTCAGCTTGTCCCACATAACAGGTTAGTAACATGAACCATCTCAAACTGAATTCAAACAATTATATTTTTCCTGAGGGAATTATTTTGTTTCTTTGCACCCTAGGCATCATTTAATTGAGCAAATAAAAATTGCTTAAATGCTAAAGAGGCAAGAACACTGGATTTATAGTGTAAAGACCTATAATTAATGCCCCCTTATAATTAATATTCTTAAAGTAGAGTCAACAAATATTTATCAGTTTTCAGCTCTGTGACAGTCACTAAGATAGCTGCTTAGGTGACATTCGTGTAAGTTGCAAAGTGCTTTACATATATTCTCATTTGATCATCACAACAACCCTTAATAATCATCTAAGTATTGTGGCCATATAATACACAGATGAAGAAACTGAGACTTAGAGAGCAGAAGTGACTGTTTGCCCATGATCATTTATAGTAAAATGTTACAGAGTTGAATTTGAGTCTTATATCTCTTCAGACTCCATAGTTCATATTTTTACCACATACTCTCCCAAGCAATTGTCTTTCAGCCACAGTTTTCTCCTCAAGTCACTTGATTTCTCTGGACTGGTTTCCTTATTAATAAAAATGAGGGTATGGGACTAGTAAATTAATTTGTCCATTTGTTTTCCTTCATTTTGTTTATTAATTATCAAATATTAAGCATCTGGTGCTTTGCTCCTTGTTAGGAATCAGAGATAGTAAGTTGAAAAGACACTTCCTGTCCTGTTGGATCTTACAGACTTGCAGGGAGATAAGACACTAAGGCAGAGAACTGTAATGTATCTTACTATATAAATGCATTTAGGAGGTGCAAAACAAAAGGTTATATAAGGGTAATGATTTAGGGAAGGGAAGTAGGAACACTTCACAGAAGTGGCATTCAGTTATAGAAATTCAGCTAGAGAAGAGAAAGAGGGAATTCTAGGCTTAGGAGATAGTATGAACCAAGAGAAGATGGGAAAGTTCATGATATGTCCAGGAGCAAAAAGTAGATCTAATCCATCTTGTTTTCCAGCAGTAGGAAGTTATATGAGATAAGCCTGGAAAGATAGATGGAGAACCATGAATGCCAGAGAGGAGGTCGGACTCTAGAATATGTTAGTATGATGTAATTTTAACATCACAGTTCTGTTAGGTACAGTTAGGACCTGCATCTCCATCTTTCAGATGATGAAATTGGGGCCAGAAATTGAAGCTCAATTGAGAGTAGAATTACAGTTCACAATGTGGGATGCTAAGCACCTGAACTGTTCTCTCCACCCTAGAAACCAGAGACACCCAAGAGTTACTTACTGTTGTATCCCCTGATAGGAAATGAAAACTATACAATTTTTGTTTTGTTGAGTGTTCAGCTTTTTTACCCCTCATTTTTTTAAACTTTGGTCCTAGGAGTTCTTCTAAGTATCAATTTTTTGCTCTAGCTGTGTAAATGATAACTATTATGCGATGTTCGTTAAAACAGAAAGCCTTCTATATGTAACCTGTGTGAGTGGTACTAAATGGAGCTTTATTATTCATTTTAATTATGAGTAAATAAGTGAATTCTCTCAGAACCAAAACTTTCACCATTTTTTCTCTTCATGTTATTTTGTACTACTGCCAGTACTGAGATAAGAAAGTTAAAAGAGTCTTTACACATAAAGGATACATTTTTTCATAGACTCTTAAGTTCATTTTGTGAATTACGTTGCCAATACTGTTAAGTCTGTGAGAACTAATGTTGATAGCTCTTAAGAGAGTCCCCCCCCCTTCAGTTTATTTGCATGTTTCTGCCCACCTGATTAGCAAAAAGTGTGGCCTGTTAAACATGTATGAAGAATTAAGCATATGAAATCTTACATTTCATATCCAAATAATATTTATGTGGTAAATATTTACATAGTGTTTTTCATACATTGATTCATGTGATCCACACCACATCACTGTGAGAAAGGTACTACAGGTATTGTTATCCCCATTTTACAGATGAGGAAACTGAGGCTCAGAGAGGTTAAGCGATTTTTTTCCATTGTCACAGTTAGTAAGTGTCAAAAGCGGGAATTGAACCCAAGTCTTCTTTATTCCAAGTACAATCGAACAGCTACGGGAGGCTCTAGCCCAACAGATTTCTCCTGAACAAAGTAGCATCTACATGCAGGTAGGGACCTTTAAATTCAAGTAGATTATTTTCCTCTAATAAAACCTCACTTAAATACTTTTAATCTTATTAAAAATATGACTAGAGGATGTACCATTATAGCCTGTTCTCTTAAAAATAAAAAGGAATGTTGGCTAAACAACTGTATATAAATGTAATGGAAAAAAGATGAATATGAAGAAAACCAAAGCATGAGAAAACTTATATAAACTGATGCAAAATGGAGGAAGCAGAACGAGAAAACCTGTATAGATAATGATTACAACTATGTAAATGAAAAAACACCCAGCAACATAAATTGAAAATGAATTCTGAAAAATTATAATGACCAAGCTTGGCTCCAAAGAAGAAATATGAATGCACTTCCATCTTCCTTGCTAAGGGGGTGGGTCCCATTAAGGGTATGAAGCACTATTAAAATGTCACACTTGGTTGATGTGCTAGTTTTACTGAACTAGTTTTTTTCCTCTTTATTCTTTGTTACAAGGGATAGCTCTCTGAGAAAGGGAGGTGGGAGAATTTATTGTAATACAAAGTTGATTAAAAACAATTTTTAAAAGATAGTGCTAATAAATTGCAATCAGGAAGCATTTATATAGCACTTAATATTTGCCAGGTATTGATAAACACTGAGAATGTAAAGAAGGCAAAAAACCATCATCCCTGCTCTTAAGGAGCTAAATGATTACATGACAGAGCATTTAATGGTTGTTTTTTCTTACGTAATAACATTCCAGTACCCAGGTTTCTGCTAGACTAGTTTAGGATCCCCTATCCTTGAGTCTTTATTCAAGTGTGACCATTTCAAGAATGTACATATTTTACATTAATCAAGATATTTCAAAATATTCTGTTTTGTATTTAGGAGAAAATATTGTAAGAGGAAATAAGGAGTCTATTAAAAATCTCTTAGAAATATTTGATGGATTGCTGGAGTACCTTACAGAATATAGTGAGGCATCCTCTCAGGAAAGAGGTGAGTTTTTAAATTGAAAGTTTGGTTTTATTTCGAATTGAATGCCTGCTCTGGCTGTAAAATAAGAGGTTTGGACTAATTGATCTGTAATGTTCCCTCTGTGATTTTTATAAGTAGATGGTACTACTTTGAACTAGTCCTGAATACTTGGAACACTTCAAGCCTATCCTTATAATATTTGACATTTGAATCCTGTTATATCATAAGGTTTCTTAAATGACTTCTCAAAACTAGCATATATAAATAAAATACATAACAGTTTCTAGTCATCTTACTAAACAGGTTTTATTTCTTGTTGGGATCCATTGGTATTTCAGCTTAAAGTTGCTCTGAAAAATTTGTTTTAAGTGAATTTTCTATAATTCTATATTGCCTTTTCTGGCAATGGTAAACATTGGTGCAATACTCTAATTCAGGGATGCCCAAAACTGACTAACTGCTTCAGACATATTTACCAAGCAAGGTTCCAAGGGTAGTCACAGTTCTAGCAAGACACTTTCAAAAATCAATCAGAATAAAATAAACCCTCATAAATCATCAGTGTTTCTGTATACTAACAACAAAATCCATCAGGAAAAGATAGAAAAATTCTATAACATATAAAATACTTAGTGTACTTGTCAAGATACACAGAAGAACTGTATGGATATAACTACAAAACACTTTTTTATAGAAATAAGAGATCTAAATAATTGGAGAAATTTTAATTGTTCATGGGTAGGCTAAGCTAGAGCAGCTAAGTGGCATAATAGCTTGAATGCTGTTCCTAAAGTTTGGAAGATTCATTTTCCTGAGTTCACATTTGACCTCAGATGCTTACTAGCCTTGTGACCCTAGGTAAGTCACTTAACCTGGTTTATCTCACCTCCTTATCTGTAAACGCTTCAGTATCTTTGCCAAAAAACCTCCCAAATGTCCAGCAAAGAGTTGGATACAACTAATTAACCCCCATGGGTTCGATTATCTTTTTGTAGACAACTCATGAATATGTCTGTCTCTGTGTCTGTATGTATATGCGTATATAAGTATATGTATGTAAATGTGTGTGTATTCTTATATGGGTATGTATGTATGTATGTATGTATCCAACCTCCAATCTCTTCCCTGAGAATCAGATATCCCAAAGACATAAAATTGACACTTTCAAAATAGAACTCTTTATCTCCACATCTGTAATAGTAATCAGTTTAGCAAGATACTTAGCACTTAGTACTTGGCTAAGTGTGGAAGGTGCCAACTCTGTCCCACTGTTGAGAAGGCATGAACTCCCCTGTTGACGTGGAATGTCCCGAGCCTTCTGCCGGGACCCCCGCCCTCTCACTTACCCATCCTCAAGGTAAG
>CM053586.1:200234683-200250345 GCA_028646515.1 Pseudochirops corinnae
GAATTCTCGGTAACATAAATTGTGAAGGATTTGAGATACACTGGACCCTGTGAACTTCCTTGTGGAGCAAGACCTACCTGGAGAGCTGGACAAGGAACTGGGAGCTGTCTGCCATTGAACCCAGGTGAATCCAGATAGAATCTGGAACCATGGAAGGGGATCCAAGGAATCTGGGAACCAGGCCCAAGTCAAGATGAAGAAAAGACCTTTCCTTGGGTATTGGATGCTGTGATGATAATCCTGGTTTACTAGTGACCTTGGGGTGAGGGGTTTGTGTATTTTATAATGATTGTACTTAGTGATTAATGATACTTAGTAACTGATTGCTAAATAAGTGACTGATTGAGTTAACCTAGTTGCCCCATGAGTGGAAGACTGACTATTGTACTCTGAGATGACTGAATGACTGAGTAAGGAGGCAAACCTCCTTATGGATACCAGATGATTGTTCTTTGTTCAAAGCTGTTGTGACCACTTTGGTGAAAACTATGTGGCCATTTTAATGATAAGCTGTTGAGCTGTTGTGAACACTATATTGTGATTATCTGTGATAAGTTGTAATATTGTGAATACTGTACCTTGATTTTCTGAGAATGTTTTGCTTTGATTTTCTGTGGAATAGTGTTCACTATACTCTGTAATCAGAACCTTAAAAGCTGTTTACAGTAGCATTCTTTTGGAAAGCTGCTCATGCATGGCATTACACTTCCTCAGACAAATGCGAGGCTTTTTATGCTCTGTTCCTAATCTGAATTTCCCCCACTTGCTCTCCATTAGCTAGATGCAGCCAACTAAACCACCCACTTCATGTTCTCTTACTTGATATGTTCCTTCTCAAACAGCTCTTTAAGGATACATACAAGCTTCTGACCTATTACTTAATCAGAAGCCTGGTTCTGCTAGGTCACAGCTCTGATTAGAACCAGTTACCTCTGACTTAAATCCTGTTATTACTCAAAGCTGGGAGTAGTTTTAAACCTGTGGAAACAGAATTCCTTCTTTTGTTTCCCACAATTGCAAAATGTAAAATGGATGATTTTGATTATATAGAATTAAAGTTTTTGCACAAACAAAACCAATGCAACCAAAATTAGAAGGAAAACAGAAAACTGCGGTAAAAGAAATTTACACCAAATATCTGATAAAGTCCTTATTTCTTGGCTGTATAGAGAACTGAGTCAGATTTATAAGAATACAAGTCATTCTCTAGTTGATGGAAGGTCAGAGAATATGAACAGGCAGTCAGAAGAAATCAAAACTATAGTCATATGAAAAAATGCTCTAAATTACTATTGATTAGAAAAATGCAAATTAAAATAACTCTGAGGTATTACCTCATACCCATCAGATTGGCTAATATGACAGAAAAGAAAAATGATGACTGTTGGAAGAGATAAGAGAAAACCATGATACTAATACACTGTTAGTAGAGTTGTGAACTTTTCCAACCATTTTAGAAAATAATTTGGAACTATGCCCAAGGGGCTATCAAAACTATGCATACCCTTTGACCTAGCAATACCACTACTAGGTCTGTATCTCAAAGAGATCATAAAAAAGGGAAGGTTATTGCTATTTCTACAAAAATATTTATAGCAGCTCTTCTTCTAGTGACTAAGAATTGGAAATTGAGGGGATGCCTATCAATTAGAGAATGGCCAAACAAGTTGTGATATACGATTGTAATGGAACATTACTGTGCTATGAGAAATGATGAGCAGAATGACTTCAGAAAAATCTGGAGGGACCTAAATGAACTGATACAAAGTGAAGTAAGCACAACCAGGAGAATATTATATACAATGACAGCAATATTGTACGATGAACAACTGTGAGTAACCATAGCTATTCTCAGCAATCCAGTGATCCAAGATAGAACCAAAGGATCATGATTTAAAATGCTATCCACCTACAGAGAAAGAACTGATATTATCTGAATAGAGAGAGGCACATGCTATTCCTTCCTTCCTGCTTTCTTGCTCAAAATGGACTAATATGGAAATGTTTTACATGGTCACACATGTATAACCTATATCAGATTGCTTGCCATCTCAGAGAGAGAGGAATAGAATTTGGAACTCAAAATTTTTTTTTTTAAAAAAACACAAATGAATGTTTTAAAAAAGGAGGAAAAGGTCATACCCTTTTTTTGCATTTTTTATGACTTTTTGTCTTTTCCTGGGCTCTTCTTTGCTCCTTTAACCTATTAAATTCCTTGCAATCCCTAAAATGTAATTTAGATGCTATTTACTCTATGAAGCCTTCTCTGATTACCCCCATTCCAACACTCACAAAACATACACATACACACACACGCACACACAAACACTCCTCCCACCTCCAGAATCAGTGATCATTTTTGTTTCATATCATCAATATATTTTGTTGGAGGTAGAACATTGCACAGAGCTGGGATTAGATTTAGATTAGCTAGGGAGAAAATAAAAGAAGAAAGCCTTTAAGTACACTTACATTTGAGGGGCTAAGGATAGATTGAGGACATCAAAGGGAAGACTGAGAAATGCTCAGAGAAGTAAGAAAGCTACTATATTGTCCCATTATGGATGAAGGTAAAGAATGGAAATTGAGGGGATGCCCATCAGTGAGCAGGATGATTTCAGAAAAACCTGTAAAGACTTACATGAACTGATACTACATGAAGTGAGCAGTACCAGTAAAATCTTGTACACAGTAACAGTATTATGGATGAAGATATCAGTAAAGTCAACAGTATAAAATGCTCCAAAAGGGACAGAGACAGTATCAAGCTGTCTCTCCTAGAGGGATACATACTGAGAATATAGAGAGCTGCTTGTTTGTATAGGGTCTAATCAGTATTGAAAAAACCCTCCTTCCCAACCCCTTGTTTTTTATTAGTTTGACTAGTATGTCTGACATCTTGGGAACTTCACTTGTTCTCTAGGTGTTAGCTGACACATTTGAAATGCAGTTGCATAGAAGTGAAATTCAAGAAGGAAGTGGACTTCTGATGCCGAATGAAGACCAGGAAGTAACAGTAGGCTGAGATTTTCAGTTGGGATGAAGGCATTTGACCATGACATGAGCAAACATTGGACCCAGGCTATATAGTGCAATGGAAGAAACACTTAAGAGTTTCAGAAGACCTGAGTTTAGATCCTGGCTTTTCTATTTATGGTTGTGTAGTCCTTGGCAAGTCATTTAATCTGAGTCTCAGGCACAACATAGGATTGTAGTGGGAAAAGCACTATGTAAGGGTACAAAATATTATGTAGGTGTGAGTTAACAATGACAAGAACAAAAAGAACTTTTGAAAAAAAAAGAAAAATAACTTCCAGGGGTAGCTTAATCATTAGCTTTTTAGGGAAGAGATTTCCTTTTAACTTATCTGTCCTGCCTGAGATCCTTGAATCTTGCCAGTTAAGACTTTATTCTTCCCAAGGGTCAGTGGGAAGGTTCTAATACTTAATGGCTGTGTGATCATGAGCAAAGCCGGTAAAATGGGACTAAAGATAACTTGCAGAACGTATGCCACAGTATTATCATGGGGAAAGTATTTCATAAATGTTAAAGTGTTATTTAAGTGTCATTATTTCCACTGTATACTAGCCTCACCAAGTATTTCAAAACCACTGTTGGTTACCTATTTTATAGGGGCCGATTGGTAGGATTAAATATTATGAGAAAAGATAAGCGTATTTTTATTCTCTATCTAGATAAAAGTTATCCTCTCCATAATTGTTTTCCATTTGTTTCTAAGGAACAAGAATACAAAGAAAATATCCATAAAAGACCTCCAAAAACTTATCAGCCAATAAAAGTTTATTCTAAAAGAACCATGCCTTGGAATCTCAAACGCAGTCAGTGGATTCCAAGAGGGAACATCACAAAAGCAAAGAAAGGAGCTCCACGTAAGGACCATAATAAAATTGTATTTGGTGGAAAATTAGCATCATTTGAAAGTGTATAAGAAACCCCACAAGTTGAAGAGTGAAACCAGCGCACCAGTCAGCTGAATACTTTTTTTCTCATTTTTCTCATTCATATGTTGAATTATATAGTGGGAGGGAATATTCTTAAATAATTGACTAGAGCAGGAATCGTGATAAACTGGTACCAAACTAAAGAATATGACTAAATGCTCTTCATCATTCCTCTGAGTTTGAACTCAGACACTTTTGTTTACCATAGATCGCCAACTTCTTGTGTTCTAGAAAATTAATGAAGCAAAAAGGAAACCGCCAAACAATCTTCCTGTTTCTCTGGCTAGGATTCTTCTGGGAGCTTGTGCTTCTCTCTCACCTTTCAATTACAAGGAAAATCATGCATGCCACAGGGATAGCCAGAATGCTCTTTGTTCCAGAGTCAAGGCTTTGGTTTTATTTCCCAGTTACAAAATAGGGTAGACTTACAAATCATTAGGCCCTTTGCTTGCTTTGTGTAGTGTTAGGAAAGATGAGTGAGCTGGAAACAGCCTCCACCACAACACCCCAGCTGTCACTAATAGGGACAAGGTAACATTAGGGGTGGAGCAGATACTAGTAAAGTGGTATGCCTTAATACACAAGACATCACTAAAATAAAAGTAGGGATTACGGCAGTTAGGAAATTTTGTTATTCACTTCGCCAGATTTCATGCTCTCACTGCATTTATCTTCATATTTCAGTAAAAATAAAGGATGACAATCTTTTGCCTATGCTTCTTGAAGAGTTTCCATACCTCCACATTTCTGGCCAAGCACTCGGAAAAATGTGGAAACAACAGCTCTTTCAGACTGAACAGCTGAGGAAGGTGACATCTGGAGTGGAACAATCAAAGAGGAAATTCCAGTTGAAAGTGAGTTTCTGTCATATTATAAAGGTTTTTCTTTTTTAAACTAAAAGGCCAAGTAGTATAGTCAATAATTCTACAAAAGAATACCCTGAGGGGAGCATGTACTGGGGTTCATGGGTTACAGCATTAAAACCTATTTCTTTATTTCCATTTCATTTCCAGATTGAAGAAGCATTAAGAAGACATGATCTCCTTGCTGAAATTGTTAAGAAAGAACATGACCATAATAAGAGACTAGTAAGTTAGGGGGAAATATTCACTTGCCAAAAGGTTTTATTTATAAAAGAATGCCTTAAATACTCTGCTTTTTTTTATTGGATATAGATATAGACTTACAGATTTATTGTCATATAATTTATGAAACCACTACAGAGCAAATTATATTATTCTTCCCATCCCTCACCTTCATCCCCTCATGCCACCCCCCTTTCCTGGTAGAAGAGAGAGGCTTAGTAAAACAGAACAACCTTCGCTCCTGCTAAAAACAGACAAATGAATGGTTCCGAAGTCCTGTCCATCTGTAAAAAGGATTAGTCATGGTTTGGGTTGAATGGCACAGTAGGTGAGAATACTGGACTTCAAGTTAGGAATACCGGAGTTTGAGTCCTTCCTCAGAATACCTGCTGGATCAGATGAGATAACTTAAGAACAGCACTTTGCAAACCCTAAACTGCTCTGTAAGTGCTGGTTATTACTAGATGGTACAAAGTTACCAGACTGTAGAAGGCAGAGCTTTTCAACTCTTGTTTTGCTTCTATCTTTTTTTTTTTACCAAAGAGAAAACTCTTCATATTGGAAATGTTAAGGTAACCCTGGTAGAGAGGGAACTCAAACCCATGATAGGTAAAGAAATAGTATAAAAGCATTTAGTTGCTTAAAGGGGAATCCATAGTTGTAGGCACAGATTATTTCCAGGATATTGATAGAACTGAAAGATGACAACTGTGATGTTATGGCCATCACTGAGAAATCATGTCAACTGGGAGAGGTACCAGAAAACAGGAGACAGGCAAAATTGTCCATATTTGTAAAAAAGAAAATTATAGATTCTCAATTATAGACAAATAAGCCTAGCAGAAATCTAGGCTGTTAAAAAGGGATTTATAAACATTTGAAGGCATATTGTAATTCACTGAGAGTCTTGTGTGCACTAAGAAATTCACAGCAAACTAAGCATTTTCATTTTTTTAATAAGGTTTGATATGTCAAATCAAAATTGGGTGTGTATATACTAATTTTAGAAAAGAATTTGGGTAAGATTGTGAAATGTGGGCTAAGCCTGCTTTTGAGCTGCAGAAACAATCTTATGTTATTATTATCAGGATATAGGAAATCATAGCCATCCCCATGCTGGTCAGATAAAATATTGTACCTTTTTCCTCAGTATTTACATTTTTTAAAAGTACATCAACACAGCTGAGTGACACGTTCAGAAGAGGGCAGCCAGGAGGGTGAAGGGTCTGGAAACCATTTCATATGAGCAAAAGTAAAAAGCATTTGAGTTGTTTAGCCTGGAGAAGGGAAGGCATGAGGGCTCCTTTTGAATATTTGAAGAACTGTCAGAAAGTAAACAGGTTGTATTGTTCCAAAGCAGAGACGTTACAGGTAAGCAGGTTTCAATTTAGTATATGAAAAATTTAAACAATCAGACTAAACCAAAAAAAAAAATAGTGGTCATGGATGAACTCTTTTCATTGAGAACAGTGATTTCTGTATTGGGTTGGAAGTTGGAACTTTAGAAATTATCTAATCAAACTCCCCTAAGCTTTAGTGATGTAGCATCGTAAATGATTACCAGGTGTAGATACAGTACAAAGTAGAAGGAACATGAGATAAATTTGGAAATTTTAGAACCTTTCCCAAAAAGTAATCCCATGGTTTAAAATGTCTTTTTTTGTTGTTGTTCTTAGCAAGATTTTAAGGAACGTGTGTGTAGGCAGAAGTCAACTCAGATGAAGATAAAAGAGAGACGACAGCAAATTGTTCGAGCTAAAAAATACTATGAGGACTATAGGGTTCAGTTACACGCAAAAATGATGCGAGCACGGACACGTGAAGAAGTGGTAAATAAATGCTACTTTAATTCTCTCCTCCCAAATTCCTTACAGTGATATGTTGAAGGAAGGCCACTGCTTGACTCTTTACCTTTTGAAAGACAACCTGTTTATGCCCATTGATATATACACATACATGTCATATATGTATGCATATATATGTGTGTATATCATGTACACACATGTAATATATGTGTGTATTGTATGTATATATTGATGTATATACATATGTATGTAGAAAATCAAAGTAAATCATTGTTATTCTCCATTCGTAGGAGAATATGATAACCGTGAAGTATTTGGTATACCTTAAGACTCAAGAATATACCTCTAAAGCTTAATGAAGATCAGTCTGTTTCATTGTCTAGCTCTACTTAAAAACGTACCCCTCTTAATGTTTTTCTTCAGTAGTGTTACCTTAAAATTCCCAATTCATGGGGTGGCTAGGTGGCGCAGTGAATAGAGCACCAGCCATGGAGTCAGGAGGACCTGAGTTCAAAATTCAACCTCAGACATTTAACACTTGCTAGCCATGTGACCTTGGGCAAGTCACTTAGTCCTAATTGTCCTCTTCCACTCTCCAAAAAAGGAAAAAAAAATTCCCAATTCATCACTGTCTTACAGTTTATTTAGAGTGTAAATACGGTGTACTTTATATGTAGGTTAAAAGGTAAAAGACCACAGAAGGAAAGAGAGAAATGAGATTTCAGTTTGACTCTGTCAGTTTAGAAATAGTTCATTACAACTGTCCAAAGCTTGTTGTAGTGGGAAGAGCCACTTCTTTAGGATTCTAGGACCTTTAGCCACCAAATGAGCTGGGCTCGCAGTGTGGTATAGTAAACAACACTGGATTTAAAGTTAGAGGACCTGGGCTAAAATCCCAGCTTTAATACTTGGGTGACAACAGAGATTTAAGTCATATTACCTTTCTGGTCCTTGCTTTCCTCATCTATAAAGTGAGAGAGTTGGATCGGCTAATCTAAGATTACTTCTAGCTCTAAATCCCCTCTTGTCAGCTACATGAGGAAAAGAGAAAATCAACTATAATGTAAAGACAGGTACACTATATTTTACAAAGCTCTAGTAATGTCCTGTAGTCCTTAATAGCTGTGGACAACAATCTTAATTGTAAGAGGCAGCGTTTCAAACATAACAGTAGTGAATTGAGCACTGGCCTGGAGTCAGGAAGGACATGGGTTTGAATTCTACCTCATATACTTCTAGTTGTATGACCCTTGGCAGGGCATTGAACTTTTAGCCTCCTTATCTGTAAAATGAGGATAATAGCATCTTGCTCACAGAGTTGTTTTGAGAATCAAATAAGAATATGGGAAGGACTTTCTAAGTGTTAAAAGTTCTATGTGAATGTTAGCTATGTCTTCTTATTACCTAAATTGACACTCAGTCATATCTAATTCTCTAAGTATAGTCAGCTCCTTATTATATCTACTTAGCTCCTGGACTTCTTACCATTATCTTTTTTTAATTAAGTTTTTATTACTGTATTTTGTATGTTTTTTTTTTAATATCACCATAGTTTTCAGCCTACCATACTCCCCCCTCCCAGAGAGCCATGCCATGAAATAGTATTTTTAGTACCAAAAAAAAAAAACCAGTATAATTAATCAATATATTGGAAAAGTCTGAAGAAATCTGCAGTGTGCAATGCTTATAGACCTCCACCTCTGCAAAGGAATAAGTTGAGGTATCTTCTCATATCCCTTCTTTTAAGCCATTCTTGCTTGTTCTTTATAATTTTGCTATACTCACTTCTGATGTTTTTGTGAATGTGGTCGTTGTGTTTACATTGTTGTAGTTATTGTGTATGTTGTTTTCTACTCACTTCTCCTGCATCAGTGTATGAAGTAGATATTTCCATGCTTCTGTATTCATCACATTCATCATTTCTTATAGCCAGTGATATTCCACTACGTTCACGTGCCACAGTTTGATTAGGCATCTACTTTGTTTGCAGTTCTTACAGAAAGGGCTGCACCTCTTTCTTTAAATGGAATTTGTAGTTTTCATAATCTTCCAGCTCCCTAGGAGTTTAACCTTAAGCAGAAAGATTCTGCTATTTGGTTAATATGTAAAAATCATTTTTTGCATTGCCAAATAGGAGATAAGTGAGCATATGCACAATATCATTTGTCAAATAACCTATTCTTTTTTTTCTTATGTAAATTTTTTTTCTTCCAGTTTTTTTCGTCTATTAATTTGTTTACTTTTAGTTTACAAGATTCAGTTCCACAATCCCTTGGGTTTCAAATTTTCTCTCCCTCTTTCTCCTCCCCCCACTTCCCCCCATGGTGGCATCCAATCAAGTAGAGGATCTGCGACTACTTTCACGTTAGACATTAGTCAGGTTATAAAGGATTGTAACTGATGGAATGAACAGTGGGAAAGAGGAAACAAAACCAAACAAGAAAAAGAAAGAGAGCAAGTAATTTGCTTCAGTCAGCATTCAAACTCAGTTCTTTCTAGTTCTTTCTTTCTCTGAATGTAGACATCTCCGTCCATCATAAATAACCTATTCTTTACCACAGCCTGCTAATTTAGCCTTTGTTCCCAAGAAATATATTTAGAATTAAATTCATGTTCCTTCTGATCCATGCTTTATAAGATTTTTCCTGAAAAAATAGCTACTTATGAAAGATAGTCATAGTGGGAACTATGCAAGATTAATAAATAATCAAATTGAGGTGGCTTGGTGAATTAGGAAGTTTTGAGTTCAGATCCTAACTCAGAAACATAATAGCTATATAACCCTGAGTACAAGTCACTTAACCTCTCTTATCTTTTAAAGGGGAATAGTCATAGTTATGTACTCACAGGGTTGTCATATGGATCAAATGAGGATAGGATATTATTATTTTCAAATTAAGCCCTTTTCTTAATAAAATTATTTTTGATAGATATTTAAGAACCTCTTCAGAGAAGGTTTGGAAATTCAAAAACTAAGATTGCAAGAACTGAGAAACTACGCTAAGGATAGGCGGGAAGAACAAAAGAGACAGCATGAGAACGAGCTGCAATCATTGGAGAACTATTATAAGGATCAGGTACTATCACTGTTAAGTACTTTGCAAACAGCATAACTGTACTAAACCTTTCTGCATGTCAAAAATTGGCATGAGCTAAGAGCAAGCCATAGGCTCTTAGGTTATTTAACCATATGATTTTGAAAGGTATTCAAACATCAACATTTTACAAAGACATTTGTGAGGTAGTACTTGATCAAAACCTGAAACTCATAATATCTAATTGTGTGCCTCAGTTCCTTCTAAAATAGCAAGCAATAAATCTCAAATGAAAGAATGGTTCAATAAGAACTGTTTCTTCCTTCTAAACAGTTTGCAATGCTAGCAGAAGCTGTATCACAGGAACGTCAAGAAATCAATATGAGAGAGAAAGCCCAAACAAAGGTAATTAACAGTTTAAGTTATACAGTTACCTGCAAAGCAGTGAAAATGAGGCCATTATCCATGCTAAGGGGGAATGGAGGAAATATTCCAAATTTATGTATCCCACAACTCATTTAAAGTCTGGTTTTAACCCTACCCCTATTGTTCTTACTGTTGGTAAATAAGCAAATTATCTGGGTTTCTTTTCCCTCCTTTGCCAGTGGATCTAATGACCCAGAAGGTTTGGATGAAAGCAGACATACTCAAAAGACTAAATAAACATGACAGTTTGAATTCTCTTTCAGACATTACATAAAATGAAGAGGGAATTGAGATCGAAGATGGAGCAAGAAATTCAGCAATTGCAGACCATGATAATTAAAAATGACGATGACCTCTTCTTTCGGGAAGTGGAAGCTGAACGCCTTAAAGCTCGGCTTCAAATGGCTTCATTTCAGTACAGCAGGGGCCATGTCTTTTGAAATGAAAGAGCCAGCTATAAAACACGTTTTTATTTTACTTGAAAAAATAATGTGTGTTTGTGTGTTAAACCTCAGCATGATGAATGATAAGAATGATTGAAACAAAGATTACAAAATTATCATCATCAGCTTTTAAACAACCTTAATTAAACACTAAATGTAACTGATTTCATATTCTGGGTACTTCTAATAAAAAAATTTTTAATGCTTCTTAAAGTCTCTTTTAATATGTAATACTTCATATAAAAAAGGAGCTGTTACAACACATTGCTATGAAACCATGAAAATTTTACTTAAGCACCTACATTCTTAACCCTGGGAGATAGCCATTCAAGAAGCAGGATGACATAAGTAAGTATAGAGCCACCCTTGGAGCCAAGAATACCAGGGATCAAGTCCTGCTAAGGCCACACACGTAACTCCTAGGCAAGTCACTTTAGCATACCGGTACTCAAAGTAGCTCTCTAAGACTATAAATTACAAAGAAGATGCCAACCTCCATGGGCAGAAGAAGTATCCTATAGTGTTGATAATAAGTCCTGTTCCTGTCTCCATAAGACAAAAAGGAGGGAAAAAAGGGAAAAAATATTCTACAATCTGCACTGGAGTCCATCAGTTCTCTATCTGGAGGTAGATAACATTTTCATCATTAATCCTTTGGAATTTTTGTGGATCACTGTATTGATCAGAATTGCTAAGTTTTTCACAGTTGATTATCATTACAGTATTCCCTTTCTGCTTTTACTGTGTATGTTTTTTCTGGTTCTGCCTATTTCATTTTGTATTAGTTCATACAAATCTTGCCAGGTTTTTCTGAAATTGTCTCCTTTTGTCACTTTTTAGAGTATAATAGAATTGTCACATTGATATACCAGAGCTTGTTCAGCCATTCCCTAAATAGGTATTCTCTCAGCTTCCAATTCTTTGCTGCTATAAATATTTTGTACACGGAAGTCTTTTTTCCTTTTCTTGGATCCCTATGGGGAATAAATCTGGTAGCAATATTGCTGTGTCAAACGGTATGAGGTTTCTATAATCCTTTCAGCATAGTTACAAATTGTTTTCCATAATACTAGTATTAGTTCACAGTGCCACCAACAGTGCATTAGCGCCCCAATTTTTCTACCTTCTTTCCAGCATTTGTTATTTTCCTTCTCTGTCATTTACCCAATCTGATGGGTATAAGATGGCACATGAGAGTTGTTTCAATTTGCGTTTCACTAGTTATATTAGGGATTTATAGCATTTTTTTTCTTGACCATCAATAGTTTTGATTTCTTCTGAAGACTCATCATTTATCCATTTATCAGTAGGGGAATGGCTCCTATTTTTATAAATTTGGCTCAGTTAAGCGGTCAAGTTGTGAGAGGCTTTAAAAGCCAAATAGGAAAAAAAAATAAAAAAAAAAGCCAAATAGGATTTTTGTATTTGATCCTGGAAATAATAGACAAGACTAGACTGTTGAGTAAAGGGTAGATGACCTGGATAGAACTGCACATCAGGAAAAATCACTTTGGCAGTTGAATGGAGGATGGATTGGAGTGGGGAGAGACTTGAACCAGAAAGTTATTACAATAAATAGTCGAGGCTTAAGGTGACGAGAGCCTGTACGTACTAAGGTAGTTACTACATGAGTAGCAGAAGGGATATGTGAAGTTAGAAAGGACAAGACAACATCAGATTAGACATGTAGGGTGAGTGTGTAAGTGAGGAGTCATGGTGACACTGAGGTGTGGAAGCAAAGATAGAGTGGAGGGCTTAGGGGAAAGAGCTCAGTTTTGTGATACCCAATTCACAATGTCTAAAAGACCAACTGGCAATTTGTGACTGATCAGTTAAAGAGATTGCAGATATTTAACTTGCATAAGAGATAATTGTCTGCAAGTATTTTATAAAAAGTCATCATGCAGAAGAACCTGTTGGTCTCCAGGGGCCAAAATTAGAAGCAGTGAATGGAAGTTGCAAAGAGGAAATAGTCCTGAGGTGAGGAAAGATTTCCAAAAAGAGTTACCCAAAGTAGAACAGGCTGCCTTAAAAGAGAATTGGTTTTCTGAGTATTTTGAACATTCAAATAAACTACTATTAAGGGACTTATGAAGGAAAATGAACTGATATATGAAAGCATGTATTACAATTACATACACACACATACCTCAAATGTTGGCCTGTAACAAGGGGTTGGAAGGGAAGGGAACAACTCAAAACATAACCAAAAAAAGAAATTTTTTTTAAAAACAGAATAAGTTTCCTCCTGGGGATATTTAAGCAGAGATGACCACTAATTTATGTTATTTATGGAGAGAATAGTCACTGAGGTCTCTTCCAATACAAATTTTGTGATACTCTAATCTTCATCAGTTATTTGGATAAAACTTATGCATTTCTGAGTATAGAAATAATTTACTAATTAGAGTCTCTTAGCTGAGGTCTTTTTCCATGTTACAGAACTCAAAAAATTTAGTGTTAGTCTACTGGTTCACTACACTGAAATCAAGTTGGGAAAAACATTTACACCTCCACTAAAAGCATGAATACAAAGAATAAAATTCTGTCACATTATTTTTCCCCCATTAAGTTATTGGTATGTTACTATGCAGACCAGACAAGGAGAGTTTTATTAATTGTGAGTTCAGGTTTTGCCTTTGACACAGGATTTTGTGACCCTAAGCAACTTATCTAAATTCTCAGTGCCCATAGCCCAATTTTCTAAGACTTAAGTTGCAGAACAACTGGTCTTTTGTTTTGGAATAAGGAGTTCCTTCATTGGGAATTCCCTACACCCATTAAATCATAGCCAATGAAATGAGTTCAAATCACCTTCCCCCGACCCCCCAAAAATAGCCACTTTAAGATAAGCTTTAAGCTGTAGCCAAAATGCAACTATTATCCTGCTTAGTATTTACCAAACCATCCCGTTCCTGTGTATTTGCTTTTCCTAGAGATCTACATTACTGGTGATTGTATGCTTGTAAGAAATGAAATTCTAGACTTTAATTCAAAAGTAAATGTTACCTTTTTATCTGTATTCTTTCTATTATGCTAAATTGTTGCTTTTAACCAGTCACAAAGCCAGGATTTTCCCCAGAAAAGTGGAAGCAATGAAAGACACTGGTTGGTCATTATTTCATGGTCTCCTTAATGGATCAGGAGACTTCTGGGCTTGCACACAAACTGGAAATGCAATCTGATTCATCTTGGATTCTGAAGGGTATAAATAGAAATCCTTCAGTCATTTTTCAGTCATGTCCAAGTCTTTGTGACCCCAGTTGGGGTTGTCTTGGCAGGGGTACCAGAGCTGTTCACCACTTCCTTCTCCAGCTCATTTCACAAATAAGGAAACTAAGGCAAACAGTTAAGTGACTTGCCCAGGGTCACACAGCTAGTAAGTGTCTGAGGGCAGATTTGAGCTTAGGAAGATGTGTCTCTATCTATCTATCTATATACAGAGAGAGAGAGGGGGGGGGGAATAAATTAGTTGAAATCAGTATGACCCAATGTTAGTCCTTCCTACAGCTATGAGCTTTTTGAAATATTTGCCTTATACTCCTGTACAAATAACATACAGAAATGAAGATGACTTAGTAGAAATTGAAAGTTCAGAAAGTATTATAGATGTATAAGTTAAACACAGCCATAGAATTCTCATTAAGGATAGGGACAAGATCTGTGATTTCTGAGTATACAGAACATGCTAGATGAGGAATTCGCTGACAGTGTGAGTTGGCGATTTCTCTGTAACAAAGTTACTTGAATCACAGAAGTTGTGACTTCCCCAGGGTCACAGAGCCAATACACGTTAGAGGTGGGACTTTGTAATGGTAATAGAATTTAAAGATCCCCCTGTATTGGCTTGGTTTTGGAGTTGAATGTTAAAACCCAGAGCTTGTGAATCCCACTTGTGGGATGGACTTGTTGATGTGAAGAGAGAGGGCTGAACTGGGAGGAGCCGTGGATTTACAGAGAGGCCCAAGGAGTCAAGATGGTAGCTTAGAAGCAGCAAAACTCCACAGCTCTCCCCATAACCACCTCAAATACCTATAAAATATGACTCTAAACAAATTTTAAAGCTCCAGAACTCACAAAATGACAGAGTAACAAAGCTCCTGCTGAAGGCAGCCTGGCAGACAGACAGAAAGGGGTTCATTGCAGTGCGCTGGGAACCCAGACCAGCACCACATGAACCAGGGCTGGAGCCCTAGGGCCGCCAGAACAAGCCATGACTGGAGCGTGAATCACCAACAGCTGTGGCTTTTCCGGACTTACCAACCCATAAGAAACAAGGACTAAGTGAAAGGTCAGTAGAACTCAGATAAATTCAGAGGAGAGGGCTAGAAGCGACTGGGCAGCTGCCTCCACATGGCTGCTTCAGAAGCTCCCGGCCTGTAGAATGCAGGGGGGCCAAGTGCCCATTCACAGGTTATGTATTCTTGCCTTGAGCTGACTAGATCGGGATGACAGTCTTGGATGGTGGTCCTGAGATACGTTTTCAGTGAGCCAAAGCTAGTGGGAGCTGCAGAAATGGTGGCCTCCTAATAGCTCTGGCAGCTGTGAAAACTCCGGTGATTTGGGACAAAACTCTCCCCTCTGAAAGCAGAGTTCTACTGAACCTAAAAGTCAAGTAATTGACTGGCAACATGAGTGGGCAAAGGAAGCAAAGCAAAGCCAGCAATGCAACTTTAGATTCCTTTTTTGGGGACAAAAAGGATCAAAGCATGGAATGGGAGGAAGACAACAGTCAGAACTCCCACACCAAAAGCTTCCAAGAAAAATGTAGACTGGTTTACAAGCCATAGTTCAGCTTAAGAAGGATTTTGAAAATCAAATAAGAGAAGTGGAGGAAAAATTGGCAAGAGAAATGAAAATGACACAAGAAAATCATGAAAAGAGAGTCAACAACCTGACTGAAGAA
>CM053586.1:200250845-200265869 GCA_028646515.1 Pseudochirops corinnae
ACTTGATGAGGTCACTGACAATGGCTTTGTTGAGCCCTGTCTCCCCAGGAACTGAGATTGCTGAGAGCTTGCCTCATGTCAAGATGAAGGAGGGGCCTTTCCTTGGGTTCTCAATACTGTGATGATATTTTAACCTTGTTGTAGCTTAAAGATAGATGGCCTTTTGTGTTCTCCTGCCCCTTTTGAGAAAGTGCTTGGCGTTAATGGATGGTATTGTAATTCAGTTGTGATCCAGGGGTGGGAAACCTTTGACTTTTTTGTGCTCTGTGATTGACCAAATGAATGTACTGCCCAGGAGTGGGCTACTTGGACCTTGGTACTTTGCAATTGACTTGAGAACTTACTTGCTAGATAAATGAGTTACACTGTATTTTGATTTTCTCTGTTCTGTGAATGTTTTGCCTTAATCTGTCACTGAATAAATGGAGTTTGCTATGCTGGTAATTCGAACCTTGGGAAGTTGCTCTTGCTTGGCATTACATTAAATGTTATGGGAATCTGAAGATCTTCCCTGCCCCTAGGCTCTTTGATAGGCTTAAGTGGCTCTGAGAACCTGCCCTGATTTGAAAGTATACTCTGCCCTCTAATAGGCTCGATGTGGTCACATGGAGCCCATGGTGGGAGGCTTGTTCTTCAGGAATGCCCACGCCTTACTCGGCGATTGGGCAGTGGGTCAAAGAGGGCTGTGACATTTTCCAATCCAGGAGAAGGCTATATATACCCCAATATGAATTTTTGCTTCGGGGCTCACTTCAGAAAGAGTTGTGTGATTTGGCCAGATGAGACCGGACAGCCATTGAGCCCCCTGGCTTTGAAAACCCAGATGTTGGTGCTTCCCTCTCTGGTAACTGACTAGGTATGGATGTAATGGTCAGATGGCTGGAAGCCCCATCTGCTCTTCTGTTTCTTTGTCTGCTTGTAACTTCTGTTTGTATTCTCTGAAGTTCAAAGTGTCAACTTTTTCCCCTGAATAGGTAAATGATATGTTTGATTAAAGTGAGACTCAATCCATTTTGAGTTGCTTTCCTTTAGAAAAGAAGATCTAAGAACCTGTGCTAGCAGCCATCCTGGGTATACTAGGATGCTTGCTGATACAGACTTGGAGATCTTAATGGCTTTTGTGGCCAGCTGTGTTCACTATGTATGCTGCCCCTATAGACAAATTATCATTTTAAATCATTTGCATTTTTTCCAAAACAATTATTTCCATTTTTATTACAGCATGGATCTGTCAACTTAAGATTTCATTCTTTGACAATGCAATTTTATGTAAGCCAGATATTCAGACTAGTATAATAGTCTTCATGAAAAAAAATGAAGGAAAAAGCTTTAAAATGATATCTATGTGCCTGGAACAAAATGTTGGGGATACAAATACAAAAGTACCCCCCTAAATGAGTTTACATTCTAATAGGGAGAGATCACACATGTGTTTGCATGTTAGCAAAGGAAAGAAACAGGGAAAGGAGCCACAGGGGTGGTGGTGAGTTGATCTACAGAGCAGTTAATTGACATTGCCCTTCCTGGAAAAAAATTGATTTGATTTGATTCCAGGGCAAGAAGCAGGAAAGGCAGGGCAAACAGCAAAATGACCAGGTTTTTGATGGAAAGTGATATAGCTGGCAGCAGCTCTAATGCCAACTTTGATGCTGGAATGGAATGAGGAACCCATAAATCACTGAACAATTAACAAAAGGAGATTTACTTTGTCCTAACACAGCAAGGATACAGTGGTACATAGGCTCTCTGGACATATTCCTCCTTGTCTCCATATGAAAACATGTGGTTCTCAGGGCATGATCTGGTGAAGGACATGGTTACTGTGCCTTTCAATGCCTTCAGGTCACCAGGAAATTGGAGCCAATCTGGTTCCATCAGCTTTGTCATTTTAAAGTGTTAGGGAAGGAGGAGATTAGAGAGGGAACAAACATTTCTTAAGCCATTACTGTCCAGGTGCTGCTAAGGTCTGATTTAATCTTCGTGGAGGAAACGGAGGCAGAGTGACTGGTTCAGAGACACTCAGCTACAAATGTCTGGGGCCAGATTTGAACTAAGGTCTTGATTCTAGGCCTAGCATTCTGTCCACTGTTCCACCTAGCTACCCAAGGAGGCCTACGAAGGGTTGAGCCTCCCTGGGTTATAAATAAGTGAAAAGAAAGTATATCAGGGAAACATTGGTAAATATTAGTCCTATCATCACCCCTTCGTGTAAAAGTCCTAAGGGTCTTCTAGAGAATCTTCCACCATGTAAATTTTAATGGGACTCAACAGACCGATATCCTTCCTGGCATGGGCAGAACTGTAGTGGAAAGGAAAAAAGCAAGCAATCCTTTTGGAAAGATCCAAGTCTCAACAGTGGTCAATGTGGTGGTTGACGTCAGATCTGTGGGTCTCTTCCTGCAAAGTGGTGATGCCACAGGGCAGCAACAGAAATATCATGGCCACAGCACGAACACTTCTGGTATAGTCAATTGTTGTCCATGACATGAGGGTCATGTGCCATAAAGAGGATAAGAGGTCGTAAGTTTCTTGCACACGATCTATTCTAGGATTTAAGTTGATACTGAGGTTCTCTCTGCACTGCCACCCACTCAGCATTATGCTCTCTGTATCTTCCCTTGAAAGGTCCAAATGGGGCAGGGACTTTAAAGGGTACCTCAGGCGTGGGTGAAGTTGAAGGGATCCTAGTGCCTGGCCCTGTAGCCTTACTAGCACTCCCATGAACTGGTCATCAGATGCCAAGAGTCACATCTTTTAACTCCGTTCTGGAAAGGGTATCTTTGTCCTCTGCCCACCTAGAAAGGTAGTGAGTTCTATGATTCCTCTAATTTCCAGAGTGCCTATGCCCACTGAGAGCAGTATTTGCCCAAAGCACAGTTATTGCAATCTCCAGCTCAGATTTCACCAGTTCAGCCTACACCTGTATGGTTGTGTGGTGACGGAGAACCACTGCTAATATGTTTAGTCATTCATCTAGGCTCCACCCAGAAAGCAGGATCCCATAGCCTTGGAGACAGGTTCAGCTTGGGTTTGGCAGGCCTTGGAAGGAAGAAATGGGGAAACATAATGCCAATCAGATACACATCCTTGTGGAACTTTAGACTCTCCCTTGCAGATCCCCATCAGGGAACTAGATGAATAGGAAGTCTATCTTTACAAGGCCAGCACTTGCAGTGTGGTGGTGGTGGTGTTCAGTCATTTTTTCAGTTCTGTCCCATTCATTTTTAACCCAAGTTGGGGTTTTCTTGGCAAAGATACTGCAGTAGGTTTGTCATTTCCTTTTCCAGTTCATTTTTGTAGATGAGGGAACAGGGTTAAGTGACTTGCCCAGGTCACCCATCTAGTGTCTGGGGCCACATTTGAACTCAGGAAGATGTCTTCCTGACTACAGGCCTGGCACTCTATCCACTGTACCACGTAGCTGACCTTCCCAGTATAGCTACTATAATAAATTTAGTTGACTGTATTAAAGTGCATTCTCAGAGAGCTTCTTCAGACTATGTCAATCAGTTGTGGAAAGCTGCTTGGCACTGGCTCCATTAGACCATTGCCTCAGGAGCCACTGCTCCTGTTACTCCCCAGGTTTCTAGGCGGCCCACTCTTAGGGAAGGGAGTTACCCTCCTGGGGGCAATGATGAGAGACACCTGGGACTTTTTTATAGCTAGTGGGAATTTCTAAATTTCTCTGCCAAGCTCAGCCTACCCTCCAGTTTATTGGCTCTAATGTTAGCAGGAATTGTTATCTCTGGGTCAGACCACAGGAAAGGTGCCTGGCTGGGGTCCCCCTCAGGGCCTGCCTGACAAGAGAACTCTTGTGTTTTAGCTGCCCCTCAATGTCCAGTGCATGGCTCCTGAAAGCTTAGCCTCTAGTTGCTGAATAATGCTAGCTGTTTATACTTGCTGTCCAACTTATACTACATGTGACAGTCTCCTCCAGGGCAGCCTCTTTCTGCATCCACTGAGCCTATCCCTCTGCCTGAGTGGGAGCCTGCTCACTGTCCCATAGATAGGATTGTCCATATGTGATCAGGAGGACTCTTGGAACAAGGTGCTATGTAGCATCCATCAATCATTCCCCTCCCCCATATCTGCAAAGCTCTTCCCTTTCAACTCAAAATACAAGTGATCATTTCAACCCAAGCTGGGCAACTACACAAAATGCCAGTAACCTCTCAGTTTCAGTCTTATGGTGGTTCAAAATAAGGCACTCATTGAATCCCTGAACAGTTAACAAAAGGTTAATTTTGCTCTAACACAGCAAGGATATGCAACTAGGATACAATGGCTGAATAGCACTTACTCTAGACACCTCCCCTCTTTCCTTGTCTCCACGTGAAATGCATCTGGTCATCAGGGCAGATTATAGTGCAGAACATGGTGGTGATTCAGGCGGTCTTCAGAACTCCAAGTCTGAGAGGCCCAGACTGCTTTGGCAGGCTGGGATTTTTTATGCTTTTAGGTTACCAATGAAGTTGAGACCAATCAAGTCCAGAAGACAGTTTGATCTCCTTTTAGGGAAAGCTAATCCCTAAAGACTAGGGAAAGAGGAGGGGCCTGGGTGGGAGAAAGAAGCTGTGAAAAGCTGATGTTAGCTTATCCCAGACCCTGGCTAGATAGAATTCTATCATTCACCAATCAAAACAGTTTAACCAGGGTTAAGAAGGCATTTTTAAAAGCAGTTCAGTTCAGAGGGGCTGTTCCAGGTAGGGAGAAACAGGAAAGCAGGATGGATAGATGGATAGAATATTAAAGCATTATATCTGGTCTGGGGCCAGTTAGACATAATTAATTAATCTATAATTTATAATAAATTATAAATAAGTTAATAAACCTACAATAAAGCCACCCGACCTTTTCTAGATCTCTTCTAGCATGTGTTTCTTAAGGCAATTTGAGAGTTTTCTTCTCAGGCATTTCAAGATGACCATCTTAATGAAAAAGGAAGTTGCGGCTAAAGGGAAGGTAAGTTCATAAGTACTCCTTGAAGAGGAAAAAAAAAAGTTGGCACAGTGGCTTTTTTTCCCCTAATGCCCAAAAGGTACCCCCCCAAATTTATTTCATGGAGCATTTGGTCATCACATATTGCAATTCTAATGATTAAGTATTTGCAAAAAGACGATCATGAAAATAAATGCATCTCGCACACCAACATCAGTTGATGGGGACAAAGTAGTAAAGAAAGTCTATTAACGCTGCCCAAATAAAATCAACACATATTGATATGTGGGAATTTCAACACAAAGGTGGGAAAAGATTAATAGTTTCTGAGAAAGAAATCATATAGCTATACTGACTTGGTCTACTATAAATGCACATAATCTAATCTCCCGTGGGTTTTTACCACACAGTAAGGCAATCATTCTCTTCCCTAATTCATCCACTCACTCACTCCGAATAGAGGCTGTCCAAATAATCTTTCCTTAAATCTCACATTCTTAGCTGAGATCTACCCCACCATATTTCACTAAAGACTCTCCTTACTCCCCATCATCTCATATCATTGAGACATCTTCCTGAATTCTCCTTTATTCCAGTTTCTGATGAGATGGCCCTTTTCCCTGCCAAGACCAATCCCTATACGTTCACTTCTGATCCTGTCCCATCTCCTCCAGATTGCTACCATCATTCCCTCTGTCACTTTCAATCTCTCCATATCTACTGTTTCCTTCCCTGTTACCTTCAGACATGCTTATGTCTTATTCATCTTTAAAAGTCCTTGACTTGGGGATGTTCATCAATTGGGGAAAGGTTGAACAAGTTGTTGTATATGATTGTGGTAAAACACTACCGCGCTATAAGAAATTAGAGGCAGGATGATCTCAGAAAAACCTAGGACGACTTACATGAGATGATGCAAAATAAAGTGAGCAGAATCAGTAAAGTGTCATATATAGTAACAACAATATTATATGATTAACTGTGAATGTCTTCACTATTCTCAGCAATACAATGATTTAAGACAATTCTGAAGGACGTATGATAAAAAATGCTATCCATATTAAGAGAAAAAATTGATGGAGTCTGAATGCAGATTGAAGCATACTTTTTCTTTACTTTTCTTGTTTTTTTCTTTTGTCTGTTTTCTTTCACAAAATGACTAATATGGAAATATGTTTTGTATGACTGCATATGTATAAATTATATAGAACTGTTTGCCTTCTCAAATGAGGGTGAATGGGGAGAAAGCAGAGAATGTGAAACTCAAAAAAATTTTAAAACAAATTTAAAAATTTTTTACATGTAATTGGGGAAAAGAAAGTATTAAATTAAAATATTCCCCCCCCCCCCAAAGAGTGCCTCACTTGATCCTACCATCCCCTGCTCTGCTAAAACATCTTAGTCTACACTAGTGACTACTTCCTCTTCTCTCTCTTCTAAATCTTCTGCAATCTGAATTTTGACTTCAGCATTCAACTAAAACCATTCTCTCCAAAGTTACCAATGCTCTCAACTGCAAAATCTAATGGTCTTTTCTCAGTTTTCATCCTTGTTCAAAGCATCCTAGTCTCTAAAGCATTTACTACTGTTGGTCACCTTTGGGATACTCTCTCTTTTAGGGGGTTTTTGTGACACTTCTGTCTGAACACTATTTCCCAGGCTCCTTGGCTGATTCTTCATCCAGATTTTATACATTAACCATAGGTAGCCCCCAATGTTCTATCTTGAACCCTCTTTTCTTTTTGCTGCCTAATTAGTAATTTCATCAAGTTCCATTCTCCCGTTCAATCCCATATTTATCTATGCAGGTAGATCTATAATATTCCACCTCAAATCTTTCCTATCACTATACCATTCAAACATCTCAAATTAGATGTCCCATAGGCATCTTAAATTCAACAAATTTAAAACCGAACTCATCTTTCATTAAAGCTCCCCACTTCCAAACTTCCTTATTCCTATTAAGGACACCACGGTCCTTCCAGTCACACAGAATTACAAATCCAGTATCATTCTGAAAGCAAGAAAGGCACCTAAGCAAGCTGGGTAGATCACGTGTGATAAACTTTTGGAAGGACAAAGATGAGAGTCTTACAAGACAGGTACACATGGACACATTATCATCTGCATTACTGAAAGTGATCTAAGCAGTTTCCTTTTTATCTAAAAAATACAACAACTTTAAAATCTTGGCTACTGTTGTCTATCACTTTTCTATATACATGATCTTCAGGTCTAATATTATTATAAAAAATCATTAAAAGTACATATGTCTGATTAAAAAGAAGTAGAATCTCAAATCAATGGGCCACATATTTAAAACATTTCAGTTAAAAAACAAAATTTATAATCAACTGCTTTGAACACTGAATTAAGTTCAACATGTTTTACTTTAAGTTGTCCTATTAAAATTGTCCGATGTTATGTTAGCTCAGGCAGCAGAAGTAGTTATCTATCATAAAGTAATTCAAAACAAGCTAGCTCCAAAGTTTACTGTGACACAGATTTCCAGGGAAAATGACCCTACAGAATGGTTCTACCAATATGTTTAAAGATAAGGCACCTGGAAATTCATTGTAATTCATGGATACAGTATTCACTGTTACTGGCATTCAAACCAAGTGAGACAGGACTTTATAGAATACACAAACATTCTAAAAGATACTTAGAAATAAAAAAGTATTTGTATTCTCTTTCCTGCCCTCACTATATGGATCATATGTTTGGAAGTGTACATGAAAGGTAAATTATTTAGAACAAAGCTTTTTAAAAAGTCTCAGTGCATTGAAAATTCACAATGTTCTTTTAAACCACCAATGCTATTATGATGGTGCAAACAGCATACAATTTATTACTCAAGTTCTGCATGGGCACATACAGAGTTAAAAAAAAAAATTAAACCATTTATACAGATGTTATTGATAAAGCTCATGTAACAGCTGGGTGAAAATACAAAGAATATCAATGCTAAAACACTCTTTAATAAATACAATGGAAAAGATAAACCTTTAAAAAGTCAGTTTAGAGGAGAGGATAATATTACACCAATTAAACTAATTACACCTAGAGACAAAAAAAACTCTTAGCATTTGGTAGAGTCATCATCCTACTATAGTATTTAAAATATTAAAAATGGCATCTGATTGTTTTATGATGCAGTTTAAAGTTTGAAGCAGAGATAGCTGCTAAAATAAGCATGAAGGATGGAAGAAGCACACATTTTGATGAAGAAGCAAAAGTCTCTTCCATCAATGTCAGTTTAAACACAACAGATGTTCAAAATGGATTTAGTGTTGTGAAACAAAAATGATTTACAAATAAAAAAGGGATTTCAACAGGAGCTTTGTGTGCTCCGGACTGGAGTAAACAACAACAAAACACATTTGGTAAAAATAAATCAATCTAGGGCAACTGAAACTATGTGCAAAAAAATTTTGTTTTTGAATTTACACTGTACACAGCACTGTTACAAAATTCTTTACATCAAGAAATAAAATCCTCTGAAACTCATCTCTACTGTAGAAGAGCAACAAAATAATCATTGCTTCATAATGAAAAGCATGAAAATATAATGACATTTTTGAAGCTTAATGCAAATAAAGAATGGATAAAAGAAAAACTTGCTAAGAGTGACACATGTATATAAATATTCACATTACTCATGGGGTCCAAAGTTCAATAAATCATGAAGGTTTTTTTCTTTTTTTTTTTTTTTTTAGCACCTATTTGAAAGTAACCAGCTGACATGATTTTGAAACTGAAATCTGATGGGTCAATATATTCTTGTGAATTACAAAGAAGTATGTATATAAACCTTTGACTAGTACTGTAGGGTGATTTGTCTTAAAGCTCTATTCAAGAAGTCCTTATTATTAAAGGCAAAAAGGCACTCAAAAGTGATGGTATAGTCCTGCTCCATATTATACATTAAAATAATTCCTAGAAATGTTTCATTGTTATCGTACTGCATCCCTGACAGTTCTGGTTTCTACAACCATTCCTTAGTTTTGGAAAATTTTCTAAAGACTGTTTACAAATGAAAACTACACTAGTGTCTAAAACAGAAGATCAATGGACCTACTCTAATGAAATGCTCACCGTGAAACTTAAAACTATTAGTTGATCAAGAGCATAAAAATGTAGTTTCTGCACATCTCAATAAGTTCAAATGTAGTATGTCCATTAGCAGTGGAAAAATATAATCTCATTAATACTGCTTCACAAAGTATTAACTATTAGGCCATGCAGTGATCTTACCTTTGAGAAATTAATAACTAAAACTAAATTGTTTGCAGTAGCAGTCAAATTTGGCAGAATAAACTTTTGACGCTATATTACAAGACAGCCTGTTCATTTGCAAAAAAAAATTTAAATCTGTCATTTTGATTCATCAAAAATTGTTATTGTTGACAATTTCTCATATGCATGTTAAAGTGTATATTCCTGGTAACTTACAGAAGAAATCCACCAATGACTTCATACTTTTCTAATTCTTAATACCAATATTTCCACTGCTTCCTGCTGGCCAGCGGTCTCAACAAGCAGGCCAAACATCTGACAAATTCAAGTCTGTATGCTTCACAATAGATGCCAATTTTCAGTACTCAGTACTGGCCACTAGAATACCAACTTGCTTCCAAAATTAACTTCTTAATTTATAGTATATTTTCCCCTATTTAAATTCATGTATGTTTCTACATTTATGTATAAATTTACTCACCTTTTCCATTTTAGGGAACCTAAGGTAGTAAGCTTTCTTGACCTCACTTTCAATACACACACCTGTGTTATGTAAAAAGTGGAACTAAAAGTTACCTTTAGAAATAATTTTCCCTTTGTCCTAATTTTGGTAGACCTCCATATCACGAGCAGCTAAACAAAGGTTAAATATGGTTTACCTGACAGAATTCTTGATACATCAATTAATATAGAACAACCAGATGTACTCTGATATAAGGAACTTTGGTTCTTAAAAACAGTATATCTAAAAATAAGACTGAACATATCCCATCAAACATGCTTTTAGGAGTTAAAAATGCAGCATTTTCATTTAAGATGAAATGCAAATCCAAAATACTTGATAATGGTGACTCGTTATAAAAGTTTTTTAAAAGTCTCTTAAAAAACAGGGACACCATGAACACAAAATACTGTGTCCAATGATAAAATGACTAAAACAGTAGTTGCATTAAAAATCTGACAAGTGATATAAATTAAAACCAAAATAGTATAATTGTTTTCCAGGAAATTCATGCTTGAAAAATATTTTAAAAGACCCACCTAGTTAACAATTATATTCAATATATAATGCAGAATATAATGCTTTACTGTAAGAAAATGCAATTAAATATGTAAGTGGCTTGCTTAAAAGGTTAATGATTCTTTTAGCCAAATTTATCCAAAATTAGAGTGATTCAAAAATAACTTTATTTTTCTTTTCAAAAAGAGTATGTATAGTAGCCGTTTGGTATGTGTTCAGTGAAGCTGAAATGTTATTTGTACCGACTGCTGAAATTGTGTCTTGATGTTTTAGAAAGGCAAGTTTCTCATAGGTAAACAAAATAGATTACCTTTTATAAAAATAATAGTAGTCTTTAAGGGTAGAATACTGCCACACTTTGAAAACATAGGAAAAGTCAGCATTCTGTAGGTTCAAGATAATAGTTTTAAATAGCAGCGGAGTGGCCTCATGGGAAAGGCCTTTTTTTTTTTTCTCAGAAAGGAAATTCCAAAACCACCCTTCCCCCTTAAGGTGTCCTAAAGTAGAAAAAGTAAAAAGTGTTCCTGTACTTCAAGCATTTCTTGAATCTTGTTTGGGAAAGGAGGGGGAGGGAGGCCCTATCAATCAAGCATATATAAATGGAGTTCCAAGAAGTTGGCAAAGTTTGTCATTCCACAGCAAATCCACATGTTTCTTCAATGGCTGTTAGTAGCTTCTCATATAGCTTCTCATAGCTTTCATAGGGTGGAATGTCTATTCGATTGAAGCTGTGAACAAGTAAATAGGACGATTATATGAATTTATACACTGTTATTTAATGTATTTGTTCATGAAGTTCAAACTCTAGACTAAGTTTCTTGTGCATATTTTTTTTAGGTCTAATCACAAAGACAAAATTAAATCAACACTCCTCCAAAAAAGAAATCGTATCCAGTGAATAACCATCTATGGTCTCCTTACATTTACCTATCTTGAGAAGATGCTGAATTACTATAAATTGTAGCGTCCTGGCAAAAGCAAATTCACCTCTTGCTAAGGGGTTGGCTTTTAGTGCTATGTTAATACAGTCTAATTATAAAAATATTGAAGGAAGACTGAATCTTACATTAGAACCCTGTGAGGAAAAAAAAGCAAGATATTTAAAGCCTGTCTGCTGGTAATGGTTGGATATAAATCCTTTCTCAATCAATTCCGTCTAAATGTGATAATATTAAAGGGGGGAAAAAAATCTCTTTCATTCTCTATTTTTCCATATTAAATTGAAAAAAAGTAACCTACCAAGTATGAGCTTTCGGCAGGTTGTTAGTGCTAGCATCAATCTGGTGGATTGTAAATAGTCTTGGGCCTGCAGCGCCTGTAAATGAAGCCAAACTGGAAAAAGTAACTGGAAGTACATTAAACCACTGACTAGTCTCAGAATAAAATTATTATAGGCATAGTTCATAAGAAAGAGAATGCTGTAATGCTCATAATGGTCAAAAGGAAGCAATATGGTATTTGAAAGTATAAGATAAACTTTAGGGGGAAAAAAGTATATTCTTAACATACTATACAGCTAAGTATCCTTTTCTAGTAAAACATTTCTGAAGAAAACAATTAAAATCCCACTACTAACATTTATATTCTATTCAAAATAAGCCTCTTGTAGTACAATCACCCCCAATCTTTACAACCCTGTACAAATAAGCCAGTCCAAGAAAAAATAATGTAAATTTTGGATTCAGACAGTTGTTAGGAATTAAAGAAGGCAATTATTACAAAAAGAACTAATGAACTAGGTCAATATATGCATTCATGTTATTTAATATGAGCAAGTAGACAGCACGAGGCAAAATATGGATCTAGATTCATTTACATCCTAAACTATAGCACAGGGACACAATCCATAAAGGTACATGGAGAACAACTGTTATTTCTGTTTGAATTCCTTTTGCATAACATAGTCTAAGAAGTGGAAGAAAAATGATAAGTTCTGTAGACAGTAGTTGTAGCTAAAAGTCAAAGAATAATCTTCCCCATACATCCAACATAAAAAACTGTAGATAGCACTGATGGTTACAGATTGATCTTTTTAATCTGCAAGTAATTTGGGGGCAGGAGGATGATATTTTAAGATATGATAAGTAAAGTGATATGAAAACTATGGAACTACTGGCAAACAACAATATGAGGGAAGAGAATCTACACTTATACTGTTAATTCATCTGTAAGGTTTCCACATCCACGAAAACATTTTCAAGTTATTGTCAGGGGTCTCTCACCTTGTAAAGCTTTAAATCCCTGCAAAGGCACTCTGGAAGATCCTGTCACAAACTGAAGTAACCGTGCTCTCCTTTCTTCATCAAAATATTCCACAGCTTTCCAGAACCATTTCACAATATTGCTGTCTGGTGTACAGTGTTTCAACCGCGTGTTTACCTTCCAGTCACTAACATCAATCTTCCCCAGCCCACAGATGATAAGCTATGCACAAATGGACAGGCAACGGTTATAATGAAAAAGTCTAGAAATATTCTACATTAGAAAAATTTGCAGTATTTGTTTTAATGGATAGGAAAAACTGAAAGAGACAACTCTAGAAGGTCTATAATAAACCAGACAAAGTCAGAGCATAAAGGCACCTCAAAAGTAATCTAATCCTCTCATTTTGCATTTAGAGAAATTGAGCCAAAAGAAGTTAAGCAACTTGCAAGATAACATAATTTAAAAAAAAAAAAGGAACTACAACATAAGTGTACTGATTTAATTCTAACATATTCCACATTCAATAAATTTCCCTAATATCAAAGTAAAATGCTTAAAAGTTAAAAGACAGTACGAGGTAACTTATGATCGTTCAAGTAGTGCTTGATGACCAGCACTGTTAGGGGACATGATTGGTCCTTGTACTCATGAACCATGAAGTTTCAAGAAGTTTACCAACTAGTTACGGAGATAAAACACGTAAGAAACAATCTGAGCACAACTCTTGCTAAAATATATGGTAGTGACTCTAAGTGCAACAGGATTCTGAGGAGGACAAGATCAGGATTTGCTAGAACAGTCAACCTTCATTGAAAGAGGAACACCTTAACAAACCTAAAAATCTTAAATAATTGATGTGACCTAATGAAATCTGATGCAGAAAAGAATAAGGGAAGAGGTAAAGGGCAAAAATCCCATAAAAAGAATTCCTGAGTATTTTTCACAACTATCTCTTAACTCTATCATTTCAGTTCATCCATTTTTGAGTGATAAATCGAAGATCCTTGCTACACAATGGAGTCATGAATGAAATAATACAGATTAAGATCCTTTAGTATAGGATCTAAGACATAACCAATACTTTATACTGAATGTCATACTTAAGTAGAAATAGCAAAGTTCACCAAATTGGTTTGTGTGTTTGTGCATAGGTACAAACCTTAAAATGCTATCAAAATGAGAACTATTATGTAGAATATGTATGGAATCAACAACTGTTTATCATTTATGCCAGGTGCTCAGCTAAACAACAGGAATAAAAAGAAAAGCAAAAATAGTTCCAGTGTACAGACAGAGAAAGAGACGGTCTCCTCACCTCCAAGCCCTACCAAGTACTTCTTAGCTTAGTGGCAATTGCACACCTAAATTCACTACTCATTTCAATGTAAAACTGAATCATGAAAGGTGGAAAAAGCTCCAATTTGATGACAAGTACAAACTTCCCATAGCAAAGAGAAAAGTCCCAACTATGCAAGGACACTACTATCAGTTCTGTGTTTATCATCATTGAGTTTATATACAAAATCTGTTCTTTGAATCCCATTCATTCTTTAGCTTCTAAACACTGCACTTTTCAGTGGGAGGGTAGTCAATGAAGGACCATTTAAAATTACTCATGTTTTCTTGAATTCTCACTATAATGGATAATATTCTTGGGCCATACAGTAACGATAAACAGCAGCATGGTGAAATGGAAGAAAGACTGGAGCTGGAAACAGAGGATCTAGATTCAAATCCTGATTCTGCAATTTATACTTCTATGACTCTGGAGAATGACTTTGCCTCCCTAAAGCTTGAGTTTTCTCATTTGTAAAAAAGGCAGGGTCGACCTAACCCTAAAGGATCTCTATCATCTCAATATTGTGTGTGTGTGTGTGTGTGTGTGTGTGTGTGTGTGTGTGTGTGTTGGCAGAGAGGGGGACAATCTGCAACAGTGAAATTCATAGAGACTGTACCCAGGATAACAAAAGTCCACTTAGTCTATTTACTTTGTCTCAGACAAATTACACCTGGCAACACAACATAACATTAGCACACTGACCTCTAGTTCTTTTTCATCAAATGTCTTCAGCAGAGGCTGTGGTATTACTTCATTAAATCCCTTCTGCAGAGCCAGAAACTGAGCTTCAATTCCTCGTAAAAATCTCCAATTTACATAAAGCCTGTAATAAAAGCATAGAAGCCTCATCATCTAATGATTCACAAATATCCAAGTAAACCAATCAAATATTCAATAACATTACTAGAAAAACTCTTAACTTTGGCAATGTTAGGTTTCCAAACGTACAACAAAATGAACATCAAAAAAATCAATCGCCTACATGATGTGCCAGGCATTGTGCTAAACTCTGGGGATATAAAGATAAAAATTAGAGAAAAATGAAAATAATCCTTGCCTTCAATAAGCTTATATTCTATCAGGGAAGACAACATGTGAACAACGTAAATTTTTAAGTATAATACACACAAAAAAACTGAGGCTAAGAGAGGCATTAGTGGCTTGGGTAGGGTATAATTTGAAGAGGGGATGGCACAGCTGCAGAGATGGCCTCATAAAGCAGGTGGCACCTGTACTGAGATTTGAGGAAAACTAAGGATTTTAACAGCAGAGAAAAAGGGCA
>CM053586.1:200265969-200297828 GCA_028646515.1 Pseudochirops corinnae
CCCGGAGCTAAAAACCGGCCAATGTGCAGAGAGAACGGAAGTCCCTCATTAGCAAATGAAACATTCTAAAATAATTTTTTTATCCTGTTTTAAAAGTTCTGACTTAAAGACAGCTTGTATTTTTCTAATTAATTGTTATTTAGAAGTTTTAGAAAACTCTTCAAAATCTGATACTAGTGATTCAGTGACCAAACATCAATTGTACTATTTCTATAATGTGATTTTCATCACCTACTTACCTCTTAATAATTCAAAATTTTAAAGTTTCTTTTTTCCATAGGAATTTAATCAAATCATGACTTCAGAAGATTAATGATAAAATGTGCTTCTCACCTCTTGGCAGAAGGGGGGTTATTATTCACCAAATGTTTACTTATTAAGTAGCTAATCTGTGCTGGGGACTAAAGATACAAACACAACAAAATAAACATCCCTCATGAACTAGCGCTAAAGAAAGAAGGAGACGCCTGGTCTCAGATGTCACCAATGTATTATTTGTCTTACTTGACAATACCCAATTTTTTACAAGAGAGGGCTTCTGTTTGTGGGGGCGGGGGGGGGGGGGGGCACAAAAGTTAGCAGGTAGTAATTTACACACACACACACACACACACACACACACACGAATTTTTAAAAAATTATTATTATGAACTTCAGAACCACCATAAAAAATTAAGTATTTCTATATATGAAGTAGAAAACAAAAAGAGGATTGTAGATGAAATCGTGCATCTCTTTTCCATACTATCTGCTTTTTAAAAAATCCAACATGTTACTTTTTAAAACTGTCCTGCTTCTCTGGGTTTCTTTCTGATTTTCCTTCTGTTCTCTGGGCATTTTAAAAAATATTTCAACGGATCATTTATTTTCTTTTTTTTTAAAAGAGCATCAACATTGCTACCCCACTTTTTTCTTTACCTAACACAGTGGTTCTCAACCTTCCTAATGCTGCAACCCTTTAATCCTCATGTGTGGGCGTATCTGCATGTGGGTGGACCCACCTGGAGACGGATAGAGGAGCAATGTCTCGGTTCCTAAGACCATCAGAAATATGGGTTTTCCAATGGTCTTAGGCGACCCCTTTGACTCCTGTTAAAGGGTCGTTTGGCAACACCCCCCCCCCAAGGGGTCACGACCCATAGGTTGAGAACTGCTGACGTAATAGAATGTCAGCACTTCAAATCATGTTATAGCTCCTTCCAATTTTTCAGAAAAGTTTCTAGGCTTCTACTGACTCTTGTTTGCAGTTCAAAGTTCAGCTCTAGATTTTTTAACAGGAATGCTTGAAAGTCCCCTACTATATATTAAAGGCCCATGTTTTCCTCTGTATAATTACACTCAGTTTTGCAGGGCAAGTTATTCTTGGTTTTAGACTTTTATCTTTTGCTTTTTGGAATATCATTCTAAGATGTTTGGTTTTTAGCAGAAGCTACTAGATCCTATGTGATCCCAACTATGGTTTCCTTGGTCCTTCAACTCTTTTTCTGGCTGTTTGAAGTATTTTTTGTTTAATGTAGAAGCGTTAGATTTTGGCCATGAGAATCCTGGGACTTTTCCTTAAGGGATTTCTTTCAAGAAGTAATTCCATTTTCACTTTGCCCTATGGTTTTCATTTGTGATTTCCTGAAATAGTGTACAAAATCTTACTATGGTTTTCAGAGAGTCTGATGTTGCTTAAATTCTCTCTCCTTGACTGGTTTTCCAGGTAGCTATCTTACATATCCTTCTATTTTTACAAATCTTTTGATTTTACTCTAATATTTTCTAGCTAATTCATGGAACCTTTGGTTTGGTCTATTCTAATTTTTAGGGAGTCTATTGCTTGGGTAGAGTTTACTATTATTGGTTCTAAAGTAAATGTCCTACAAATTCTTACTTCTAAAGCTTTTTAATCATTTTTCAATCTCTAGATTTATTTTTTTCTAGGTATTCATATAGGTCTTGTGGAAAACGCATTTTCCCTTTCATTCTGTGCTTGCAACTGTTACAGCACTTTGAGGTCGGATTTGGGGGTATCTCTACATAGATGGTTTTCTTTAAAGTGGTTTGAATCATGTGTTTATAGTGGCTTGGATCATGTGTTTATTCATCTCTCTGGCCTTAACTCCTGAACTGGGATTTTATGATAGGACAAGGCTCCATTTTCTGCTGTTCTTTGGGGTCAGGTGGTTACCTTTGTTTGGTCTTGATTAGGTCACCCAAGATCTTATACCAACATACCCTGGATCTTTGAGATTCCAAGTGCTGCATATTCAGAGATTTCTATGTTGTTTCAAGCAGAACTCAGAGCCCACTGACCTGGGATTTCCTGAGTGCTTGCAACAATCACAGGCACATTGAACTGGTTGCTACCTCTCCCAATGACCTCCAAAATTCATGTTATAGGTTCTTGAACACAACCTAGCACTGTTATGTTTACTGCCTCAGGATAGAGAGTCTTAAAGGCTATATATGTCTCTGCCTAATCTCTGGGAAGCTTCTTAAGTATAGGCACTGTTTACCTGAGTGTAGGCATGGACTTCAATGGTAGATTCCCCCTTCCTATTGTCCATGGGCTTCTGATAGACCTTTTGTGCAGTTCTGATACTGAAAAAGTCAATTCCTATAGTTTTTCACTGGTTTCCTGGATCATCATCTGACGAAGTATAATTCTAAGGTATTGCTAGAAAAAATCTATGTGAACAGGGCTCTCTGTCTCTGTTCAAATAGCCATTTTAGGCAGTTGGATCCCAATAGGTTTTTCTAACCTACTTAGGGGAAGTCTTTAATCTAGTCAAAACCTTGAAATACTAAAGTCAAAATCAGAGAAATAATTATATTATTCAAAGTTGTTGAAACATTCCCGTTGTTTAGTCCTCCCTTTTAAATAATAAGTTTTGACCAAGCAAAATTTGTTACACAAAATGTTGCACATGAGTTTAGCATGCCTATTCCTACAACCATGACCTTTTTCATGTATATTCTATTCAAATCTTCCAGGAGGGATAAGTTTCTATTAAGTTCAAACTCATAAATTCTTTCCTTTGTGACCTTGAGTAAGTCACTTGACTTCCCTGGGCCCCAGTTTCCTTATCTGTGAAATATACATGGGTGGGAAGAGATGAGAAGGAATTCAACACGTCCAAAACAGATCTTATTTTCTTCCTCCCAACCCCATACCCTCTTCCAAACTCATTTCTAAGTACCACCATCCCTCCAGTCTCCCAAATTTGTTAACTTCTGCATTATTCTTGATTCCTCATTCTCCTTCACCCTACATCTCTTGCACCCATGCTTTTCTCACCACCTTAGTTCGGGTTCTCATCATTTCTTTCCTGTACTACTGCAATGGTGTCCTAACTGGTTTCCCAATCTCAAGCCTCTCCTGATTTCAATTCATCTTCTAGACAGCTAGTAAAGTGATTTTTGTAAAGCACAGGTTTTATCACTTAAATCCTCGCTCAATAAATTCTACTGTTTCCAACTGCAAGATGAAATATAAAATCCTCTGCTTGACGTTTAAAGTCATTCACAACCTGGTCCCTCTTTCTACCTTTCCTATCTTCTTACACTATATTCCCTTCCACACATTCAACAATACAGCTGCACTGTCCTACTAACTATTTTTCTCACACAGGCATCTTTTATCCTGTGTATTAGCACTGGCTGTACCCCACCCCTCCACCCCCCGGGCTGGAATGCTCTCCTTCTCCATCTCTGAATGCTAGATTCCCTGGCTTCCTTCAACCTTTTTGCAGGAGGCCTTTCCCATTACCAAAACCTTCTCCTTCTCCCCCTTACCTGGCTCTAAAATTACCTTCCACCTATACCAGAGGTTTTCAATCTGGGTCACATAACCTTGTTTTTAAAACATTTTGATAATTATACTTCAATATAATTGCTTTCCTTTGTATTTTATCTTATGTACTTAAAAACATTATTATGAGAAGGGCTCTGCCTGGACCCAGACTTCACAGAACAAATCCTCTTAACAAAAAAAATCTATTCTGTAAAACTTGGACTCAGTCAAAAAGCCACACCAAAGGACCTAGAAGGTCACATGTGGCCTCTCAAGGCTATAAGTCTCCCCAACCCCTGTCCTAGACTACACAAAGATCAATCTGAGGAAGTGAGAGAGAACAGAGTTTAACTATTCAATTTGCCAAACGTTTATCCAGCACCAACTATCTGTGAGCTTTTGCTGGTGATACCCCTACAACTACACTTACAGTATAGTCAGAAGCACATGGTCCTAGGAATAATAAGTGGAAGCTGTGATGATTAAAATAGGCTGAATATAAGGAAATCAGAACTATCCAAAGTGGAAAGAGCTGCCTCAAAAAGTAGTAGGTTACTCTTCACTGGAAGTCTACAAGTCAATGGATGACCATTTGTTCTGTACAGTGAGGAGAGGATTATTTTTCAGGTTCAGGTTGATCTGGTCCTAAGATACCTTCCAACTCTGTGATTCTGTGAAGTCTTAATTATATCAGATTGAAACACACTAATCAAGGACTGTATCCCAACATTCTCTCTAATTCTCACTTAGTATTTTCTAAAATTTTGAAAAAAAATTTCTTGCACTTATACCCTAACAGACTTCCATAATTCATGATCTTTGTTAGCACCGCTGAAACAGCAGAAGTTTTTATATTAAAGCTTAGATCAATGTTGTATTTATAGGCTAAATAAGCAGTTTTCAAAAAACAAAGTAATCAGACAATACTGCCCGAAGAACAAAAAAGAATTCACCTGACATATTCTTTTTTATTGTCTTCTGTAACTGAGATGCTTTTACCATTTGGTTTAAGTTCATGTTGAATAATTTCACCATAAGCATTGTGTTCTACACAAAAGGTATGATCCAACACACCTGTAATATCATTCTCACTAGAAAGGGGAAAAAAACAAACAAGCATATAATTAGAAAATCTGAAACACATACAGCACAGATGTATGAAGAGCCTAGACTGACAAAAAACAAAGGGGAGATAATATTGCATTCTTGAATCAGAAATCTCGTTTACGATAAACCATTTGAGTTATTTAAGTAACTAATCTTGTTATCCACTAATTTTGCTACTATCTCAAATAGTTCTTAGACCAATCATAAAGAAAATGAATCTTCACAAACACATAAATTTTGTTTTCACTTTCTGGATTGTCCAATGAAATGATCTAATTATATAGTATACACTGAAAATAACACTTAAAAGGATTTTTCAAGTGGAAATACTTCAGAGGTCTACTAAATTAGACAAGCTCAAAAAAAGATGACCCTGCTCTGCACTTAGAAATAAAAGATTAGGACACTGAATAGAAAGGAATTTCAAATATACAAAGTCACGTACAAGTTAAGATCTGTCTGAAATTAAAAAAAAAACTTTTAAAATTATTATCATGGCACCCATAGAGATCTTGAATGTACAGAAAGAGAAATGTTAATTCCACAAAATATAGGAGTGTGTTAGGGTATTTTGCTAAATTTATTAACAACTTCTTTCAAAGTGGAACTAGTTCATTCAATCATTTAAGAGTTATCAGTTCATTAATACACTCTAGCGAAAGCAGTAACAAAACTATCTATTTTATTCTTTTAAATCTAATCTAATTTTACCTATGACCAGCATCAATTTTATGAACTTAGATTTCTGCCATAGTGAAAATTTCAGGGTCAATACATACAGTATCCAGACTAAGCTGTTGTGAAGATCTGGATCAACCAACTCCATGTCGTCCAAATTAATTGATTTTCCAAGCAATTGTTTATAAAAAGGCAATGTGAAACCACCATCAATGTAATGTCCATGAAATACAGCCATCCCCATTATCCGCCCAACAAAGTGGAAATATGATAAATGTTCCTGAAATTTAAAGTTCATATTTTAAGTAAAAAAGAGGTCACTAAGCAAGATTTTTTAAAATAACAATTTCACAAGATTATAGTTTTCAAATTTCCATTGTATCTTCCAGCCATTCAAGTAGAGTCAGCTGCCAATACATTTATTTAATTTGTTTATATGAATTTTAATTTTAGATCTGTAATGGATTTTCTAGGTCACTAGGACAAATAATTCTATACACTTTAAATTCTATAAATATACCCCAAAATGCTAGGAAACTCAGAAGTCCTCTTTCAAGAGTATAACAATGCTTCCAAGTTTATGCAGCTATAAAATCTCAATGTTTATATTTAGTCCACCTTCCTCTACCTCACCACTAGGCTTTTTCTCTCCCATTTACTTTTTATCTATTGCCTTTCACTCTATTCTATAGAAACACTACTCTCCTTTATCCTAAAACAATTTTACTCCCTTGCTCAGCCCCACCCAACTACTGGCATAAACAAAATCTGAAGAAACGGCACACCCCTGTTGGGCAACCTTCAAAAGAGCTCTTCTCCAAAGGATCCAATTTCTCTTCCCTCCAAAATATCAGTCCTGGACCAAACCTATTTTCCAGCTATCTGTTACAAATTAAAGGCCAGCCATGGAATCTATCTAAAATAAATCATCCTCTTAAAAACTGAGGCTATTCCTATGACCCTCTAGGACTCAATTCCATCTCAAGTCAACAAGCATTTATTAAGTGCCAGGCACTGTGCTAAGTGTTAGGGATACAACAAAACACAAAAAACAATCCCTATTATCAAGGAGCTAACAGTCTAATGGAGAAAGACAATGTGAAAACGTGTACAAATCAATTACATACAGAAAAAATTGGAGAGGGAAGGTCCCAGCATTAAGGAGGATTAGAGATGAATTCTTGCAGAAGGTAGGATTTTATTTTAGAAAGCCAGAGAAACAGGTGATAAGGGAAAGCATTCCAAGGATGGCAGACAGTCAGAGAAAATTAAGAGAGACAGGAGATAGAGGATCTTGTTTAAGGAACAGCAAAGAGGTCAGTGTCACTGGAAATGGGAGTGAAATATAAAACCACTGGAAAGGTAGGTAAAGGCCAGGTTATAAAGGACTTTGAATGCTGAGTTAATCACAAAGATGATACAGAGCCATTAGAAGTCTGCTATATCCAGGTTAGAGGAAGATGAGAAAGAGGGTAAGACCTATACTTTAAGATCAATCCGATAGCTAAGTGGAATATAGATTAGAGTAGGGAGAGCCTTCAGTCAGGGAGACTATGAGAAGCCTACTTCAATAGTCAGGTGTGAAGTGGTAAAGGCCTGGGCCAAGATGGTGACAGTGTCCAAGGAGAGAAGGGGCATATACTAAAGGTGTTTTGAAAGTAGAAAGGACAAGACTTTGCAAATGATTAGATATGGGGAGATAATAAATTGTGTTTAGGTGACCGGAAGGATGGTGGACCCCTTAAAAGTAAGAGCAAAGTTAGGAGAAGAGAAGGGTTTGAAAGCAAAATTAAGAATTGAAGTTTCAGAAATTTTGAGTTTAAGATGCATTATAGGACATCCAGTTTGCAATGAGATGTCACATTTTCTTCTATTTTTTTCATTCTTTTCATTTTGTTTGTTTCTTGATGTCTCATGAAGTCACTGGCTTCTCCTTCCCCAATTCTAATTTTTAAGGAATAATTTTGTTCAGTAAGCTTTTGTACCTCCTTTTCCATTTAGGCAATTTAATTTTAATTTTTAAGGAATTATTTTCTTCAATGAGTTTTTGTACCTTCTTTTCCATTTGGCCAATTTAGCTTTTACAATATTCTTTTCTTTATTGGATTTCTGTGCCTCTTCCTCATCCCCCAAACTAAAAATATATTAAATGCCTACATGATAGGTTTGACTTTTTTTTTTTGCTTTTTGGAGGGAAAGGTAGGGCAATTGGGGTTAAGTGACTTGCCCAAGGTCACACAGCTAGTTTTTTTGTGTGTTAAACATCTGAGGTCGGATTTGAACTCAGTTTTTCCTGACTCTAGGGCCAGTGCTCTATTCGCTGCGCCACCTAGCCGCCCCATAGGTTTGACTTCTAATACAAGCCAAAGTTTTGAGAATATTTTTCTTTCAAAAAAAAATAGCATTTTAAGTATTTCACCCCAAGGCAGTAAGCAATTTAATATAAGTTATATACGTACAATCATGTAAAAAATTTCCATATTAGTCATGTTGTGAAAGCAACAGTTTGCAAAATGAAAAAAAAACATGGAAATAATAAAGAAAATGAAAATAGCATGCTTAGATCTGCATTCAGACTCCACCAGTTCCATCTTGAGTCATCCCGAATCTTTTAGAATTGTCTTGAATCACTGTATTGTTGAGAAAAGCTAAGTCAATCATAGCTGATCATCACACAATGTGGCTGTTACTATGTACAATGTTCTCCTGGTTCTGCTCACTTCACTCAGAATCAGTTCATGTAAGTCTTTCCAGGTTTTTCTGAAATCTGCCTGTCATTTCTTATAGCATAAGAGTATTCCACAATTTGTTTAGCCAAGTGATTCCCCAATTGATGGAAATACCCTCAATTTTGAATTCTTTGTCACCTTTTGTGACTCTTTTACCATTTGGTCTATTCTGTTTCTTCTTCAGTATTATTATTTTCTTCAGTATTTTTAAATCTCCTTTACCAAGCTGCTGATTCTTTTTTTCATGATTTTCTTGCATCATGGTCCTTTCCCATCTCAATTTTTTCCTCTTATTTGATTTTTCCAATTCATTTTTGAGCTCTTCCAGGAATTCTTGATTGGGAAGGGCCCCCCTTCACTTCCCCCCCTCCCCCCCCCCCCCGTGCTGAGACCAATTCACATTTTTCTTTGAGGCTTTGCATGTAGCTGTTTTGACACTGTTGTCTGTTGTCTTCCAAGTTTGTATTTTGATCTTCCTTCTCTGAACCTCTTACTGTCTGTGGGCTGAAAGCTCCTGAAGCTGCTGCCACTGCTGGTTCAGTCAACCCCAAGGCCTGCTGCTGTCTTGCCAGGTATGTCCTGTGCTAGACTGTGTTGTACTCTCATCCCAGTGAGACAGACCTTTCCTGCAGATTTTCTAAGTTGTCTTAAGCTGGAAAACTTGTCCTTTTGTTGGTTCCACCATTCCAGAATCTGTTTTGAGATGTTATTTTAAAGTTGTTTGGAAGGGAATTTGGGAGAGTTCAGGCATACTTTTACTCGACCATCTTGGCTCCCAGCCTCAAATATCCAGTTTGAAACATCCAATAGACAGTTGAAGAGCAGAAATCAGGAAAGAAAGTAGGGCAGGATAAACATATCTGAGAATCATCTGCATAGAGATGATAACTGAATCCATGGAAAGTAATAAAATTACCGAGTGAAATACTATCCAGGGAAAAGAGAAGAGTGTCTAGGCGAGAGCTTTGGAGACACCCACAGTTAGCGAGCATGATCTAAAGGAATATCCAGTAAAAGAAACTGAAAAGGAACTGCCACACAGGAAGGAAGAGAACCAGGAGAGAGCAGTATCATGAAGAGATATAGAGAAGAGAATATCAAGGAAAAGAGGGCGATTAACAGTATCACCTAAAGCCTCTAGACCTCTATTCTTCTTTACATAATCTCCTACCATCATCCCTAATGACTTGATCTGTTCATCCCTACTAGCTATTATCCCAAATGTCTCCTCCCTTTTGTGGCTTAACTCCTTGAGAAGGCTGTCTAAAATTGAAGCCTCCACTTCCATTCCTCTTTCTTCTTAAATCTTTGCAGTCTAGCTTCTGACTTCATCATTTAACTGTAATTACTCTCTCTGAAGGTACCAATGATCTCTTAATTGCCAAATCCAAGGGCCTTTTCTCAATTTTCATTCTTCTTGACTTCTTTGATGTTTCTGACACTGTCAACTGTCCCTTCTTCTTGAAACTGTAAACATGTAACAATACCCACTAGAAAACAATATTGCAACCAAACTTTATTATAAACCTTAAGTAATATGACATGTAAAAGAGGGAAATTAAAATATAGAAACTAGAAAGGTGAAAACAGGAAGTGTCCAGGAAAGAACAAATTTCCATGGCTCAAAGAACTGCAGAGAATGATGGGAGATGGATGAAGGGCACAGCTCCACAGCCTGGGGATAAAAATTCAGAAATGCTGAAAAATTTCTTCTTGTAATACCCTGATCTTTTATAGAACTGGCCACTAACCTTGCCCTGAAATATGCATTGCATATAGTTTCACTAAAAATCATATTCTATTAAACAAGTAAAATTTATATATGAGCCAAGAGACCTCTAAAAGCATTTTTAGTTACTGAATTCACATTATCATACCGGATTAACTGCAGAATCTGGATTGATTTGTAACGTATAGATGTCATCTCTCGAGTACTGGAAGAGGCCATAATATGGATTCAGCATTTCATGAGACAAGAGATATAGCCATTCCCTAAAGAGACAACACATAATTAATTGTCTAATAAACAGATGCCTTTTAAAGAGTGAATTCAGACATAGTATCTCTTAGCTGTAGAAATTCAAAGGGAATAAAATGAAATAAAGCTCCAAATGAGGTTACATAAGGTCAGATTTTTAAAACAGCCTACTATGTGTGAATTTAAAGTACTATTTCATTTTTATTACTTCTGGGGAGTTTTTCCCAAATTGGTATTTCAGAATAAAACAATCATAATGATAACAATAACAACACAGTGTGGAGGGAGGGAAAAAAAAGAACAAAGGGGAAAAGTGCATTACAGAGAACAAAACTCATAAGGAAGCAGAGAAAAGATGCACAATTCTCAACTTAACATGTATTATTTATCATACAGGTTTTCTTGAAATGAAAATTTATTGTTACATATTTTGAATCCTCTCATGTTCTGCTATGCACACGACATGCTTTTTTTTTCCTTTCTTACTTTGTTTGTAAGTTCCAATACTTAAGTTTATGATATGTTTTTGTTTCTTTTCTCTATTCTGTATTTGCGTTCTGGCATTTGAGTCTAAAAAAACTTTTAAAAGAAAAGGAAGAAAAGCCCTCCAATAGCAACATTTATGTAGTACCTACTATATGCCAACCGCTGTGCTAAGCACTTCACTACTATTATCTCATTTGATCCACACAACAATCCTGTTATTATCCCCATTTTACAGTTGGGAAAAATGAAACAAATTACTATAATGTGTACCTGAAAATACCATACATTTATTTAGTATTGCAGTCCAGCACTCTGACTGTATTTATTACTTTCAGCTACTAAATTCCAACTGCTAAACAACTCTGCAATGAATGCTATATAAATTTAAAGGAAGTTATCATCTTACTCAAAATATTTCATAGTTTCCTCATGATCTTCATCCCTCTTTCCAAGTGTAGTAAGGGCTTATACTGCAAGATTTATATGAAGCACTTTCTATTCTTCCATTTTCAACACAGAACAAAGGTAAGTTAAATTGTGTGTGAGTGTGCGTGCGTGTTTGTGTGTATAACATAACATTTGGTAGTCTTCTACCTAATCACATCTTAACAACAAGTATTACATCAATTTTAAGAAGTATCACCACCATATACTTTGTATTTTTCCAAAACTTTCCATACCAGAAATAATCAAGAGCCAAGAAACCTGAATTGTGATTCTGCTTTGTCACTCACTGCCTCTAATGGAATGATCTTAAATGAAGGACTTCAAGAAGCATAAGAAAAATATGGCTTATATCCAGCTTAAAAACAGCACTGTGCATGTGCATTTAAAACATAAAACCAAAGCATGTATAACATGAAATTATTTTCAGATTATACTTGATTGTCATCAAAAGTGATACTGTAACTATAGACACAATTTTGCCCCCAAAATAAAGGCATGTATGCATACGCATGGAACATTGGGCTAAATAAGTCATGTAAATTAAGTTATCCTAAGGAGTTTCTTTGGTAACTATATGCTACATGACAATATTTATGGGAAATCCAAATTTTGCATGTATGGTTTTCCTATTTTATTTTGGTGGTGGTTTTTTTTTTATTTACAAAAAATTTTAAGCACCCCAATGTTTTCTTTGGTTTTGAAAATATCCAATTATATTTCACGGAGTAGAGTCATAGTTTCCTATTGCAATGAACAAAGAACATAGATAGAATAGCTTATACAATGAAGTCTCCTGCATGCAGTCTAAAAAAATTAGTGCATAAACACCCCATTTTGTTTTACCCATCCTTGCTATTAAAAAGGCTAATTGTTCCTTTCAAAATGAAGGATGCAGCCTTAGGCAAGTGAGATTCATCAAGAAGCCTCACTGTTATTGGTTAACTAGGGAACTCCTGAGTACTATACTTATTCTGTTAAAATCAGCCTTACCCTCAAATCAGTAGCTATAGAAACCATCAATTTGCAAACTAAGAGTTAAGCAAAATCCAAGAATACATGCAAAAGTATGATGGTTCTATCAAGAAACAATCTCCAGGCAGAAAAGAACTAATAATAATAGCCCCAGAAACTCCATGGGCTGAATTAACAGATATGGGATATGAGTCTAACAGAGCAAAATGAAAACCACATGGAAGAGTGATCTGAGTTATATCCCCCATCTCTCCTTCAAATATGCAGATATGAAAAACCTTTAAGAAATAATTAGTGTCTAATATAACTTATTCTTGGAGCAGTTTCTTAGTGAGGATAGATTCACATTCAATTTGGGATAACAGGTAAGGATGGGAGAGAAGGAGAGTATAGAGGGCTGAGTAATACTGAAAATATGAAAAGAGATTAGGTTTGAGAGAAAGCATCATTTGTTTAGGCTTAAAATATAGAACGTTGGTAAATAAGTAGTCTAATTTCCAAATTTTACAAATGAGGACAGTGGGAACCAAAGAGGTGAAATAATTTGCCCAAGATGACACAGCTAATTAGTGACAGAACCCAAGATTGAAACCCACGAATCCTTACAGTGTATCTAGTAGGAGTCTTTCTGCACCACAAAGGCTGCTGACTATTGCATTAGAATGATAACTGAGTGTCACAATATGAACTTTCTGATATGAATTAATTTGGAGAACCTCCAAACTGTAAAATTATAGAAAAAACACAGCTATGCTGTATTGTATCAAAATACAAAATTGTATCCATACATGTTAGCATTCTGCTAATAGGTAATTCCTCACTTGGGCAGCTAGGTGGCACAGTGGATAGAATGCTGGGCCTGGAATCAGAAAGACCTGAGTTCAAATATGACCTTGGACACTAGCTGTGTGACCCTGGGCAAGTCATTTAATCCTGTTTCCCTCAGTTTCCTCATCTGTAAAATGAGCTGGTGAATAAAATGGTAAACCACTCCAGTATCTTTACCAAGAAAACCCCCAAATGAGGTCATGAAGAGTTGGAGATGACTGAAACAACTGAATAGCAACAACAACAAATTTCTTACCTTGCAACCCCTCCATAATCAAGGCCTTCTTCTCCACGAAATTTTATCATTAATCGTTTCCACAGATCTTTTGGTCTCATTTTCATGACTTGTCTGTATGATTCCTGAAATAATTTCACTTTTATTATAACCAACAGCTATTAAAAATTACATTCTATTGATCGTTATAATTAATAAATTATTTGAGCTAAATGTCAATCATTACTTAAAGGGAAAAGATTCAAGTTTCTTAGGAAAGAGAAATTTAACTGTGGCTTCTAATTTGGAGAAATGAGGAAGATATATACATGAGGTTTCTCTTTTCTAATCACAAAAAAAAACACCACATCAAATTAGATTCAGGGAGAAATGACTTCTAGAATCTTTCCCAATCTAAGCTTTATCCACGGCATGTCACTCAAAGAGACATACTCACTATGTTGTTACGTATCAAAAGGATGCAGAGACTGTAGTTCATACTAAGTTCCCACTGATATTTTCATTAAGTAATAATAACTGAATTCTTCTTTAAGAGGACACAGAGGCAGCATAATGAGATGAGTTAGAAGAGACTTTAGAATATCCTATTCCAAGCTCCTTATTTACTGATACAGAAATTGATCCAAACAGATTAGTTAGAACAAAAGGAAAACAAAAAGGAATGAATTGCTTCCCCCCCAAATTATAACCAATTCTTCTATTCATTCACATAATCTACCCAAGCCCAATTCTGAGGAGGAAATGATACATCAGCACCAACTTCCTCCATCCCCAATCAAATAAAATAGTCTTGAAAGTCTGAAGTTAGCTACTACTTCAAGGTAGGCCTTTTACCACTTAAGGTTTCTCCCTCAAAAAATTTTTCTGAACAAGGACAACATACCTTCTCAAAAATAAAATAAAGCACCATTCTACCAGTCCCAAAATTTGATAGCAATGGCAATTTGAAGTGACATTGGTCATCATATATAGATAATGATAATATATAAATGGTTATCATGTTTTGTTGTTGAGTTGGTCTTTTGTGTCTGACTCTTTGTGACCTCATTTAGGGTTTTCTTGGAAAGATACTGGAGTGGTTTGCCAATGCCTTCTCAGCTCATTTTACAGATGAGGAAACTGAGGCAAACAGGGCTAAGTGACTTGCTTAGGGTCACACAGCTGATAAGTGTCTGAGGCCAGATCTGAGCTCACAAAGGAAAGTGCTTCTGACTCCAGGCCCAGCACTCTATCCACTGTACCCCTTAGCTGCCCTGATCATTATACAGACATGTACACACACATCCAGATGACCACCTCCATACTATCTATATATGATGACCATTTAGATATAAGAGGACTTAATCCTTGGCCTTAACTAGCAATGTAAGAGTAGAGAAAGGTAGTTGCTATAGAAGAGAAAAACCTGATTCCTTCCAAACAGCATCAAGAGGCAAGGATAGATTCCATCTGTCTGCCTGACTCAAACTTGCCACACATAAAGCAAAGGCACTTCAAATTGCCATTGCTACACATATATAAATTATATACACACACAACATCTATGCATGCGTGCAGAGACAGAGAGAGACAGGAGTGACAGAGAGTGTGGTAGGAAAAGGGGAAAAAGAAAGAAAAAGAGAGCACTATAGGTACAAATATATCAAGAGAAACAGAGAGAGAGCTAGCTATAAATATATCTGGTGAGTAATGAAAACCATCAAAAATACCAAGAAGACTGTTAATGTGAAAGTCACTAGGTAAGCACTCTCCCCACTTTTTTGGAAGGGGAGATAAAGCACAAGTAATAGTTTCCTCTGGCCCCCAAAGTTCACAATATATGGGTAAGATAAAGAAAACTCCTTTTCCACTCTTTTGCCCTCCCCCTTTAGCAACAAAATTACCTATGAAAAGGTGATAAAATTATGAAAATAAGTATGGTAGAGATATTGCATAGATATTAATGGTGTCCCTTTCTCTCACTGAGTTTTTTCATTTTTTAAAATTTTACCAAGACAAAATTCTCTTTAAAGGGAGCACAGTAGTTTATTTAAATTGAGATTTTGTTTACCCCACAACAAAAAGATGGATAAAGACATTTCAAAATATATGACAAAATATTACAGACAAAATTGAAATAAGCTACCAGCACTAAGACCAGTATCCATTTATAAGACAAATGTGACTATCAAAAAACTGGAAGGGGAATGTTTATATACCTTCTATCTGAGGTTCTATCTTTGATGTAAGCATAGAAAGATTTTTAAGCAAACAGTTAAAAATTTTTAACAGACTTTTCCTTTTAAAGTTTCTTGCTTCTTAGAAGAATATTCAGATACAACAGGTCTTTTTATCTTTTGAGCATTTAGTTCTAAACAAATTTACAGATGACACATAATAAAGCTGAACTATTGCAAACATAGACTAATCACATGTGAGCAAGAAATAATTGGTGAATACATTCCAAACACTAGTGACACTAGTTCCATTATCCTGTTCCTTACTTATAAGAAAAATAAACAGCCTTCTATTCCTAGAAAATAGAAGGAATTATGATAGATACTGCATGGGGGAAATTCTCCTTTAGTTTTTCTGAACTTTCAAAGGTTACTCTTCCTTTGGATTACCTCGAAAATCTCCTCTCTGGAGACTTCAATGCGACAATGGCCAGCTTGAGGCTGTTGCTGAGAAAGCTCCTGCCGCAGTATTTTTAGCTTCTGCACCAGGTCTCGCTTATACCTTGGAACCGTCAAACCTTCCGCCTCATCAGGGTACAAGGGCACCACCTGCTGCTGCTGCTGCTGGCCTTTCAACTGGTTCTGACGGCTAGAATAAACATGAAAATTCTCAGTAACTGTCACAGAAGCACTGCACAAAATTTATATTGGAGAGTACAAAAAAATTATTTTTTACTATTAAATATTTTTTAACTAAGCGTGATTTCAGTAGCAGTATTTTAGATCATTCCTCACTCATATATAAGGATTTTAGTCAAATAACTTCCCAAGATTTTCAAAATAAACTTTTAAGTTTATGTCTTTTAGAGAATGTGAACTACAAGATTTAGTTTATTTTCATTAGTACTATTTTACAAATATGTAAGAAGTTACCGTACTTTACAATACTATCCATGACTGAGCTGTCAGCAATAAATTTTCTTGGATACCATTCTTTATTTTCTTCTTTCTCCATTCAAAAATCATGAATATGCCAAATGCTACATATTTAATGCAGAATCTCAACAACACCTGTTATAAATGGTTTCTCTAAAAAAGTAAACTCAGGAAAACAAAGTTTGCACTGACAGCCTGGCAGGGAAAGTGGCCCTGACATGTGAAGGGTCTGGCCTACAGGAATTTGAGGAGTTCACATGCAAATACCTGACATGAAAAGATGAACACTCAATACCGACTTTGAGAAGAAGTCAAAATTTAACTTTTCACTACACACACACATAAAATATACTATATATTAAGGCAAATAAATGATGACATTTTCCAACCACACTGAAAGTTATAAATTATAAGTGCAAAATTTTACACAAAATTTTCAAAAATAAATTCTTGTCTAATAATTACATGTTTTAAAATGGTGACCATAGATGCATTAAAACGACAATTTAAAAATCACATTACAAAACTACCTGAAATGAAATAGCAATTACGCTTAGTCGTCAGAAAAAAACAAAGGCCAAATTTACAGGTAGTGTTCTGTTATCTGCTTTGTATTCATTCAGTACCAATAATTTCAAGATAAATTTGCTCATGAAAGATTTCATTACCAGCCTAAGTTAAAATGTGATATATTTTTGATATTTATAGCACTTTACTTCATAGAATATTAATAACATTAACAGAGTCTCTCTAAAGTGCTTTGTGTAGCAGATTTTAGTCAGAAAGGATTATTATTATTAGAGGTAAACTAAGTCTCAGAATAGAAATGTTCATGCATTCTACATTATTGTTGCAAATGTCACCTCAGTCGTATTAAATTACAGCATTTTAAAATAGCAATAAGCATAAAATTTACAGTAGTTAACTTGACAAAAAAAGATGCTCTTATGTAAGAATCTGTAATTCTTATGAATTTTAGAACTGGAAAACGACTTAATAATTTCCTTATAATCAAAAATGCCATAGATACCTTAATAGAAAACTCAATAACATCTAAAAACCAAGTTTTACAAAATATATTTGGATAAAATACAACTTTTAAAATTAATTTGTAGACTTTTTCTAGCATGATGCAAGAATCATGTTTTCTTTAAGCAAAAAAATGAAAATCACTTTCCTTATATTATGTCTAGTATAATAGAAATATAAACATTAGGGATGATTTATAAAGCTGGAGACTACTGATGACTTGGTTGAATTTCTAAAATCCTTTACTAACGAAAGAAAGATGTACAAATAAAAAATGTAAACATGTAGCAGTTTGCAATTCAAAGCCTTTCCCATTAAGAGTAAAATGAAATGGTTCTAGAACTTCAATGACATTTTCATAATGAAAACTATTTCTTCTTTAACCATTCATAAAACTTTCCAGCCAAGCAATGTTGGTAACACATTGGAAGTTACTTGAGGATTCAAAACTTAATAGCTGGAAATCAAACAATCAAAGATCCCTTCTAATTATTTCATAACATACTAATGCTAGCTGATGGAAAATGCAATGAAAACTCCTATCTCATTTACTCTAAAACATACATTTTAATTGTAATATCACTACAGTTTGTTTCACAATGGGGCAGTAAAAAGACAGAAGATTTACATACAAACATTTGGAGTCCAGAGATGACTTCCTAACTGGTAAACTAAGAACAAACCCAGGGATATAAAAAAACGATAGTGAGGTAGGGAGGCCAAGAACCATTCATGTACAACTATACCTGGAGAGGTTATCTAACCCAGGCAACCCTTAAAGTTCTGGGTCTTCTAGACCTTTGTATAAAAGTTGCTGTATCCCAAAACAAAAACTTAATATTTGTGGTCTTATTATCCCAATAAATTTTAATAGGTGCTTCATAAATTCCACTAAAGAATTCTACGTACCAGCTCTATACTAGTTCTACTATTTTCTAATCATTTCATTTTTTTCATCATTTGTCTTATTACACATTAACTCTGATCACATTTCCTTAAGTGAAAGAATAAAGAGAATTAAAATTTGAGAATTCTTAGGACAGTTAAACCAACTGGAAACTATGTTTTTAAAAAGAAAAAACCCTTTTGAATGTCTATACATCACTGGGTGAAAAAAATGTAGATAATACATTTTTGACACAACCAATGATACTATACAGCTTCCAATCACAGAATGTCACAAATCACCAAAGATTAAAAGTAATCCAAAGGGCAATGGAGAGAAGAACAGTAGTTATCAGAAGGTCATATTTTATCAGTGACGACTGGTATACAACAAGTGACATAAAAAGTAACATCAAAGAAATATATACTACAAAAAGGAGGTTGGCAAGTTACATAACAAGGAATAACAAATGGCTATCTCATGAGCTACACCCTTGTAGTCATGAAATATTAAGACCTGGAGGAAAGTCTCCATCATGCTTGGTAAATCCTCTACAAAGATTTATGGGAAGATCAGGACAAAAATCACAGGGGATGACAAAGAAGAGAATACTTATATAAAATCACAAATGGACAACACAAAAAAACAGGCAATCCTCTACTTACCAACATTTGACTTAGAAACAACTTACGCACAGAATCAACTGCTCTCATCCCCACCTACTCCCCAGAAAAGCTGCATGTGCTAGTGACTCTACTTCCCCACACAGATTTAACTTTCCTTCCACTAGACTCAGAAAGCAGAAGAAATAAGAATACAGGGAGGCCTAGGCTTCAAAGTAACTTGCAGTTCAGTTACACTTCACCTAATGTCATTGTAAGCTGGTTTTAGAGAAACACAAATTTAGGCAAAATAACATTCTAGGAAGTAGTAAGTCTTCCAGCAATCCTACAAACAGAAGATGAGGCAATTCCCAAGATGGCGAAAGGTGCTGGGCCTTGAGTCAAAACCTGAGTTTAAATACAGTCTCAGACATTTACTAGTTATGTGATTCTGGGCAAGTCATTTAACCTTTCTTCCCCAGTTTCCTTATCTGTAAAAGGTGACAGTGAGTTGTGAGAAACAAATTAAATAACATTTATAAAGTATTTTGCAAATCTTTAAATCTATATAAATGCTAGCTATTACTATTATATCTTCATGGGAAGTTCTGAGGCTATAAGACAGCAGGCTGTGCAGCTACAGTAGCAGAACCAGGTATGGAAAACTGACAAATCAGATCAAAATAGGGAGGTCCCTTAAGAAATGTAATCGAGAGTGAATAATTGGTTGAAAAACAAGAAACAAGAAAGCCAAAGGTATCCTGAAAGGGAATTTGAGTAAAAATGTTCTTCCCAGAATTTCTTAAAATCTAGTTTGAGTTGAAAACTCTCAAATGAGTTTGGATATTGTTTTTAGAGACAGAATCATAAATACATACTCACCCAGGTTCTAGTCCACAGTCCATATCACCAAAGGAAGCGAACACTAAAGCACTGATGTTACCAATAAAGAGTATTCCTTCATCACTGAACTCTCTACATGATGCTTAGCATCATGCTATGACATTCAAATAGCTCCTTAAACATGGAAAGGTCTAGAAGGGTGCTTAAAGATGATTTGATCCAGTTCATCTGATTTTACAGATGTGGAAACTGAGGCCAAAAGGTCTTAAGGGACTTGATCGACATCACAAATCAAATGGGAGGGATGGAACCAAGCTCTTCATAAAGTGATCTATTACATTATAACACAAGTGATAATTATAGTTGGCATTTATAGCATGCTTTAAGATTTACAAAGTGCTTTATATTATATTACTGGTCTTCAGATCTTTCTCCATTAGGGAGATCTTGTATTCTAACAGCTGCCAAATGTCAGATGATACTGAAATTTGTATGTCCACCTCTAATCTTAATTCAGAGTTCCACTATGATATTTTATTCATCTTGCTAAGATCCCATGTTTAGAAGTTAGAAAAGACCTCATTTTACAGGAAGCCGAGGTCCAGAGAGGACAAATGACACGTCCAAGTTTACACAGGTAACCAGAGGTAGGAATTGAATCTAGGTCATCTGACTCCAAAGTCAATCAATCAAGCAATATTTATTAAGTGTCTACTAAGCGCCAGGCACTATGCTAAGTGCTGGTGATACAGATACAATGAATGAAATAATCTTTGATTCTAATAGGGGAGACAAGCATATCTATAAGTACATACAGAATAAGACAGATAACTGAGAGGTAACTCAGGAAGGTGCTAGCAGCTGGAGAGGTTCGGGGAAAGCTTTGTGTAGAAGGTGTCTGAGCTGTGTCTGGAAGGAAAAGAGCTGATGAGGCTGAGGTGAAGAGGGAGTATAGTCCAGGCACAAGGGAAAGCCAGTGCAAAGGCAAAGGGAGAGAGGTACAGAGGTTCTATGTGTGAGGAACAGAGAGGGCACTTTGGCTAGACTGAAGAGTGTGGAAGGGAGCATAATATGCAATGAGGATAGAAATAAAAATTGGAGATGTGTTGTGAAGGACTTCAAAAGCTAAAAACAGGAGTTCACATTTTTACAGAGGGAAGGGGGGTGGGAGGAGGGAGAGAGTGAAGCGAGTTAGCAAGCACAGTTTTTTACTAGAAATTTGGCTAAGAAAGGAAAGACAGAAATAGGAGAATGGTTTAAGGGGATGGCAGAATCTAGCCAATGTGTTTTAAGGATGGAATGGTACTTGGGCATATTGGAAGTAAGAAGAAGTTTGAAATAATAATAGCAATAGGTAACATTTATATACCATTTATTATGTGCCAGGTATTGTGCCTAAGTTCTTTACAAATATTATCTCATTGGATCCTCACAATAACCCTGCAAGGTAGGTCCTGTTATAATCTCCCTTTTACAGGTGAGACAAAGAGGTTAAGTGACTTGGCCAGGGCCACACAATTGCACTCATCCCTTCCACTTCACAACTTTCTTCATCAAAATGATGTATTACATGGGTCAGCATAAGAAACTAAACAGGAATTTGGGGGGAGTTTTGCAGAAGCCACAGACACATTAAGGCCAGAAGATGACACAGAAAATGCTTAGAACCTCAGAAATGCATAAAATATATGTAGAGTATTGCAAATCTTGCATAAAAGAAAAAATTCAGGCTTCTCTGGTACAAAGGGAGGACCAACGAATCTGCCAGATTTTCTAGATCTTGGGGGCACTGAGTTCCTAACCCTTGTGATGTGGAAAGGATAACTACATAAAATGTCTGAGGCCATATTTAAATGGCAGTGGTCCTGCTAACTCCAGGTCCTACACTTCACTCCTCTACCTAGATATTTTTGTGGAGAGTAAAGATAGAGAATAAATTAAGGAGGAATTTAAAAACTGCTATGCTGCACTGAAATCTCACTTGAAGTCAGACAACATGAATTTATAATGTATCATATCAACATAATTTGTGACTTTCTACAATTCTGTTTGGCAGCATGTGAGTAGGAGAGGAGGAAGAGGATGGAAGAAGTAATCCAGGTCTGACATTTATCAGTGGATAAACAAGAAAACAAGATCGTGGAGGATTCAAGTGAGGAGAGTACAGAATTCAACTGGCTAACATTCCATCAGTCTCCCACCTACACCTTTGCACAAGCTATCCTTCCAGTTCCCAGAAAGCTCTTGGTCCTCAACCATGCCACTCATAACCCCAACCTCCCTTCAAGATTCATTTCAAGCACCTTCTAGAGAGGCTTTTCCTAATTCCCTAAATTGCTGATGACACATACCTCTAATTAAGTTATCATTATTTATTTTGCATACATTTTGGTTCTACTTGTCTGAGGACAGGTTGGTTTGTTTCTGGTGTAGAATTTGTTCTCTAGTAGAATTTAAGTTCCTTTGAGGACAAAACATTTTCATTTTGTCTTTATGTCACCAGCACTGATGAAACACAGCACCTGGAACTAAAGCAATGTTTATCTCCTGTACTTTTAATCAATGACTAAAACTAATGATTTGGCCCATTACAAACTTATATTATCTAACCTCAACTGGACCCTTACTGCAGCAAGGCAATTCTTTTTGCTCCATCCAATAACTCATTCTCCATCATATTCCCCCATTGAGTCTCTTCTTTCTTAAAAGTCCCACACAACTCTACTTGCCCTCCTCGCTTTCTCAAGCAGAGAACTTTGCCACATACTTTATTGAGAAGGCAGGCCATTCAAGACTTTTGGTTAAAACAGGGATTACGAAAATTCTTAGAGGAATATAGCTCTTTCATACATTGCTGCAAACATGTAAAAAGGATTCCATAAAGAGCAATGAGTAAGAAGACCAAAGAGAAACAGGAATAAACTCCTCCATCTAGTTCAGGATTGTATAAGAAGACAACCAGAAGTTGGAGGTGCTCTTGGAATAAAGTCATGAAAGAGGATACAGAAACCAATATGAGGTCTGATAAATGACCTGAAGCTTCTGGGTATTCTGAGCAGGAATGGGGGGACCTGAACTCAACTCAACCTCACGGGGCCACACATTCAGGTGGTCTGGACAGGGATATGACAGGAAGGAAAGAAGCCAGTTCAAGATCCAGTACTCAAGAGTCAGAAACCAATAGGAACTAAGTAAGGCTTGGTCTGACAAAACAGCAGCAGAGAAAAGAGCTAGCCCCACAAAAATCACTTCTCAGGGAGACAGGAGAAGGCACTGAATGTTTTGGAGCACTTGGAGTCAGAGCAGGAGACAAGACCAGTTCGAGGAGATGGGGCATGTAGTGTAGGAGCTTTACAGGAAACCTATAATTAACACAATTTCCAACATCCAACAAGACTGTCCACAGCAAGGGATAGAACCAATTCCCAGTTAAGGACTGTGAAAAAAGGAGGAAACACAAAAGGGAAGAGGCCAAACACCTGCACTGGGTCACTAAGAGGCAAGACTGAATACAAGGATTCCAGCAGAGGGGCAAAGCTTGGTCCCAGTCATATGATCTAGAACTTCAGTTTACAATGGCATCTGGAGGAGCAAAAACAAACAGGAACTGCCCTCTTTATCCAAGAGTGTGAGAGGGACTGGCCTGAACAAAGTCCCAACAGCAAATTAAAAAAAAAAAATACTATGAAAAATACAATGGAGTAAGTTAAAATCAGGAGAGATTAGATTCTGAAGAGATTAACTCCACAAGAACAAGTCAGAAATAACGACTGGAAAAAAATGAAGCAGTGATAAACAATGAAAATAAAGCTTGAGGGGGAAAAACAGAGAAAAATAAATAGCTTGGAATAGAAGGTGGAAAACCTTACCCAAATAGGGAATAATCCATGAAAAACAGACTAGAGCAAACAAAATTCAACAATTCCATGAAACAAGAAATATTTTAGTCAAAAAACTGGAAAGAAAAATTACATCTCCTAATAAAAAGCAACTGACCTGGAAAACAGGTCAAGGGAGGTAACTGAAAACTATTACCAAAAAAAACCTGGATACCATATTTCAATAAATCATAAAACTGGCCAGATCTATTAGAACCCAAGAGTAAAACTAAAACAGAATCTGTCCACCATGTCTTCGAAGAAACCCCAAATGGAAAATATCCAGGAATGTCAAAGCCAAATTCCAGGACTTCCAGGTCAAAAGAAAAATTACTGCAAACAGTCATACAGAAAGAACTCAATTACCAACAAAATACAGTCAAGATGATAACATAATGCTGCATCATCTATAAAGGAGAGAAAAATCATGAAATATAATATCCCAAAAGGCAGAAAATAAAGGCTTGCAGCTAAGAGTAACTTACCCTGAAAATCTGAATACAATCCTTGGGGGAGAGAGGGGAATAGAGAATTAGAATACAGGACTTTTAAACTTTCCTGATGAAAAAACAGAGTTGAGTAGAATCTCTAAAATATAAACAGGAGATAAGAGGAATCTAGAAAGGTAATTAAATATATTTGAGCAACTGAAAAGGGGTAAATTATGAAGTGCTTACATGCACTTCATCAGAGGGAAAAAAGACAAGTATTCCTTCAAAAAACCTATATCTTAAAAGGGTCGCAGAAGCAGTTAAGAAATACAAAAAGAGAAGAGAGAGTACAAGCATCCATAAGACCTGGATAGGATTTTGCTCTGTTTTACATGTTTAAAGGGAGGGAAAAAGGAATGGACAAAATGAGGAAGAAAAAGAAGAACAAGCTATTTCTCAAAATTGGGGTAAAAAAAGAATATACTACAAATAGGAAAAAAGCACAGCAGAAACAGGCATCTCATGAATCTCATACTTATCTGAACCAACAAAAAAGGATTAAATATCAACATCTGGTGTAAAAACACATTAAATTCAAAAAGGCAAACAGTCAGGTAGAAGGGAGAAGGAAGAAGTTTAAGAAGGATGGCAGACGTGGCAGCTAGATGGCACAGTGGACAAAGCACTGGCCCTTAAGTCAGGAGAATCTAAGTTCAAACTTGGCTTCAAGATACATACTAACTGTGTGATCCTTGGCAAATCACTTAACCTTGATTGCCTCAAAAAAAGGAGGGGAGGATGGTAGAGTAGGAGAGGGAAGTAGGAGAGGTCACAAATCTGGGCTACAGCAGGAAAATTAAAACAAAGGAAAGTACAAGAACCAATGATGAGGGCCTAGGAAAGACGAATTCCTCATCTTTTATCACTTCTTTCTTCTTTGTACAAAGGTACACAAGGTAGCAAAGAGAAGGAAATGCAAAAGAGGACATTTTGAAGGGAAATATTACAAAACTCTAAAGTAAAACAACCTTGAAAGGCTTTAGAACTATGATCAAGCCAATGATCAATCATACTCCAAAAATATGAGGATAATTTATGCTTACTACTCCTTGACAGAGAGAGAGAGGTAATGGGTTAGGGCAGTGGTTCTCAAACTTTTTGGTCTTAGGACTCTTTTACTTTCATAGAAATCACCAAGGATCATAAAGAGCTTTTATGTGGTTATATCTATCAATATTTACCTTACTGGAAGATAAAACTGCTAATGTTTTAAAATGTTCATTAATTTAAAATAGCAAAAGACTCATAACATGTTATCATAACTAACATATGTGCTTTTGCACTCAATCTGTTGTGATATGTTATTTTGGTTTGAATATATGAAAAAAATCCAATACTCTTTTCAATACTATACCCAAACTCAACAAATCGTAGTTTCTTAAAAGGTTAGTTGTAATGCAAAATCTGAAACTATACCAATGAACTTTTCAAACTGTTAAGATTAAAATCCACTGACCCATTTTATAGGCTGAATGAATCATCATTTTGTAATATCAAGCAATGATCATTTGCAAAATATTGGTTTGCTGGGTTAATGCAGATCTTCCAAATGGTGACATTGCTTTTTGGAAGGCAATTGGGGTTAAGTGACTTGCCCAAAGTCACATGGCTAGTTTTTGTGTTAAGTGTCTGAGGCCAAATTTGAATTCAGGTCTTCCTGACTCCAGGGCCGGTGCTCTATTCACTGCGCCACCTAGCCACCCCTACAATATGTTTAAAAAAACAAACAAACTCATTTCCTTAATAAGACAACCAATCTCAACAGACAAATTTTCAAAAATTCTAATTTTCTCTGAAAAGCTCAAATTTTATCACTAGCAATAGACACTGTCAGTTCTTTTCCTTGAAGTTAACAGGACCATTTTGTTCTTTTTTTGAGTCTGAATATTCCCAAGTCTGAATAACTGTAGTTTGTCAGTCATTCTTTTAGTTAATAGTGTTCCATGAAAAAAATCAGCTACTTCATCTCACATATCAAACAACTGTACAAATGCTTTTCCTTGAGATAATAATCATATTTTGATATGCAACATAAGTGTTTTACTCATATTTTTCATTTCATTAAAGAATATTGAAAAGACATGAACATGAAGGCAGATTCAATAAAATTAGTAATTTTTATTGCTTCATTAAGTACATTCTCAAGTAAAAGTAGTATATTGTTTTTAACTCAGCATGTTATGGTGGTGACAAATACCAGAACTACAAATACAGTTTGGCAGCACTGCCTTCATTCCTGCTAAGGCACCAGCAGTTTTATTCACTCTGCCTTTGTGTCATCACTGCAAATGTCATCACATTTCCAGGATAAATGAGGAAATTTTAAAAATTATCCAATACTTAGAACATTTCAGCAGCTCCTGTGTTGTTGCTAAGCATTCATATAAAGGATCTTTTCTGATGACCAGTTGGTGCTAATAACAGATGAATACAAGCAAACAGCTAATAGATCAGCAAAAGGCAAAAGTAAAATCTGCAGGTGAGATATTTCACTCGGCCTTCATGTTTGCAACTAAATCTTTAATTTACAGGTCACGTAGCCTCTGGAAAACTCCACTGGATATTCATGTGGATAGCATTACTATTTTTTGAGATCATGTGGATAGTATTATTATGAAAATAACTTTGATTTTGAAGACTCCCTAAAAGGGTCTTGAAGACCCTCATGACTCTATAGATTACACTTTTGAGAACCACCAGACTAGATATACAAAAGACATACATTTAGAGACAGGAGTCAACATGTGAATATGTTTGGCTTGACTATACTTATTTGAGGGGAGGGGACTTTATTTGGGATGTGGGGAAGAGGCATCAGGGGGTAGAAGATAATCATCATGATACCAAAAAGAATGAAAAGAGCTTCGGAACAAAAACTTTTTAAAAATATACAGAGGGGGAGGCTAGGTGGCACAGTGAATAGAGCACTGGCCCTGCAGTCAGGAGGACCTGAGTTCAAATCTGGCCTCAGACACTTAATAATTACTAGCCACTTGGGCAAATCGCTTAACCTCAATTGCCCTGCCTTCCCCTCTCCAAAAAGCAAAGATATATAAGGGAAGGGAAGAAAGGAACAAAAACAATCAATGTTGATACCACTTTGTTAAACTTAATACATTTCTAATAAAAACATGATCTTTTTCCTTGCCAAGGACAACTCTTTTATAAGTATTCTTAATCATATCCCCTCCAATGCTCTCTAGAAGATTGCCCACACAATCATCTCTCCTTCTTCTCCTCTTCATTATCCCCATCTACAAGCTCTTTTCCTGTGGTCTGCAAACACACCCAAGTTTCTCCAATACTTTAAAAATAAAATAAAACAAAAAACTTTCAGTCGATACTACGATGTCTTAAAATTTTAATCGGTTTTACATCATGGACCCATTTGGTAATCTGGCAATTGTGAACCACCTTCTCAGCATAATGTTCTTAAATACATAAAATAAAATACATAATTACAAAGAAAATTAATTACATTGAAATAATCATCAAAATAATAATTTTTATAAGTTCTCAGATGCCAGGTTAAGAACCCCTGCCCTAAAGCTATATCTTTTCCCATTCATAGCCAAACTCCTACATAAATTCTTCTCTATTTTCTGTTGACTTCCTCACTCTAAGACCTGTGTAATGTAGTTTCCAACTTGAATCACTCTCTCCAAAGTCACCAATGATCTTTTAAATATTAAATCCAAGGACCTTTTTTTTCTTTTTGGAGGGGAGAGGGCAGGGCAGTTGGGGTTAAGTGACTTGCCCAAGGTCACACAGCCAGTAAATGTTAAGTGTCTGAGGTCGGATTTCAACTCAGGTCCTCCTAACTGCAGAGCCAGTGCTCTATTCACTGCACCACCTAGCTGCCCCCAAGGATATTTTAAAAATCTCTCTCCTTCCTGACTTCTCAGCAGCATCTGCTAACCATACTTTCTTCCTGAATACTCTCTTCTCTAGTTTTTGGAATAATACTCTCTCTTGCTTCTCTTCCTTCCAAAGTGACCACTTCAGTAATCTTTGCTGGTTCATTATCTGTATTATCCTCTAACTTTTGAGATATATCAAAGATCTATCCTAGTCCCTTCTTCTCTTTTCTCTCCATACTCCCTTTTAGTGACTTCATCAGCTACCATGAATTTAATGACTACCTCTATGCAGATGGCTCCTGGATCTATATATCCAGTGCTAGCCTCAGTCTTCTGACTACCTTCAGGAAATTTCAAACTAGATGACACATAAGCTACCCGTCTTCCAAACGTCTCCATTTCTACAGAATGCAACATCATCCCTCCAGTAACCCAGGTTTGCAACCTCAAAATCATCCTCAACCACCACACATGTGAAGTCAAGTCACTAAGCATTTATTAAGTGCTTATTATGTGCCATACGGCACCAAGCTAAGTGCTGGGAACACAAATTCATGCAAAAAGAAAGATAATACCTGCCCTCAATAAGCTTATATTGGAGAAGACAACAAATAAATGGAAGCTGATGGAGATGGGAAGTCCCTTATACTCCTTTCTGCATGGTGGAGAGGAATGAAGGCATGAACATTAAATATCCAATAAGCAGCCAAAGTCTTACTGATTCTACTTGTTTCCCTGTTCAGGAAACTCCACAGATCAAATATAAACCCCTTTCTTTTCCATTTAAAGTCATTCACAAAAACTGGACCTAGGCGACCTTTAGGTTTACATTATTCCCCACTGGTCTAGCCAAACTGGCATACACATTGTTTCTCTGACTTTTTTTTGCGTCTCCCCCATGACCAGAATGAAGTCCTGTCTTCAGCTCCACCTCTGAGAATCCAGTTTCTTTCAAGGATAAGCTCAAACACCACTTTCTACATGAAGCATTTTCTGATCTCCCAAGGTACTAGTGACTTCCACTCAAAAATGACTTTGCATTTATTTTGTGTTTATATTTGCGCATATTTTGTCTCTTGAGAGAATGTAAGCTCCCTAAAGACGACTACTCCATTTTAATATTTATATCCCAAGCAGCCAGCCCAGTGCTTGGAGTTCAGTAGGCATTTAGTAAGTGCTTATTAAAATGTATTAAAGGTGCCTAGTATAAGTCCCTTACATTTATATGATACTTTACCTTATTTTTTTTCATATACATTCATTCTTTGATCTTTACCCCTTCAACTTAACAGATGAAAAAATAAAAGCAAAGAGAGGCCCAAACAATTTATCAATCATGAGAGCTGGAACTAGAACACTGATTTTTTGTCTCTGGAAGCAAGAATATTCATTATAACAATGCTTTAACATTTAAGAAGAATGACTAACGAAGACCAAAGGCTGATTAATGGGAGTTTTATACTTCCCTGTATCTCCTTCAAGTAGAGGTTCTAAATAAAAAAACAGAAAAAGTAGAAGCCTGCCCTAGTTGATCAATTTAATTTCTTTAAACCTCAGAGGTTCTATGATTCTATGAATAGTTAAAATAAATAAATGAGTCAAATTAAGTAAAAGGAGACAACAAAGACTCAAGAGAACCCACAAATTACATCAACAATACTCCATATTTACTTGAGTTACCTATCCATCTCTCGCTAAGGACAGGCTGATAAGGTGATACCATTTTGTAACATTAAAGTGAATAATTCATTGTTGATGGGTGGAAGAGATAATATTTGAATATTGAGTTTAAAACTGCCATATGCATATAAAATTGCATTTTTATTAAACTTTCAAAGATGATAGAAATCAGTTAAGCCACACAATCACAAAATCATCCACTCAATCCTTTTCAGATGTGGAATTTAACCCATACTGTTTCTGAAACTTACTTTAAAACTAAATGTAAGTTAGCTGATAGCCGAGGATCTGTAAACTGTGTTGTTCTGTTGTTATGGTCAACAAAATAAACTCTGCCTGTTGCTGTATTTCTGATTTCCCATCCAGGAGGCAATGGACCAAGCTCTTCACAATTGATGTTGCTAAGATCTCTGCAAAAACAAATATAAATGAAAAATACTTAGTGTTGTGCCTGCTGAGCCAACCAAGTATAAACAAGGCAAAATAATTCCATGAAATCTCAGATAATATATTGTTTCAGAAGCTCCATATATTTAACCAGAATTTTTAATTCCCCAGAGTCAAACAGATAAAACAAGCACTACCCAACAAATTACTGAAGAAAAGCTCTTCCTACATAACCAGCTTTTTAAATAAGCTCATAAGGCTCTAACACTTTTTAAATGTTTTACTGATGACCTGTCTTTACATTACAATAATTTCCAAAGCCCACTCTTTAATTTAAACTTCCTTATAACAAAGAAAACAAGTAAGCCTAATACTCAATACAAACACTCTGTCAAAGTGTACAATATTCTGTCTTAGTGAACCTCCATCTCCACAGGACTAACATAATATTGATTTAAAGTAACATAAAGCTGCTGCAACATGAGCCAACACAAACTGAAATTCTATACTACTTCGAACAGAAAAATACTGTTTTATAAATATTAATACTAAAGAATTACAAACTATTTTCCATTGTTAATATTTTCACTACCCTGTAAAGTATATAAATTATACCTATTTCAGTTCATTTAAAACATTTTTAAAACACTGATTAGAAAACACAAACTCTCCAAAGGCCTTTACCTACCCCCAAATTAGAGATGAATAAAATATGCAAATATACCTAGGAAAGTTAACATTAACAAAAATTCAGAAAGCACATGACAGCCTTTTATTGGGGTAAGTTTTGATAGAATATGAGTGTCAGGTGAATGTTAATACAAATGCAACAGGATGATTTATTGTGGAGCAATGTTAAAATTAGAACACGTAAGGACTTTTATGACAATGTTTGTCATCCATTTTACAATTAACAAAAGATGTAGCCTAAAAACGGAAAGCCCAATCAAGCTAATTTTAAGAGATTACTAAAATTAGTCTGTAAATGTTTGCAACTGCTGTGCAAATCAAACCAGATGATATATGTAAAGGATTTTACAATAATTAAAGTCCTACATAAATATTAAATATTAATTTATTTTTAAAGTTAAAAAAAAAAGATAATCTACTAAGAGTTGGAGGTGTTGTAATCTAAATAATATCCAAAACAATGAAATCTTTGGTTGTTATAGTATTTGACTGAGCATGGTTTTAAAGTTACTTCTTTTAAAATTTAGCAGCATTTTGCCTATTCATTCATTCATTCATAATTAAATGAATCTGTGATTGCATCCATATAGGACATTCTGTCTAATGGTAAAAATTACAACCTATCTATGCCTTTCCATCCGAAGCACTAGACTTTCCTTCCATAAATCCTCTGTCCTGACAATAAGTGGGTATCAATGTTGCACCCAGACTGTTTATCACTGGAGGGAGAAATAGAAGTTTTTCGCTGGACAAAAAAGCAAATACATGAGTTCAGGAGACAGATCATAAGCTTGGCAAAGAGAAACAATCTAATAATGAGATATTTACTAGAGCACTCGCTTCCCTCTCTTCCCCACCAAAAGCAGACCAATTAATAATTTCTCAAGTTGCCTTTAATGCCACGCTTCAAAAAGAAAAAGGAATATTAAGTGGAATTTCTCTTTGGGATCTCATTCTCGCCAAGGAGTAAGTAGATGCTGGAGGTGGAAGTTTTCCTCCAAAGCAAAGTGAACACTTTCTTCCCAAGTTTGCGATAGAGAAGGAGATGAAACCCTTTGACCCAGCAATACCACTGTTGGGATTATATCCCAAAGAGATTACAGAAGTGGGAAAAGGTCCCATATGTGCAAAAATATTTATTGCAGCTCTCTTTGTGGTTGCAAAAAACTGGAAATATAGGGGA
>CM053586.1:200298328-200314275 GCA_028646515.1 Pseudochirops corinnae
GGAAGTATCTGTGTGCGTTTTGGAGTTCTAGGATTGGTTTAGAGTCCTATTTTATGGGTATTTTGGAGTGACTATGTGAGAGCTGCGATATGTTGCTGCTGCTACGCCGCCATCTTCTGGAGATACTTATATAAACTGATACCAAGCAAGGAGAGCAGAACCAAGAGAACTTTGTACACAATTATAGACACATTGTATCTGTCATGACTGACTGATAGACTGGGCTCCTCTCCGCAGTACAAGGTTATGAGACAACTCCAAAAGGCTATGATGGAGAGGGCTATCCATATCCAGAGAAAGAATTACAGTCTGAATGAAGATTGAAACAAACTACTTGCTCTCTCTCTTTTTTGTTTTGTTCCTTCTTTGTTGTTGTTCATTCCATTGGTTGTAATTCTTCTTTACAACTTGACTAATGTTTAACGTGTAGGTATATGTAGAACTCGTATCGGATTGCATGCTGCCATGGGCAGAAGGGGAGAGGAGAGGAAGAGGAAGAAAATTTGGAACTCAAGGGATTGTGGAGCTGAGTGTTGTAAACTATAAGTAAATAAATAAATTAAAAAAAAGTTTTTAGAGGAAGAGAACTAAGCTATCCATAGCTATATAAAATGTGTCAAATTATGAATAAAAAAGTATGTAATTCTACATGTTATTTCAAAATTGTCTTGCTTATCTGTGCTTCCTTCAGAATTTCCTTTTTTCTTTTGTGTATTTTAAAAATATTTCATTGGTCCTCTTTATTTGTGTTTTTTAACAGCACTATTGCTGATCCTCCTCATCCCCTCAATTCTCCTTCAGTTAGTAACCAAAAGAAGTATAGTCAAGGAAAATGAATTAATACAATAGTAGCTGTATCTAAAAATATGTCTTTTTCTTCACTTTATGCCCTCTTTCAGTCAAGAGAGCTCCTATGGAGACATGGTTAGCTTTTGCATTGATCAGAATTCTTAAACCTTTCAAAGCTGTTTCTTTACATTTGTTAGAAATAACCTCTTGTGGCCAAATAGACACAGTAAGATAGACTCAGGATAAGTAAAGCAGTTAGAACTTTAATAATATGTTCCTGCATGAAGCAGGTATGGGCCTCAAGATGAGCATACAAACACTACGCAAGTGAGAGCAAGCCTTATATCCCCATTTCTGGCCGCAAGTCCCTCCTAGCTGACTCTCATTGGTAGAAATCAGCATAGTTTGCAGACTTCCTGGAATGCCTACACCACGGTCCCCTATTTGCTTCATGAGTTGAATATACAAAAATGGTGCCCAATTCCTCCTCTGGGAGGTGAGAGTTAATATGAATCAACCTTATTAAGCACGCTCAATAGAATTTATCTATGACCTTTGTCCCACTTTTGCTCTGTGGAAACACCCTCCCCCCAAGATACTTCCTTTTTTGTCACCCAGTCTCCTAATATGGAAACAACCATTTCTCACTTTTCACAATTCCCCCTCTTCTTTTCTATCAAGTTTTATGTTTCCATATTCTTCAAGTTCTCTAAGGCAAGTGCACAGGCCTCCTCCAATAGATTGTTTTGCTTGTACTGGACTGGCATTTTTTTTTTTTTTGGAGGGGAGAGGATAGGGCAGTTGGGGTTAAGTGACTTGCACAAGGTCACACAGCTAGTAAGTGTGTCAAGTGTCTGAGGTCAGATTTGAACTTAGGTCCTCCCGACTCTAGGGCCGGGTGCTTTATACACTGTGCCACCTAGCCACCCCTGGACTGGTATTTGTTTAGTAAGAGCCATCTTAATGAGTCTTTGTACTAGACCCTGCGCACAAGGGATTATAAAACGCTAGCCAGTATAATTAGGGAAGTTATGATAGAGACAACCATTCCCTTCTACTTGTCAAACCATGATTCCAGCCATCCAGTTATGGGGTTGTCAATGCCTGAATTCTGTGCTAATTCCTCTGAGAGTGCCCAAAGTCTTTTGCAAGGCCTTAGTTATGGTCCCATCAGGTGCTGTGTTGTTAGAGATACAAGTATACCAACTACTCCCTATCATCTTACAAACTCCTCCTTTCTCTGCTAATATCATATCAAGAGCCAGCCTGTTTCCCCAAGTCATTTGACTGGTGGAGGCGAATTTTTCTGATACTCCTTTCAATGTGTCCCTGGTATAATTAATGAACCATTGTTGATTATAATAGATGTAATTTATCCAGTCCACATTTTTTAAAATAGTAACACCCAAAAGAGGAAAGATTCAAACCCTGATGCTACCTGGTTTCTGGCCTTAAACTCATCAGGGACTCCTCGAGGGAACCCAGTACTTTCCAAGTATATTTATTTATCAAAAGACTCATATGGTCCCTGTGGAAGACTCCTCTTACTGCTTTCTAATACTCTTCCTTGTTTGTTAGTTTCCTTCTCAAATGCCAGAGTAATTGGGATGGCCAATTGAACCAGTGCACAGGTGCCTCCCCAATTTGTAGGTAAAGTAGGTCTGAAAGTGGTTCCCCTACAGTACCAGCAGACATCTTACCTGGGGTATACTGATAGCTGAGAAATTGCCAGTGCTATCTTGAGTGACAATCCAGGTTTGAATGCAGACTTTCAATGTTCCCAAATTCTAGAAACTTTCACCTTGCCATGAGAGGCAAGCTGAGTAATTCCCAGGTTCTGAAAGCAAGGCTGGTATGGCCTTAGTATTTCCCTTATTCATAGAAGTAAATAAGCAGGACAAAGCACCATGGTTTTCTGGAACAGAGGAGTTGTACGCGTGAATTCACTCTCATGTGTTTCCATTCCCAATGGGAATGGTAATATTCAGACTGTTGAGTGACCTGTGGCACAGATATAGCAGTTACTCTTTATTCAGACATTTTACGGTATATTTTACCCATTCTACCCAGGCATTTGTATCCCCATACCCTGTTTACACTTTTAATGTTTGCCTAATATCTTTAACTTTCACTGCTTTGAGATGAGGAGCCACAGACTGTGGAGGTTGGGTGGTGCCACTTGGGAGAGTAATGGGGCTTGGTTTTACAGTGAATTCTATTTTCACCCTTATTCTCCCTACAGGATCTGGTCCAGTAGCATAAATCCCCAACCCGTAAGTTCTGGCCATGCTATGGCCTACTTTCAAGAAGGTGATGGTGACAGGGTTGTCCTTTTCTACGGGGCAGTCAGGTTCAACTGAGTGCCCTTTTGCAAGAATGATTGAACCAGTCAAACTTAAATTTTCATTTTAAGTGACAGTGGAAGGAGGATGCCAGGGGGTATGTAATTGCCCATTAATTCCTAACCCCTCCATTATTCCTTGTAATACCTTAGAGGTAAATCAGTTCCCTTATCTGAATCTATATTTTCCACCAACTCATATGTAGGGATGATCTGTTCTAGGAGGATTTTGCTGACCCCGGATACCCTGACTGAACCAAAGGAAAAGTTTTTACCCATCCAGTTAAATGATCAGCTATCACTAATAGATATTTTATTCTTCCCACAGGGGTCATTTCAGTAAAAGCAGCCTGAATACTCTGAAATTGTCTCAAGCCTGATTCCCTTCCTCCTTGAGGTCATTTCCTTAAAACTTTCTTATTGACTTTCTGACAAGTTAGGCATCTTTCACTTATTTGTTTTGCCGCAGTATATATTCCCATGTACCCATAATTTCTTTAAAAACCATCGCATATGGCCTGAGTTCTCTAGTGACTCCCTTGATGCAGACTTCCCTAGCTATAGATTTATTCAGCATTTCTCTCCCATCTGGGAGAAGCCATCTACCTTTTGAGGTCTTAGTTGCTTCCATTTCCTTTAATTCTTCTTCTTCCTCTTTAGAAAACACTGGGATTGCCTTGTTTTTTGGAATAGATGGGATAAGTACAAATAACAGTCTAGTGGTCTTGGATTTACATGCAGCCTCTCAAACTGCCTCATCTGCTAGACAATTTCCTATGACCTCTGAGGTATTTCCCTTCTGATGCCCTCTAACATGTACCTTCTCTGTTATTCTGCAAGAAGTAAGTTCTCAAATATTTGTTTAACCAGCTCTCCATGTACTAATTCCTTTCCTTTGCTATTGATCCAGCCTCTTTTAAACCAGTTTTTTCCGAAGTGTGCACTACTCCATAGGCATATTTAGAGTCAATATATATTGTCCCTTCTGTCCCTTGCAACAATTTTAAGGCTTGATTTAGTGCATATAATTCACAGGTCTGAGCTACCCAGTTTTTGGGTAATTATTCTGCTTCCAACACTTTCTTACTCCCTCTGTCAACAATTGCATATCCATTACACCTCTTCCCATCAATTACTCATGATGACCCATCTATAGTCTTTTTCCCTTTGGAAAAAGGGCATCCCTCAAATTAGACCTCATTTTAGCTTGGTATTCTATTATATCCAAACAATTATGTTCAGTCTCAGACTGGATGGTTTCCCCTCTTCTATAAAAAGGTAGCAGGATTTAGGTTGCTATCAGTGGTAAGGACTAAGTCATCCTTTTCTATCAAGATTGCTTCATATTTCAGAATCCTAGAATCAGTTAGCCATCTTCCTGCCCTTTGGTTCAAAATGGTTCTTCATGAGGAATACTAACCACTAATGTTCCTCCAAATGTGAGTTTCCTACTTTCTTCCACCAACAAAGCAGTGGCTGCCGTGGCTTGTACACATTCTGGCCATCCTCTAGAAACTAGGTCCAACAGTTTAGATAGGAAGGCTGCTGGTTGCTTCTGTCCTGCCCATGATTGAGTTAATAATACTCCCAGTACTGCTCCTTGGTTTACTGTAATAAACAAGTGGAAAAGTTTGTCCAGGGTAGGCAAGGCCAACACAGGTACCTGAATTAGGGCCTGTTTTACATTGTCTCCCAATTAATCTTTCTTCCAGAGTTCACTGTAACAGATTAGGCACCTCTTCCAGTAGTTTCTGATATAGCCCTTTAGTTTTCTGGGCATAGGAATCAATCCATACTCTATAATATCCTATTAGTCCTAGAAATTTGTGTAGTTCCTTTTTGGTCTTAGGTAGTTGGTAACTCCACAATACCCCTTAATTCTCTCAGAGTTTATTTTCCTCTTTCCATCCCTAATCAAATGCCCCAAATATTTGACTTCAGATTCCGCAAATTGTAGCTTTTTCTGAAATACCCTTAACCCTTGATTTCCAAGGAGATTAGTAAATCTATAGTGGCCTTAACAGTCTCATTCTTTTTGCCAAATAACAGTAAATTACCTACATATTGAAGTGGAGATATTCCTCAGGGTAGCACAAATTATTCTAGGAGTTTTTCAAGTTCTTGTCCAAATAAATTGGAGGTAAAACCCCAAGGAAGGACCATCTACCTATATTGTTGTTTTTTCCCTGTTTTAGGATGTTCCCAAGTAAAAGCAAATAAATCTCTACTCTCTTGATCAAGTGGACAAGCACAAAAAGCATCTTTTAAGTCTGCTACACTAAACCATTTGTGAGAAGGAGGCATTTTACTGAGAAGTGTGTAAGGGTTAGGTACTATAGGATGTCGGACTTGCACAATTTTGTTCATTGCTCTCAGATCCAGAACTAGCCTATATGTGCTGTCCCATTTTCTGACTGGTAAAACTGGGGTGCTGTATGGTGACATGTAGAGTTCTAATAATCCATCCTGAACCAATCCTTTTCTTACAGGCTATAGCCCAGGTTTTCCTTCTAGTGGTGTGGGATATTGCCTAACACATACAACAACTTCTTCATTCCTTAAACTTATTTTTTCCTTCTCTAACCCAAATTCTTGGGTCTATTTGTCCTTCATCGTCTATTTGGAGAGGATACATTTTAACTACTATTTGTTTATCAGCCATCTTCAATTCCAGTCCTAATTGTACAATCAAGTCCCTGCTTAATAAGTTGCTCCCAGCTTCAGGGATATATAATAATTGAGCTAAAGTTTCACCATTTTCCCGCAAAATGGTGGTAGGTTCTAATATGGGTACATAAAAATCTCCTTTCACCCCCATCACTTTTAGAGTGCTTTTGCTAATTTTGACCTTGGGAGGATATAGAGAGATCTCTCTGAAACCATATCTACCAAGAAGAGTATGTCTTCTCAATTCATCCCCATCTTAAGTTTACTAGGGGTTCCTGGTAGGATCCTAAAATAAAGAACCCCAGACTACCCTATAGCATTTCTTCCTCAGATGTCAAAAGAGGCACAACTTTTTCCTCTTTTCTCTTCTCTGGGCACTCTTTGTGAAAGTGTCCTCTTTTTTTCACAATAGTAACATGTTGCTTGACCTCCTAATGCACTCCATCCTGGACCGTCCATCTTGCATGGGTTCCTGCTCCTTGGCCTCTGCCTTTTCCCCTATATCCTCCCTTATTTCTATTTCTGTATCTCCCTTCATGGGATTTTTCTTCTTTAATAGCTTCTTTAACTATACTAGCCATTATTTTTTGCTCTCTGCTCCTGTTTCTCATCCTCCCTCCTTACATAAACCTTCTGTGCCTCCCTCAGCAGTTCTTCCAGGGGTCTCTCATTCCACCTTTCAATCTTTTGTAACTTTTTGTTAATACGAGGCCATCATTTAGTCACAGAATTCACTTTCAGCATACCTTGAGAGAAGTTATCATCAGGATTCATTCCCAGATATTTTCTCACTTGTTCCCTAAGTCTCAGCAGGAAAGCAGAAGGAGACTCATTTTTTTCCTGATCTATATCAAATGCCTTAATCAAATTTTGAGAAGCTGAAGCAGCCTCCTTTATGCTATCAATAATTAGGGCTCTGGGATCTTGCATATTTCTGTGGTCCCTTTCTACATTGTTATCCAACCCTTTTAGCTGGGATTGCACCCAGTCTGGGTGGGCACCTCCTTTCCCACCCTTCCGTAGCTGCTCTCTTAATTATACCTCTCTCTTCCCCCACAAATAGTATACTCCATATTGACATAATCCCTGCCCACAAATAAATGTTGGCTCCCCAAAACTGATCCAGTTGTTCTGCTAAGCCTATTGGGTCTTCAGTGAGTGACTTAATTTCTTTCTGAAAATTCCTAACTTCTGTAGTACCTAGTGGAGCATTTATAAATTCAAGTTCCCCTTGTCCCATGGGGACCTCCTTCAGTGGGAACACCTTTTTCAGCTGAGACTGAGGGAAATGGAAAGTTCTCAAGGTTCCGCTGACATTGGGCCAATTCTGTCCTTAATCTACTATATGTCCTGAGAGGGGCATCACTCACATACTCTTCCACTTCAGCCTCCTCTCTTTGACTTCCAGATAGTACATAGGAAGGAGGGAGTGTGTCTGAAGCAGTGGTTCTCAACCTTCCTAATGCCGCAACCCTTTAATATGGTTCCTCATGTTGTGGTGACTCTCAACCATAAAATTATTTTCGTTGCTACTTCATAACTGTAATTTTGCTACTGTTGTGAATCGTAATGTAAATATCTGTTTTGCATGTTGTAGTTAAATTGAACATAACCCACAGATTGAGAGCTGCTGGTCTAAAGAATCCCATTCCTTCTTTCTCTTTTTCTCCTTCTGCTGCACTAGAAATATCTGGGTGGTCCCTGGTCCTCCCTTCCAACAAGAAGCATAGTCTGACTCCTCTTGATCAAGGGGTTGTTTATTATTAACATATAAAGTTAGAGCTTGGCAAAACCAGCCCTCATTAGCCCCATACTTTGGCCAAAACACTGAAGGTGGTGTGATAGGTTTTTCTGGCCAGATGTGACAACAACACTGAATCATTTTCTTTTTATTCTTACTCTGGGTAGACTCTGTGTCTTCCCAGTATCTTAACATCCTCCCTAATGGGCTAGTCAGAGGAATCTGCAGAGGATTCAAACCTCCTTTCTCAAGTACCTTTTCCTTCCTTACTTTACTTCCCATCCCTCTGGACTACTCTTCTGGGGATTCTAACCCTGCCTCCTCCAGTACAGGATCACTAACAAGGTAATACTTAGATCCTGATTGTTCTTACCTTGCTCTGTGCACATATTTGCATAGCAGTGGCGGTTTCACTTTCTCATTCAGTCGCTCGTTCACTCACCCTTTTGAGTTGCCACTCACTGCTCATGTAATGAAGCGGCCAAATTTGACAGGGGCGCACTTTTTGTTCTCCCATGGTGGTAGAACCTCAGTCTGATGATGTCATCCTGGATAAGCCCCCAAATTGTTAGAATTAACCTCTCCTGCCTAAATGGACATAGTAAGTGAGACAGACTCAGGATGAATGAAGCAGTTAAAACTTTAATATGTTCCCGTATGAAGTAGGTGTGGGACTCAAGATGAACACACACACACACACACACACACACACACACACACACACACTACACTAGTAAGAGCAAGCCTTATATCCGTATTTCTGGCTGCAAGTACCTCCTAGCTGACTCTCATTTGTAGAAGTCAGCATAGTTCACAGACTTTCCCATGCCTACTCCATGTTCCCCTTGATATGTACCCTTACTTGCCTCATGCATTGCATGTTCAGGAATGGTGCCCAACTCCTCCTCTGGGGTGTGAGAGTTAATGTGCATCAGCCTTATTAAGCATGCTCCATAGAATTTATCTTTGACTCCCTGTTCTTACAATCTATGATTCTCTGAAGTTGTTATTTCTTACAGTGCAATAATAACCCATTACAATTATATAACACATTTTATTCAGCCCTTCTGAAATTCTCTGAGAGGCAATCTGAGACATCTCTTATGGTTTAAGTTCTTTGCTTTTTGTTTTATCACTTTTATTCCACCTTCAAGATTAGGAAGTTTGTTTACAATGTTGGCATCTATTCCCTCTTATGTATGATCCTCCTTCTTAACACTCCCCTACCCTCACCTCACTTGGTTTCTTGTTAAATTTTATGTATTTCTACACCAAACTCTTTGTGTATGTGGTGTATGTTCAACCTTTTACCTGTTTCAGGTAAGTGATTCCTAGATCATCTGATGCCCATTCTCCCGCTTCCTCTATTCTTGGTTGCTTTTCTCGTATACTCCAGTTATGAGAAATAACTAGTTCCACCCCCTTCTTCCTTCTTTCTACACAATTATTATTGATGGTGTTTTATTAATTGCACACAAAATTACTTGTGCCCCTTCTCTCTAATCACAGAGCCCCCATCCTAATTCAGGCCCTTATCGTTTCTTTCTTGAACTACTTTTAAGAGTAACTTCATTTTCTTACTTCTGTTCCATTGTCCATAGAGCTACCAAATAATCTTGCTAAGGCACAAGGCTGATTGTGTCATTGCACTGCTCAAAAACCACCAGAGGCTTCTCATCGCTGAGAGAATAGAATGCAAATTTCTTAGCCCAATTTAAAGTGCTCCACAATGACCTTTCCAAACCTATTATTTCTTACTATTTCCTTCAAAGAACTCTCAGGCAAACTGTGTTCCTAGCTCACTCTCCTCTCTCTCTGATACTTCACCTCTTCCCTTTTTGCACAGACTTTCCCCCATGCCTGAAATGGACTCTTTCATCTACAGATGGCAGAGCTCACTCTCCTTGGTCTTCCTTGCAGGGTACTTATTTCTATATATGCTGAATTTAACCCAGTAAAATTTAAGCTTCTTAGCAACGGGTATTGTTTCAGTTTGTGTCTTTGTATTCATAGTGCCAGGCACATAACATATACTTAATAAATGTTTTTTCTTTCTTTCTTTTCTTTTCTTTTTTTTTTTTTTTGCTTTTTTGCAGGGGGAAGGGCAGGGCATTTGGGGTTAAGTGACTTGCCCAAGGTCACACAGCTAGTAAGTGTTAAGTGTCTGAGGTGGAATTTGAATTTAGGTCCTCCTGACTGCAGGGCTGTTGCTCTGGTCACTGCACCACTTAGCTACCCTAAATGTTTTTTCAATATAATCAACCTTCCAAAGTTATTTATATATACTTTTATCATACCACAAATAATTATAAATATGAGGAATTCAAGGAAACATTTGAAGATGTGTGAATTGATACATAGTGATGTAAGCAGAACTAAGAAAAAATACAACTAAATGTTGTATAATTATAATAACTAAGCTTCCTCTGAGAAGAATTCAGAAAATATACATTCCCTCATTCATTGGAGAGGTGAGGGACTATTGGTAAGAAATATTATCTATTCTGGCAGACATGGTTAATAATATATTGATTATTTTAGCTTAACTTAAAAATTTTGTTACCAAGGAAGGCTTGTTCGTTCTCAGTTTTCTAAGAGGACCCATGACATTGAGGGTGGGAGTGTGGGGCTATGGTGAATTGGATTTAAGTGAATTGGATTTAAGTGAGTGGGGACCTTGGCCTTTTTAGCTAAGGTCTTTCCCAAATCTCAGTATGTCTGAGGCAAAGCCCATTCAGTAGTGAAAGGCTAGGTAAGAATTGAGACTAAAGTTGGCCTAATTTGCTTTCATAAGGAATCAGTCTAGGAGGGGAAAACCCTCAGATTTTCAAGGGAAGACTTAATGAATAATGGTGGTGGTGGTGATGGTGATGATATTAACTAGTATTTATATAACACTTTAAGGTTATTTTGCAGATATCTTCACAACAACATTGGAAGATTGGTACTATTATCCCCATTTTACATATGAGAAAATTAAGCACTACAGAGGTTACATGACTTACCCAGGGTCACACAGCTAGTAAGTTTCCTAGGTGGTATTTGAACTCAGGTTTTTCTGACTCAAGGTCCAGAACTCTTATCTCAACCACACTGCCTAACTGCCAGATCTCAAACTATGTGCTACAAAGAAGTTACCCAAATGACTTGGTAATGGTTAAAAAAAAGCAAAGATTAATCATTGAAACAGAATATATATACAATATACAAGAAGAAATGGGAGTTTTTGAAAAACCTAAACATGCCATCTCTCATAGTAAAAACACTCACTATTCAGTTAAAAACTGCTGGGAAAACTGTGAAAAGCAGTTTGGCAGAAATTACGTTTTGACCAACAACTTATACTATATCACCAAGATAAACTTCGACTATATAAAAGGTCACATAATAAAATAGAGGAGCAATGAAGAAATAACCTTTCGGATCTGTGGAGAGGAGGAAGAGTTCAGGAACAAACTGGATAGAGAGGATAACAGAAGAAAAAAGTGGCCTAGCAATGAGCAATTAGTTTTTTCCAAATTTTTAGTTTGTTTTTTTCCCATAAATGGTGTTTTACAGTTTTATTTATATAGTTCTTGTGTGTCTTGGCACATAGTATTTAATACATTTTGTAGTTATTTTTAATGGAATTTCTCTCTCTCTTTCTATTGGGTTTTGTTTGTAGTTTATTTAAATGTGAATGATTTATTTATGTGGGTTTATTTTACATCCTGCAACTTCCCTGAAATTCTTAATTGTTTCAGTAAATTTCTTTGGTGGCTGTTTAGGGTTCTCTAAATTGTCATATCATCTGCAAAAAAGTGATGATTTTGTTTTCTCTTTGCTTGTGCTTATTCTCTCAATTTCTTTTTTCTTCTCTTATTTCCATAGTTAGCATTTAGCACTCTACCAAATTGTAATGATGATAATGGGCATACATATTTAGTCTTGATTTTACTGAAAGGGTCTCTAGTTTATATATGTTACCTATGATGTTTTTTCTTTGTTTTTAGATAGATACTACTTATATTAAGGAAAGAACCATTTATTTTTGTGTTTTCCAGTTGTTTTTGTTTTAACAGGAATGGGTATTGTATCTTGTTAAGCTTTTCCTGCATCTGTTTATAATCATATGGTTTTTGTTTTTGTTATTAATATGACCTATTATGTTTATAGTTTTCATAATAAAATGAATAAAATATGCATTCTTGGTATAAATCTCTCCTGGCTAGAGTATATAATCTTTGTTTTATATTGCTCTAGTTTCCTTTTTGTGTTTTATTAAAAATTTTGCATCAATATTTATTAGGGATATTGGTGTATAGCTTTGATTCTTCTTGGTTTAGGTATCAAGGTCATATTTTTGTGACAGAAAGAATTTAGTAGGATCACTTCAGGTTATGAAATATTAGAATTAATTTTTCTTTGAATGTTTAAATAGAATTCAGTTTTGTATCTATTTGGGCTTTTTCTTTTGGAATTCATTTATGGCTTGTTTAATGTCTTTTTTTCTCTGAGATTGGGACATTTCAATACTCTGGTTCTTATTTCGTTAATCTGGGTATTTTATTTTTTGTAACTATTTCATTTAAATTGTCAGTTTTATTGGAATATAGCTGGGAAAAAATTTGTTATAGATTCTTTTTCATTTTCTGTATGGGGAATTGGGTTTTTCTTTTTAATCAAATTAGCTATTGGTTTATTTATTTTTAGAAAATAGCCACTAGTTATATTTATTAATCTATTGGTTTTGGGCTTGTAACTTTTGTTCATCTCTTTGATTTTTTTTTAGGCTTCCTATTGATATTTTAATAGGAATTTAAAAGTTTTGTTGATTTTCTTGTTTTCTTAGTTGCATACTCAACTCGTTGATTATTTGTGAGGTTTTAAAGTCCTAATAAATAGTCATTTTTGTAAAGATGCTATATACAACTGAGAATACATATGTTTCTTTTTATTCCCATTAAGTAACCACTAGAGATCTATTATATCTAATTTTTCTACAATTTTATTGAGGACTCTTTTTTTTTGGGTTAGATTTGTCTAGCTCTGAAAAAGGTATAATGAGGTCTTCTACTGTTATGGTTTTACTTTCTGTATGTACCTATAATTTATCTTTTCCTTTAAGTGTAAAACATCCAGTTACATATAGTTGAATACTGAAATTAATTTATTATCTTTGCTATTTTCAACAAAATAATCCAATCCCCCTATTCTGTTCTTTGGAGTGTGGCTTTGCAGTCACAGCTCACCTCTGTTCCTCAGTTCCTATTCTGGTCACTTGCCTGTGGGTCAAATTTGTGATCTTTTCTTGAAAAGATTATCCACTGTGGTTTCTCATTAAGTTTCTCATCACTTCTAGGTTTGGCACTCATCTGAGGTCATTCCATAGTTGTTAGGGAGGCTGGGTTTCAACAAAATATAGCTTCCTTGTTCATCTCCTTTAATTCTTTTTTTTTTTTTCTGTTGACTTGTCTTTGTAATCTTGATTGCAGCCCCTGCGTTTTTTAGTTATGCTAGGGTAGAATACATTTTTCCCTAACCCTTTATTTTAGCTCTGTCAATCTTTGTTTCAAGGCTGTTTTTCCTTTCCTTTTTTATCTTTCTTCATGATCATCCCCCTCTGCATTTACTGCTTGGTTTGCTTATGATTAACCTCTTCCAGTCTACCCTTTTTCATATTCTCTCCTTTCCTTTCTCTCTCTGTTCTTCAGTTGTTTTTGATATGAAATGAGATAACCTTCAGTTTTTTCTAATCTTTTTTTTCATTTTTAATATTTGTTATTGTCTTATGGAGTCATTAACTTTTATTTGGTCTATTCTAATTTTTTAATGAGTCTGTTGTTTGCATAGGTTTTATATCTCTTGTTCTATGCTGTTAATTCTCTTTCCAAGTCTCTTATCCATAGCTCTTATCTTTTTTCATAGTTTTTCCTCAAGCACTTACAGTTTATTTATATTTATTTACAATATTTCTGTGCCCTGATACATGGCCAATTTTTGTAAAAGTTCTGTGTGTTGCTAATATTCTTTAGCAGTTCTGTTTAGAAGATGCTATAAATCTTTTAGGTCTAGTTTTTTGTTCATTTCTGCATTTTCCCTTCTATTTGTCTTTTTGTTCAATTTGTTCAGAACTGAAAAGGATGTTACAATCTCCTGCTATTATAATATTGCTTTTGATGTCTTCTTGTAACTCAGTTAATTTGTGAATTTAGATACTAAGGCATTTGGAGCATGTAAATGTAGTATTCATATTGGTTTGTTGCCTGTAGCTTTTTTGAGAATGATGTAATTTTCTGTTAATATATATGTTGTGAATTTTTGTTTTTGCCTTGTCTGATAGGCAAAATTCTTGCCTTTTTGAATTTATCTGATTCATTTAATTTTGTCTTAGCCCTTTTTGTTCTCTCAGTCTTTGTTTTTTAGGTGTATTTCTTGTAAACAGCAGATTGTGGAGTTTTATTTTTTTATCCAGTATATCATTTTTTCATTTTATTGGATTGTTAAATCCACAAATAAAGTTTTGAAAGTTAACTTTATATTTTTCTCCATTTATCTTTATTTTTACCCCAGAATTAAGACTTTTTTGTTACTTTTTCTCTGTTACAATAATACTTTATCTTTTCATTTATTTTTACATAATAAAATTTAAAGCAAGCCTATATAGGAACACATTCTTTTCCATTCATCCTTAAACTCCCTCCCTCTGTTCCTTTGTCTGGCTTTTCACTGGTTTTGCTTAACTTACTCATTTCTTTTTATTTCTTCCTTTAATATAGTTATTTAATTCATCCCCTCTTCTTTCCCTTGCAGTTCAATAGGCAAGTAAAATCTTCCTTTCAACTTAGTTTGTTACTTTAAAAATTTTTTTTGATAGTTTCTGAAAAGGATTTCTTTCCCTTATTCTCTTCATTAATTCTGTTTCTAGGCTTTTCTTGCTGCCTTTTATTCACTTCATTGCCTTTTTAAGTATTAATTCTTTTTTTAATCAATGTATTCCTCACCAGATTAAAGCTTCTCAGGTACCTATTTTGAGTTTCCTCTTCTAAATAAATGGTTTCTCTGTCACTGCTTTGTAGATCTTTCCCTATAACTCCCCTCATCCCCTCCCCACCCTTTTTTTCCTGTTATGCTTCACTCTTAGAAGTATCAATTTCTGCAAGAGACAGAAAGGATAGAAAGACTCCCACACTGTAAAAATTTTCCTGTGTTTCTGATTATGTGGCTCATTACTACCCCCTGCTCTCCTCATGACTTTTTTAAAGTAAAAAAAATATTTTGTTTGCCTTTTGCCATGAAATCTGGGTCCATGGTTTCTACCTTTCTGGATATCAGTTGTCACCAGGAGGTCTGATTCTTCTTCTCCTGAGGCAGGTTGCTGTCCCTGGAGAAATAGTACTCTGTCACAAATAATGTAAGTACCAAATCACTGTAGATTATGCCGGTTATAAGGCTCTCATCTTCCAATGTGGAAAATTTCTCGCCCTTCATGGGAACTTTCTTCAGTGGGACCTCTGACCCCTTCTTACTACTGAATTAAGATTTCCCCCGTTTTCAGTTTCGTTCTTTGACAACTTACCCATTTTTTCCGGTAGCCCCCTTTCCTGAAGAGTACATGATTTATTTTCCCTTGATCATTTATTACCCTCTATCTTCTTCCTTTCCTCTCCCCTTTTATATGTCCTACCATTCTGTAGTTTATGTCCTGCCCAAAAAACACCCCCAAACCAAAAACAACACATTGATTTATCTGTAGGTTCCTCTGATTGGAGTGGGTGTTGGGCAGACATTGGTGAGCCTTCTTCTCAGTCATTTATTTAAAGGAGCAGCCACAGTACTTGGCACATAGTAGACACTTAAATGTATCTCCTTATAAGACAAAAATGTTTCTTAATGGTATCTCTGTTGTTGTTAATCTCATAGGTGTCTTTTTCTTCCTAGATTTTTTTCCCTCTTTTTTTATTCTGGGTAGTTTAGTTTAGAGCCTTTCTTGGTTTCTAGTCTTTGTCTTGTCTGGAGGTTTTGTGAAACAAATAAAATTTGTAAAACAAAACAAAGGATTTTTTGGGTTTTTTTTTTTTGGTAGGAATACTTAAGTTACCTCTTTTCTTGAATATCCATCTTTTTAAAAAAATTTTTTTTAAATTTACTTTTAGTTTACAAGATTCAGTTCCACAATCCCTTGAGTTTCAGATTTTCTCCCCTCTTTTCCTCCCTCCCCCCATGGTGGCATGCAGTCATGTATAGGATCTGCAAATACTTTCACATTGTGCAATAGTCTGGTTGTATAGAAGGGTTGTAACCAATGAGTGAACACTGGGAAAAAAGAAACAAAATCAAACATGAAAAAGAATGATAGCATGTATTTCCTCAGTCTCCATTTAAACTCTAGTCTTTCTAGATCTTTCTCTGAATGTAGATATCTCCTTC
>CM053586.1:200314775-200367100 GCA_028646515.1 Pseudochirops corinnae
ACCACTCTAGCAGTGTAGACTGACTCTTGATGTTTTATATTTACTTCAGTTCCCCATATATTGTGTATGTTTCACTATATTCTTTGTCTATTAGCCTTTTATTTAATGTGGATACTTTCTCCACTCTTTTGTCTTTTCAGTCTGTCTTCATTTATTTTATTTTTACTAAAGCCTTTTAATTTTAGTAGTTAAAATTGTCTGTTTTATCTTTTTTGACATCCTCCATCCTTTGTTTGGTTAAGGAGTCTCCCTCTAGCTGTGTTTGTGAAAGATAGCCACTTCTATTATCTTGTGATTTTTTTAAAAAAATGATTAGACATTTTATATACAAGTCACTTTCATTTTGAGCTTATTGTGGTTAAGCTTATTATGCCAGTCTCATCTGATTTCTGCCAGATTTCTTTCAAGTTTTCTTAGAAATTCTTATCAAGAAGAAAGTTTTTCCTCATTAATTTATGTTCTTGGGTTCATCAGAAATTGAGTTACAATTATTTGCTTTTTTTTTTTTTTTTGGGTTTCTCTACTGTGAATTTTTGCTGCTTTTCTTCTTCCTTCCTTGTGGTTGTTTTTTATTACCTCAGTTGGTAAAGATGCATATGCTTTTTGTGAAAAGCCTCATCTTTTATGAAACTGCAAGTGTTCAGTGTTCCTATTTATTCTCTGTCACATTCTAATACTGTTTAACTTCTCTTGATAAAGTCAGGGTTCTACTTTGCCTCTTCAGATTATTTTTTTCCTTATTTTCTCGTTGAAGTCTTTTACATTTTTTTTTCAAAAGGCCCCTTCATTTTCCCAGATAATTTGGTGAATGTAGAATTGTTCTTCAAACTCCTCTCCTAAGAGGGAATCCTTGATTTGAGCATAGCTAAATCAGTTGCCATGGTAGAAACAGAAGCATGTCACACTCTTACGCAATACCTGCCTATACTTTCTGGAAGAGTTCGTGGTTTTTCTTGTCAGGTTCTCTTGGAAAAGTGCTATAGCAAAAGTGCTTTTTGAGGGAGAGGGCTTCAACTTTGGTGTTGTCTTTCTCATCTTTACTTGACCGGTACAACTCCATCCTACTAACTTCTTCCTTTGTCTTATCCATTTATTTTACTTTGTCTTAATTTCCTTTTCTTCCTTCTCCTGGAGTTGTTTTTCTTCTCTACCATTTTAACCCTTTCCATATTTCATCACACCTTTACAATTCCATAGCCCTTTGAGTCTCCTTCATAGTTTTTGTGCATGATCCTGCTAGACCAACATCTTCCCTCCTAAGCTGGAAATAGAGCATATTCAGAGGCTTTATGCTGTTGTGGAAAGTCATACAATGTGTTTTCACTTAGAAACAAATTAGAATGCAGAGTAGTATAGTGGAAAGGCATTTGATCTGAATTTAGAGGGATGGCTTTCAATCACAGCTTTGCATCTTGTTCCCTGTTTGATGTTTAGTAGTCACTTAAACTCTAGACTCATTTTCTTAATCTGTAAAATGTGGGGATTGGACTAGATATATTCTGAATTTCCATAATCTGATGAAATTGTACATAGGGATTTATTGGGTTTATAATTTAAAGTTCTGTGAACTGTTTAGAACTATTTATAAAAAGTGAGCCAATATGATTTCAAATAAAATTTAAGGGCCTGATTTTAAGAGTAAGAAGCAATTCATAAGCTATTAATCTATTAAAAAAAAACACAACAACCTATAACTCATTCTGTTTTGTATCTTTTTTGGGCATGTGGCAGGGGTTAGCAGGAAGGAATAGGATCTAGGTTAAGGTTTTTAACTTGGACGCTTATAAACTTTACAAATAAATGACTCTCTGCCATGCTTGGGATTCTCTTCCTTCTCATCTCCATCTCTTAGCCTCTCTGGCCTCCTTCTGGTTCTAGTTAAAATTTTACCTTATCCTACTTGGAAGCCTTTTTTGATCTCCTGTAATGCTAATACCTTTCCTCTAAGATTAGTTCCATTTTATCCTGTCTATGTCTATATCTATATCTATATCTGTATCTATATCTATATCTATATCTATATCTTAGTTATACATAGTTGTTTTCATGTTGTATTTCTATCTCACCTCCTCCCCCATTTAGATTTATAACTCTCTGAAAGCATGGGCTATTTTTTACCTTTCTTTATATTCCTAACACTTTAGCATAGTGCTTGACAAGTGCTTGTTGATTTCACTTGATTTGTTGAAGTATGCGTGTTTTTTAGAAATAATAATTTCTAATTCTATTCAAAAACAGAAAAGTTAGAATTTTGAAAATGATTCGAATTAGAGGCAAGTTACTGCATATGTATTTCTAACATACAGTGACATGTATTGAATTTTCTGGGTCAGTTCCAATTTTTTAAAAAAAGTGTACTTTTAATGAGATTTTTTTCAGAAGAAATATATTTTTCAAACACTGTCTTCTGATCTTTGATTTAGAAAACAACCTTTAGTATGAATCCTAGTTCTTTCTGAAATTCTGTTTCTTTCCCTTATACTATTGATTTGCTATTTATTTACCTCTCTTCCTTCTCTGGAAGACTGTTAGGTTTTTCTATCCTTCTCAAATGCCAGGTCCCTACTTTGAGGCAGCTAGGTGGCATGATGCATAGAGCACTGGTCCTCAAGTCAAGGAAGATCTGAGTTCTGATGTGACCTTACACATGTACTAGCAGTGTGACTGTGGAAAAGTCACTTCCCCTCTGTCTCAGTTTCCTCAATTTACAATAGGGATAATAACAGTACCTATTTTGCAAGGTGGTTCTGAGGATCACATGAGTTATTTTTAAAGTGATTAGCACAGTGTGTGGCACATTGCAGGTACTATAAAATATTTCTCTCATCTCCTTCCCCCCTCCCTTTTGCTACTTGAGTGCCAGAGTAAGGTCAGAAGTGGCAAGGGGAGAGAAGGGATGGGGGAAGCAAACTACTTGGTTACCTCATTTCTTCTTTTCTGTCCTCCCTTTTCTCTGAAACCCATATACTACTGCTGTTCCTTAGCCTCAGTAGTGGTCTTTTCAGTACTAACTCCAGCCCCTGACCAGTCTTGTTCCTCACCTTAGAACCTTAGCCATAACTCCTTTATGAAAAGTGCTAGACAGTCCATGCTGCCTGGTTTCTTATTTGAGACATAGATGAGCCATAGAGTAATCCCCCTTGTCTTATCATAAGTCATAGGTTTAGTGTTAGAAAGGGATCTTAGCAGTTGACTAGTATAACCATGTCATTTTATATGGAAACTGAAGCTCACAAAGATTTAGTGATTTGCCCAAGGATGCTCTTGGTCTTATATTTCTTAATCTATGAAGTTAATTAATTAATTAATTAATCTTCAGAGTACTTGTATGAGATGTACTGTGCTTACTTCATTATTTTCGTGCATATAGAAAGGGAGCATTGGGAAAAAGGGAATGGGGAAAATCTTGGGAGATTGGATGTAGGATTATAGTATTTTGCAAAATAGTTGTGTTCTTAGAAAATTTGCATAAATCAATTTTTTAATAATATCCAAAACATTTACTAAAAGTAGGGGAGAATAATAAAGGAAACCTTCAGAAGTTTTTGTAAAGTAAATAAAAGCTTAACGTTTATATATATATATATATATATATATAAAAATAAAATTTAGAAGTGTGTATATACGTTACATATAGAATGTAAGCTCCTTGAAAGCAGGAACTCTTGCCTTTTTTTTTTTCTTTTTTGCTTTTTGGAGGGGGGAAGAAAGGGCAGTTGGGGTTAAGTGACTTGCCTACTTGCCCACATAGCAATTTTGTGTGTGTGTGTGTGTATGTGTGTGTGTGTTAAGTGTCTAAGGCGGAATTTGAACTCAGGTCCTCCCGACTCCAGGGCCGGTGCTCTGTGCCACCTAGCCACCCCAACTCTTGCATTTTTTTTCACTCTTTCTCTGGCCTAGCGTGGTGTCTGATGAATGGTAGGTGCTACCTGCTCTGTGCAGTAGTTAATGTTAACATCATTATTCTTATACTTTAGCTGAAGAAATTGAAGCACATATCAGCTAAGTGACTTGCCATTGTTGTACAGCCAATAAATGTCACAACTGAATTCCACTTAGGTCTTCTGATTCTAAGACTTGTATATTTTCCACTAGAAAATATTATAACATAAACAATTTATACTTTATCTGTTTAAAGTGTTGAATTTTGAAGATAATTTCTTAAATTGGGGTGTACTTGTGTTTAAAATTTTCGTCTTAAGGGGAAGGGAACCGAGTACCTAATATATATTATGTCAGACATTATACTAAGCACTTTACAGATACCATCTCATTTTAATGCAGCAGTTCCATGAGGCGGGTGCCATTGTTATCCCCATTTTTAGAGTTAAGGAAACTGAGGTAGACAGGTTAAGTGATTTGCCCAGTCACACAGCTAGTAAGTATATGAATCCAGATTGGAACCCAGGTCTTGTTTATCCCATCCCAGCCACTATCCACTGTGCCACATAGCTGCTTACAGGATATATAAAGAAAGTGTGTGTGTGTGTGTGTGTGTGTGTGTGTGTTTTACATGTAGAATATAAACTCTTTGAGGGCAGGAATCTTTTAATTTTTTTTTTCTATTTCTTTAATGCTAGTACAGTTCCTGGTAGGTAGTAGATGGTTTTAAATCTCTGCTTCTCTTGTATCTACTCTATAAAATAGGTAATGTTAAATATTATTCTGGTTTTTAACTGAAGAAACAGAAGCACAGAGCAGTTAAGTGGCTGTTTTTGTCTAGACTTTTAGGAAGTCCTATTTGGATCATTTTAAGTTTTCTCACGTTAATAATTTTATATAGGTTTTAGCAAGTCTCTGTTTAACTTATTTTACATATGTGTAAATGAGATTTTAAATATATTTTAAGCAGATTCATTTAACATTAAATGCAGATTTTAGCCAATGAGGTATGCTATTAGTCAATGCTATACTTTCCAGCTGATCTGGGAAAAGAATGCAGGTTGGCTTCTCTGGATCTGGTAATGAAAGGTGACCCACAGAGCCAGCAAGTTAGGAAGCCTGTGTGCCCTCAGTGATGGAATGCAGTCTCCAAACATTATTCTTCTGTTACTGCTTGTTTGGTCTGCCACCATCTGGGTGAATAATGGAGATTTCCCTTCCAAAGACTAGGCTCCTGGATGTATAACCTTGACCCTTAAAATTCTTAGGTATTATAGTGTGTATTTCAGTGTGGAACACAATGTCATTCTGTACTCCAAGATTCCCTTTCAATTTAACAAAATAGTTTGTATACTTTAAAATGACTGAGATTAAGTAAGCTAAAGGCAGTCATAGCTTGTTGCACATTAACTTGTGACCGATTAGAGTACCACTTAGGTCACTTTTAGGCCCTGCTTATTTAACCCTCTTAGATAGGCAAGTTCCTGTTGTAATCTGTACCTCTGGGCTTTTGCCTTTTAGTTCAGTTCTTGCTACTCAGGCTTCAGTTATTAAGCCTACTTGGTTCTTGAAAAGCAAGACGTTTTTCTTTTTACTTTCCTAATTGTTCTTCCTGTCTCAAATCACTTTCCCACTCCAATCCATTCTTCACATGGTTGCCAAATAATTTTTCTTAAACTGAGATCTGATCATGTCATTCCCCTACTTATTATACTTCACTGGTTCCTTAAGATATAAGCTATGCTGGCTTTTCAAGCATGGCCCTAATTTCTAGCTTCATTATGTATTTCTTCCCTTTTCTCTATAATCCAGTCAAACTGTCCTTGGTGTTTTTTTCCCATATCCCATCTCTGTATCTTTCTACTGGCTCCCTTCGGTGCCTGGAATATACTTGTTACATTCATCTCATAGAATCCTTCACTTCCTTCTTAGATATAGCTTTCTACATGAAACCCTAACTGATTCCACCACTCCCTACAACTGCCAGTAATGCCTCTTGGTCCCCTTCTCCACTCCAACTACTTTGTATCTACCTCTTTGTATTTATTTTGCATATGTATGTTATTTCTTCTGATAGAATGTAAACTCTTGAGAATGGGGGCTTTTTCATTCTTTATCTTTGTATCCTCTGTGCTTGGCACGTAGGAGCTACATAAGTGCTTGTTGGTTATTATTGATTCCTAGGTAGTATGACTGTTTCACGGTTCTATGTCAAACCTAGTTTCTTTAACATCGCCAGAAAGTCTGCTCACTGTGTGTCCTCTAAATGCTTTTGCGTAGGCAGCCGTCTCTAACAAAATGACCCACTTTGGGACTTTGGTCAACTTTTACCCTTGTAGTTTCAAATTTTAATTATCTTCCCCGAACCCCAAGCTCTTTTATAGCTTCCTTACATGGTATTACAATGTCAGAAGTGTTTCTTTCCTGTGCAAGGGTGGCACAATCCTCTGCTTCTCCCTTAGTAAGAGAATTGTTTGGAACTCATCTCTGAATCATCACCATTAGATGTGTGGTCTTCACTCTAAAATGTCCTTCAGTAGTTCAATGAAAACTTCCCCGTGGGCCTCAGATTTCTTTATTTGTAAAATGAAGAGGTTGAAGTACATGATCTCTTAGATCTCTTCTAGATCTAGAAGTAATATCTTAATATTAGTATATATATAATCACAGATTTGGTAATATCACCTGGGACCTTTATTTTTCTTAACTAATGTGTATGTAAAAAGTAGACCTTGAAAGGTTTGTGTATTTGTTTCATGATGGAAAGGTACAGGAAAAGTAAGATCCTTTTTGTTCTTCAGTGGTCCAAGTAATGAGAACATTCTCAGCCAGAAGCAGCAGGTAGTGTTTAGTGGAAAGGGAAGTAGGTAGAACAGTCACTTATGTATTTCCAGAGGTTTGGACTGTACCAAAGTTACAGTCCTCACTCATTTGGTACTCTCTTTGAAACCATCATCTCTGTTCTTTAACTCCTCCAAACCAAACGAAAAATCCCAGACCTTCTTTCTGTATCTCCTTCCTCAGGCCTAGTAACTTGTAGGGCTTTGAGCTAGGGGAAATTACTATTGTAGATAGCCTTTGTGGGAGGAGGGGAGGCAGGAGACAGGAAAGGGTTTTGCTGATCCTGTTATACTAGTGTTAGAAGATGGGAAGGGAGGAAGACACATTTCTGACTTCCTAATTTACTATCCTGCATTTTCATATAGAAGTATTTATATATGATGCTTGGGTTCTGTAGTACAATAAGTAAAGCATTCTCTATAATAAATTAAATATTTTTTATTCCTAGCCTAAAAATCCCTTGTCATGGATAACATTTTTGGGGAAAAAGTGCAAAGTCAAGTTATATCTGGACTTTTGAAACACAATTCCACCGGCCCTGGAGTTAGAGGCACCTGAGTTCAAATCTGGCTTCAGACACTTAGCATAAAATTAGCCATGTGACCTTGGGCAAGTCACTTAACCCCAATTGCCCTACCTTCCCCCTCCAAAAAAAAAAAATCAATATAATGCAGATTTAAAAAAAATTGGTATTGGTCAGAATGCAGTTTATATCTTTAATAATATGCTGATGAACCTCCAATATTTACTGACTTAGCAGGCATTTATTAAGCACTTAGTATGTGCCAGGCACTGTTCACAACTGTGTGAGTAAAAGAAAAATGTAAATCTTAATATGAAGTGTGACTAAAGGTATTGACATAGCTTTGTAAACAAACTTATTAGAACTTAAATAGATCAGAATGATTGTTGTATCCTTCATATAGTCTCCTTGAATTATGTATTCTAATGATGCCATTGTTCAAACCTTTTTTTTTTGCTTCCCTCTCCTTCTTTTTTGAACTTTATATATAGCATTTATTCAACGAAAGCAAATCTTCATATGAAACCAGTTTTATTGAATTAATGAAATAGGTAATGGGGCAGTGGATAGAAAACCTGCCAGGAAGCTCTGAGTTCAAGTCCCACCTCTGAAAAATAATACTGTCTCTGTGATCTGGGCAAGTCTCAACTCTCAGTTCTCTAGGCATTTTTAAGAATGTAAGTGGCATTTAAGGTGAATTGGTAGAGGGAATTTCCTCACATGAGCATTCTCTATACCAATCAAATCTCAGGCCTGGTCCTTGTCCTTATCATTAGAATATGTGTATGGCCAACCAGGCTGACTCTTCATTCTTTTCTTTTGCTTACAGTGAGGAGTTTCCATTTCTTAGGTAGTAGGTGACAGTAGTTGGCAGTGCAGACTATAACTTCTCTTTTCTTCTACCAGACTCAGTTCTTTCTTTTTTTTTTAAACCAATTTTCCTGGTTAAAAGTTAAATCCCCTCCGTGAAAGTCTTTATTCTAACAACTTGAGTTGATTAACCTGTACATTTACCAAATCTTTCTCTCAGCAGATGACTGAACTTTCACCAGGTAGGTATTTCCTCTGTAGTCACAAAATAGTTCTAGCATTTTGGAGTTCTCAGTTTTTAATTTTAAAGTTCCCTTGTTGGTCTTATTAGAAATAAGAAACTGAAACAGTTGTTGCATTACCCCTGTTTGCTTTAATAGTTTTTTCAAATACAAGTCTCAAATTTGCTTTTGCCCCTTCTAGTTAGCAAAATTGCCAGTCCGCAAGGGGCACACACCCATATATATTATACAGAAATTTTATAAGTTACTAGTATTCTCTTTGTATTTTTTGGTCATCCCTCAAGTTCCCTTATTTATCAGGTATTATCGATTCTTTCTTCAAAATGTCTCTTCTCACCCATTTCTCCACTTTTATCTCTTCTGTCACCCTAGTGTTTTCTTATCTTTCTTACATGGATTAAAAGTTTACTAGCAGACTTTCCAGATTTCTATCTCTTCCTCTTTCTAGGACAGTTTGGCTGTTGGTTAATTTTTCTAAAACCCTGCTTTAATCATATCACTCCTGATCAAGGACCTACAGTGAGTGGCTTTCATGTTATGAGTCTAACCTATCTATCCCATTTTTTCCTTTTACTTCCCAACCCTCTGCTCAGTGTGGTCTCTTCACAATCTTCTAAACATATATTCATTTTATCTTTGTGTACTCATTTGTTTACGCATCCTTCATCCATTTTTCTTTACGTTTAATTGAATCCTTTCTATCCTTAAGGATCTACCTTAAATCTTACTTAGTAAAATTTTAAATTCTAATTTATACTTGTTTGTCCCTTTTCCAAACTGCTAATATACTATATAATGTAGTTTTTGTTGTTGTTGTTGTTCAGTTATTTCAGTTGTGTCTGACTTTTCATTACCCCATTTGGGGTTTTCTTGGTAAAGATAATAGAGTGGTTTGCCATTTCCTTTTCTAGCTCATTTTATAGATGAGGAACTGAAGCAAACAGGGTTAAGTGACTTGCCCAGGGTCCCACAGCTAGTGCCTGAGACCAGTTTTGAACTCAGGAAGATGAGTCTTATCTGAATTCTTGCCTGGCACTTTATCTACAGTGCCACTTAGCTGTCCTGTATAATGTGATAGTTAATATTTGATTATTTCATATAGTTTAATCTTGTCTTCCTTGTAAGTTCTTTGACTTCAATTAAATTTATCAAATCTGTCAATCCATCATCTTTCATGTGCAAAATCATGTTGCACATTAGGAGAGATAGAGGGACTATCTTATACTTTTCTGTTCTTTACAATGCTAAATATATAGTATGTATGTAGGAAATGCTTGGTAGCCAAGTTTTGTAACTGTAAAGTTAAGAAGAATGGGCAAAGAATGGAATTCTTCAAGGGTGAGAAGACATGAATGGATTAAGCATTTTCCTGGAAGGATGTGATGCATTAAATCTTCCATTACTATGATTTTTTAATGTTTTTATTCAGCTTTTAGGCTTTTGTAACTTAAAAGCAGAAGTGTTTGCAACAATAAGAAATATATAGGGGAGGCTAGGTGGTGCAGTGAATAGAGCACCGGCCCTGGAGTCAGGAGGACCTGAGTTCAAATTTGGCCACAGACACTTAACACTTACTAGCCGTATGACCTTGGGCAAGTCACTTAACCCCAATTGCCCTACCTTCCCCCCTCCAAAAAGCAAATATATATATGTATATATATGTAAAATTTAGCATTTAGGGAAAATTACTTTTCTTTAATCTTTTCATAATGATGCATATTTGGAGCTCAAATGACATGCTCAAAATAGAGAATTAAAGTGATGAATAATCTTTTAAGTTAATAATTGCCATGTGATTGGTGACTAAGTGATGATTGGTAACTTTGGAGAGAGCCTTTTGTTTAAAGTATAGCTGTTCATATGTAGTAATGTTTGCTTCTTGTGCCAAAAATATCTTTTTAAAAAGAAAATCTTCCCATTTTTTTTCACAGGACTTCCTGATCCATTTGCTAAAGTGGTGGTTGATGGATCTGGCCAGTGCCATTCTACAGATACTGTGAAGAATACACTTGATCCAAAATGGAATCAGCATTATGACCTGTAGGTTTAACAGATTTAGAATAATGCATATCATTCAAATTTAGTGATACAACATCTGAAAAAGCATAGAATCACTGAAAATGAATATCTTGAGGAAGAATTGTGGCTTGGGTGGTGGTGTTTGTTCTTCTGTTAGCTTCTTTGAAAAACTTCTCTATTGTCATAGTAAACACTGTTCCTTTGTTATGTATTTTCTTAATCAATAGTTAGTTACTAAAGAATATAACTACCCTGAAACTTATTCTTGATGTTTTTTGACTTAAAAAGGGATCATTTCACTCAAAAGATTGGGAACTATTTTTCTATATGGTTATTTCTTGTTGTTGAGTTTTTTCAGTCATGTCCAATTCTTTGTAACTCCATTTAAGGTTTTCTTGACAGAGATACTGGAGTGATTTGCCATTTCCTTCTCTAGCCCATTTTACAGATGGGGGACCTGAGGCAAACACAAGTGACTTGCCCAGAGTCACATAACGAGTGTCTGAGGCCAGATTTGAACTCAGGAAGATTGTTATTTCTAGAGGTGGAAAAGGCAGAATAAAATCAGACTACAGTAAAGGAGAACCTTAGTTTTGAGCTTTCAGTTAATTTGTTTAATTTTAGGTAATTTTCTAGGAGAATAAAGTCTGAAATCATTTGATCAACAAATATTTGAGTAACTGCTATGTGCCAGGCATTGAGCAAAGTGCTACAGATACAGAGATAAGTAAATATGTGTGTGTGTGTGTGTGTGTGTGTGTGTGTGTGTGTGTGTGTGTGTGTGTGTGTGTATATACATATGTATGTACAAGATCCGTGTAAAGCAGATTCAGAATAACTGTATGGCCAAAGTACAAAGACTTGGGGGAGAGGAGGGTCAGCTGCTCCAGCAGCCAAATCCTTTTTTTTTTGCTTTTTGGAGGAGGGAGGGAAGGGCAATTGGGATTAAGTGACTTGCCCAAGGTCACACAGCTAGTAAGTGTTAAGTGTCTGCGGCTAGATTTGAACTTAGGCCCTCCTGATTCCAGGGCCAGCTAAATCTTAAAGGAAATTAGGTACTCTTAAGGGGTAGAAATAAAAAAATAGTGAATTCTAGCCATACAGAATTGCCAGGGCTCCAGATCACAGAGATGGGACATATCATGTGTGAAGAACAGCAAGTATGCCAGTGCAGTTAGATTTTAAGAGTACATAGAGGGAAGTAATATATGAAAAGGCTGGGGAATTAGGAAGAGACCAGATTGTGGGAAGCTTTAAATGCAAAACAGGAGTTTGCACTTCTTCCTAGAGATAATAGGGAGCCACTGGAACTTAGGAGTAAGGGAGTGACATGCAGAACCCTGTGCTCTAGGAAAATCACTTTGTTGGCATTATGGAGGTTGGATCACAGTAGGGAAAGACTTGACGTAGGGCAGCTGCTTAAGAGGCTATTGCAGATGATGAGGACCTGAACTAAGGTAGTAACTGTGTGAGTGGAGAGAAGGGAATTGGTGCAAGAGATGTTGTAGAGGTAGAAATAGAAAGATTTGGCTGCTGAATGTATATATGAGGAAAGTAAAAATGAGGAGTAAAAGATGATCCTAAAGTTGTGAACCTGGGTGAGTGTAAGGATGATGGTGTTCTCAAGAGTAATATGGGAATCTGGAAGAGGAGTAGATTTTCAGGAAAAGATAGTGATTTGTTTTAAGTTTGAGATGCTTAAGGTACATTTAGGTTGAATATCCACTGGGTGGTTGGTAATATGGGTCTAGAACTCAGGAGAGACTGAGATATATAGATCTGAAAGTCATCTGAATAGAAATGATAAGTAAACCTGGGGCAGCTGATGAGGTTACCAAGCGATGGTTGAGAGAGAAAATAAAAGGACAAAGACAGAGCCTTGGGGGTTCACCCACAATTAGTGGTTATGACATTGAAAAATGATGTAGCAAAGGAGACTGAGGTTTAGTCTGATAGGTAGGAGAAGAACCAAGAGAGAGATTAATGTCGTGAAAAACCAGAGAGGAGGAAATATCCAGGGAGATAGGTTGGTCAATAGTGTCAAAAGCAGCAGAGTTATTGAAAAACTGAAGATTGAGAAAAGCCCATTAGCTTCGTCAATTATGAGATCATTGTAATGTTAGAGATGGTTTCATTTGATTAATGAAGTTGAAAGCTAGATTGTGGAAAGTTTAGAGAAGAGTTAGAGAAGTGGTATCAAGTATAGAAGGCTTTTCCAGGGTTTTTGGGAGAATTTATATAGAAGATATACAGAGTATTTGAAAGGAGGGATGGTAGGATCTATTGAGGGTTTCTTAAGGAGAGATGAGACTGATGCATGTTTGTAGACATCAGGGAAAGAACCAGCTGATAGAGAAAGATAGTGGTTTAGAGCATGGGTATGTGAGTGAGGGATGATAGTGGTATAGTCTTCTGGAGAATGCAGAAGGGAGTGGAATCATGGGTATACATGGCGGGGTAGGTTTGATGAGGAGAAGGGGTGTCTTTTCATCAGAGAGTGGAGTAAAGAAAGAAAAAATAATGGAGGAAGATGTCAAGAAGTTAATGAGATAAGAGAGAAAAAGGAGAACCCGAGGTGAATGGCCTTGATTTTCTTGGCGAAATTTGGGATAAAGTCCTTAGGTGGGAAGAGGGAGATGGATGTATGGGAGACTGTAAGAAATAAGAGACCTCTGATGATTGGGATAGAGAATCTATGAGGAAGGAGTAAAATTCTTCATGAGTTCATATTTAGCCTCAGATGCTTACTAGTTTCCTGACCCTGGCCACAGGGTCACAACCTATTTGCCTTAATTTCCTCCTCTATAAAATGTTCTGGAAAAGGAAATGGCAAATTAATCCAGTAGCTTTTCCAAGAAAACCCCAAATGGAGTGATGAAGAGGTGGACATGACTAAACAGCAATATAGGCGGTATAATGGAGAGCACAAGGCCTGGAGTCAGGAAGACCTGAGTTCAAATCTGGTTTATGATACTTGACATTTTACCCTATTTGCTTCAGTTTCCTCATCTGTAAAATGAGCTGGAGAAGAAAATGGCAAACCTTTCCAGTATCTCTGCCAAGAAAACCACAAATGGGGTCATGAAAAGTTGGATGTGACTGAAATGACTGAACATCAACAACAACAAAAGATGCTTATTGCTGTTATGATTGGATCCAGCCTTTGCAGTTTCAGTTCTTTCTCCAGTCCTGTTCATCAGTATGAATTGGAATAGGGGATTCAGAGAGTAAGAGTATTCCAGATTTGAGTATTATCAAGAGTAATTGATTGTTGATAGGACAAAGAGGGAAAGAGTTTGAGAGCAGAGTTGAACTGGTTCATCTAAGGGGTTGATGTTTGGAAGATTAGAGAAGATAGCCAGAGTAATAATGCTAACTTGGGAAAGTACTGAAGGGTGGAGAGATTGGAGGTTGTGGTGTTAGAGGAATAAGACATAGGAAAAAGTGGAATGATAAGAGATAATTATCAGATAAAGGGACTTCAGAAGTCATGATTGTGGAAATCTATTTGTGGAGTTGGCAAGATCAGAGGTCTGACTATACTTGGCGGGTAGTTGAAGAAAAATAGAGGATTAGGTCATGAGAGTTGACTAGATTGAGGAACTGGGGTATAAAAAAGTGGAGAGGAAGACAGTGAGCCAGACCCTGACTTTACTGAGAAGGAGAATATCCTGGAGGCTGGTAGGTAACAACAAACAACAAGTTTGAATTGAGTGATAAATTTCGATAGTGTGAATGTCAAAGGAGGAAAGGTTACTGATTGGTGGGGGAAAGGGAAGAGAATGGAAGAAGAATTTATAAAGCACCTGCTACATGCCAGACACTGTGCTAAACGCTTTACAAATATTACATGATACTCTTACTATTCTCATTTTTTAGTTGAGGAAGCTAAGGCAGACAGAGGTCCGGGGCTCTACAGCTAGTAGTTGTTTCAGGCCAGATTTCAACTTGGGTCTTCCTGGCTCCAGGCCTACCACTTTTTCTCTCTTCCCCTGCTTATCTATCTCTACTGATGGCAATAGAAGAAGACTCTGAAGGTGGCAATGAGGAACAAAGTATTTACATTCTGCTAGGACCTGTAAATTGGGAGGTATGAAAAAGCGTGAAACAAGAATTAGAAAGGATAACCATGGATATATCATCTGGAAGGCACTTGGTCTCAGTGAGTGCCAGAAAATCAAAAGATCATGAGAGGAAAAGGTCTAAAATAAAGTGCAGTTTGTTAACCATAGAATAGGTGATCTAGAGAGCACAGTGGGCAGGCAGATTTAGAATGGGACATAATGGGGTTAAGATTCAGGTGGATTATTCTTTTTTGTTACTCCCTAGACATTTATCTGATATACTATTTTGGGATAGACCTTGTGCTAGCGACTGGATGAGGCGATAATCCACATTGTTTTAATTTTTATTTCCTCTAAATATAATTGATTTAAGCAGTTTTCCTCATAAAGTTTAAATATCTATGTGTGCACTGAGATACATGCATTTGTACATATATACACATATGTATTCTTTTGAATATTGTGTTTTCATATCATTTGGCAATTTATAAGAAATGGCTTTGTGTCAGTTCCCTATTAAATATGTATATTTGACTTCTATCATAGATATTTGATAAAATTTTTTACCTTAGGTGGTTTTATTTTGTTTGTGTAAAATTTATTTTTTTTAAATCGAGATTGTCTTATTGTTTCTAATATATGTGTTTATTCACTACTCCTCTTCCCCCTTTTATCCATAACTATAAAAGATGTAAGCTTTCATACTCCTCTAATTTTTATGGTGACTTCTTATATTTATATTGTGTTTGTCCATATGAAATTTGTTGTGGCATATGGCATACCTTTGGCTTAATTGTATCTAATACTCAGGGCAAGTACCCAAAGAACACATTGCTCTTGAAAGTAAAGTCCAAGCAATGTTAAAAAAAAAGATTCAGGTGAATTAGAACAAGAGGTTTGCTCTTTGGCCATTTAGAGACTTAATATCATAGTCATTGGAAAGTGTAAGAGGGGATGGGAATTTGCTAACCATTGAGTAATGAGCCTATGCAGAGTGTCAGTGGACAGAGGAGAGCAACTTATAAAGGCAGATGAGTAGAATGTGACACTTTCATGTTATTTTGACACTAAGTGGCTGGATCATACCTTATAGAACCAGTGATGATGATCTTGACACGTTGAATTAAAGGATCTTTGTGTGTTTTGAATACTCATTGATATTGAAATAATGAAGTCAGGATATGTGTTTACTCAAATAATGTGAATTACAATTTCTCAAACTTATTTGCCTTTTTAATGTATTTTGCATATTTAATTTTTTTTCATTAGAGCTTGTGATTTCATTGGTGTCGAGAACCTATGAAGAAACCTCTGACACCAGTGTAGAGAGACTTCCTACTGGATAACTTATAGATTTAGGGAGTTGCCTGGGCCACTAAGGTTAAGTGGATTTGCTCAGGTTCAGATAGCCTGCCAGTAATGAGGTGGAATGGTATCATGTCTTTTTGATTGATTCAAGGTCAACTCCTATCCTCATATGCTGTCAGTTATGTTTATAATTTTATTTAAATAATCAGAAGAATTTGGTGGATTATGTAATTTCACTAAAAAGAAATAATTTCCTTTCATTATTGTGGATACTTCTTCTACTGATATTGATCATAATTCATCACCTCGTAGTTAACCTTCTGGTGATAAGCCTCTTTGGATTTCCGTAGGGCTGGTCTTTGGTTGCAAGACAAATGTTGGGAAGTATTGGAAACTTTTCTAGCTTGGTAGGACCTGCTAGAGAAAGGTTGTCCTCTGTTGGCACAGCCTTTAGGAATTGTCTCCATACAATGATGGGGAACACAGAACTTTAGCTGAGTGTGTTATAAAGTACTGGTACATTAATTTTTTTTCCTTGACTTTTTGTCTCTTCTCCTGTCTTCATTTTTACCCAAGTTTTGTCAACCAGAAAAAAACCCAACCCTATTAATTTGGCTCATGTGGTATTCAACTCCTAAGTGGAAATATGCAGTTTCATAACTCTTTGCAGCAACAATAAAAGTATTGTAGGAAAGGAAAGTTTTCACCTGTCATTTATTCTTTTTTTGTGTGTATGAAGCAAATAAAGGAACTGTGATCTTTTTCTTCTCTTCATGACAGACCTGTCAGATGGTGCATGTTTTAAGGTTACTTATGGCCCTATGAAGTTAATCCTCAGTGTTCTACTTTTTCTTTGTAATCTATCTAGTCCTCATTTCCTCCTTTTTCTTTATTTTTGATTGTTAAATAGTGAAATATTCAGAGCTGATAGATGACATAATGGGTGCTATAAACTTTTTTTTTCAATTCAGTAAACATTAAGTGCTTACTATGTGCTAGACGCTATGCATGTAAAAAAAGGGAAAGCACAGGCCCTACCCTCCATTAGATTATAATCTAATGAGGGAGACAATATATAATCAAATATATACAAAGCAAAGTATGTATTGGACAAATAGGAAATAATTAAAAGAGGAAAAACACTGAGGTTAAAAGGGGTTAGGGGAGGCTTCTTGCAAAAGGTGGCATTTTAATTGAGATTTAAAAGAAACCTTCGAGGTTAATCATCAGAGTTGAGGAAGAAGAGCAGTCCAGGAATGGGAGATAAATCATTGTAGCTCTCGCTTTGTTTGATCATTTATAAAAGGAGGAAATTGAATTTAAAGTTCTGTGAAGTTCCTTCTAGCACTAAAATTCTCTGATCATTTGATTACCTCACAAGATTTCCTTTAAATAATACCATAGAGTATATTATTAAGGCGTTGGCTGTAAGGGATGGAAAGGACTTGAGATATCACCTAGTTCATCCCCCTCCTTTAATAGATGAAGCAATGGAGACATAAATAGTAAAGTGACTTGCCCAAGGCCTCACTACAAATTAGTGAAAGAATTGGGGCTAGAATTCTGGGATCCTAATGTACTAAAAGTTGAATGCAAATATGAATAAATCTAAAAGAAAATAAGTTTTCTTGTTGCATTATTGTGTCTTCCCCTTTGCAGTTGTGATTGTTTAAACCTTAGGCTCACATCAGTTCACATTAGACATTTATAGAGCACACGTTGAATTTCCTGTTGATTGTTCGTTCGGTGAGTATGTGAGTATTTATCGAGCATCTGCTATACATAGCACTATAGGAAACACAAAGACTTGGTGAACTAAGACATTCACATTGTAATATTGCAAGGCAGAAGTTGTAACAGAGATGCCTTAAAGAAGGGGATAATCCAAGATGGTTTATCAGGCTGGCTTGTATAAGTTAGTCAGTTGATTCTGATTACGGCCAAGGTCACCTCTATTTTGCACTTCTATGTTTCAGATGTAATAAAAGGGCACTTTAGATATTGTCTGTTTTGCCATAAGAGCTCAGAGGGAATGATGCTAATGGGCACAGGTACTTGGGAAAGATGGTCAGAATCCAACTTTTGAAAAAAGCATGTGAGGGAATCAGAAATAGCTTAGCTGTGGTCTTATAATACTATGGCACTTTGATATAAATTTATACTTCATCAGTGGAGCTGATGTTACTATTCCTGGAGTTATTTACCACTGATTAGCATGCTTCTATATCCTCCTAATCTTTCTATCCCTATGGTTGTAAACCACTGGATATTAAAAAAGAAACCCAAACCCAAGTACATACCACCACCTCAGCAGTGGCTCCTGAATCCTGCCTTCTTCTCAAGACTCACTGGAGATCTGCCCTCCATCATTAAGTCTTTCTTTCATTTTAAATCTCCTTCTACTCATGTCTTTGGACATTCACTTAGACTTAGCTCCCTCATGACAGTACTGCTTCCCTCCTTGCTCTTTGTATTACTGCCTGTGCTTTGACTCATATTCTACACTTTTTCCCTTTCTTCTCTTTCTACTTGTCATAGTGGTAGAGTAAAAATAATCTGTGGTCTCCACTGCCATTTCTGGTGTCACCCTTTACTATTAGCATTGAGCAAACTCTCCTTGTTTGAGGTTCATTTAATCCAGTTATTGGGCATTCATTTCATTTCCTGTTCTTTGTTACTGCAAACAATACTACTATGAGTATTTTATATATACATATACACATCTGTGTAAATCATTCTCCTTCTCCCCCCTCTTCCCCCCCTTCTCTCTCTCTCTTTCTCATTTGTCTCTGATTTCCTTGGGATTTATGTGCAGAGAGTACACAGTGAAACAGGGCAAAAAAAAAAAAAAAGGAAAAACATGTTTTAGTAATTCTTTTTTTTTTCTTTTTGGAGGGGAGAAGGCAGGGCAGTTGGGGTTAAGTGACTTGCCCAAGGTCACACAGCTAGTAAGTATTACATGTCTAAGGTCAGATTTGAACTCAGGTCCTCTTGACTCCAGGGCTGGTGCTCTATTCACTGCACCACCTAGCTGCCCCTCTCCCTTTTTCTGAATAACTTTATTTTGTCAGTTCTTGAGTTTCCTCTGTTTCTCTTTGAATTTTCAAGATTTCTTCTTTTTTTGGTGTATGGGGTGTGTGTGTTTCGAGTTTCCCTGTGTATATCTGTTTCTTTAATTGTCATGTCTTGTCATGTTAATTTGAGACAGGATTTACAGGATTTCTCTTCCAGGTTGGAAGAACAACAGCCATTCTTGAGCCTTAACTTAATACTTATCTTAATGCAGATTCATAGAGAAGCTTTAACTTGCTCTGAAAGAGCTGGAAAGGACCTTAGACACCACAGAAACTGATCTCCTTATTTTACTGACGCCAAAGTTAACTTAAATTGCCCAGGGTTACATAGCCTATTTCAGCTAAAATTTGAACTCTAGTCTGACTACAAACACACTCAGTTACTCTATCCACCTAGCTGCTCTTGAGTCCACTTTGAAACAAAAAGTCCGTCTGTTGAATGAGGAAATTTTAAAAATAATAAATAATTGCTGAAGGCAATAACAATATAGATTTTATACATTATGATTATGGAATGCAGCCAGAGTAAAACTTGGGTGCAAATTGGTAGAGCTGAATTTCTAGACCAGTAACATTGTGCGATATAATTTTGAAGTCTTTCATGATTTATGGTTTATTGAATAGGTACTTACATTAAAAAAAAATAACAACAAAACCCCCAGATGAACATGTCTCTTCCTCATCCTCCCTCCCCTTTCCTTTAAAAACTTGGGAATTTGGCTTGTTTCTGTGTCTGCACAACAAAAGGTCTGCACATTTATTTAGGCTAAACACCAAAGGGAAAGCAGAAAGGATCTGCCCTGGAGTTTGTGCACAGTCAGGATATCCTCTCTTCTCCTTTTGGTGAGCTTCTCCTACCACATGTTCCTGACTTACAGAACTACCCTGACTTCTGTATGCCTCCTGAATACTTTTTGAAGTACTGCTTTGGGTAAAAGTTGCCTTTCGAGGGGAAAAAAAGTCAGGATTTCATACCTTAATGATGATCCTTACTTTACAGGATCTGTACAATCCTCTCAACTTAGAATTCTGTTTTGTGTAAAGCAGGGAGGTGGGGGAGTAGTTAATAAGAGAGAGAATTGACCTTTTCCTTCAGACCTGACTAATACACAAAACTTTCTATTACAGCTCTGCTTTTGACTTTCCAGACTTTAAACCCCTTCATCTTCCCCTTCCCTGCTTTTCAACTCCTTTTTTGATGTTGTCTTCCCCTATTTTATTGTAAACGACTTGAAGACAGGTTCTGTGTTTTCATTTGTCTTTGTATCCCCAACTCTTAACACAGACCCTGACACATAGTATATAAATGTAAAATATATTTATGTGACATGAATATTAAAAATAGTACTTAATAAATAGTTGTTACTTTTCTTATATGTTGTTTCTCAACCATTGTTCCACTAGTGCTACTTGGCTCATCTCTACAATTCTTGACTGGACTCAAGAATTTTTTTTTTTTGCTTTTTGGAGGGCAGTTGGGGTTAAGTGACATGCCCAAGGTCACACTGCTAGTTATTGTGTTAAGTGTTTGAGGCTGGATTTGAACTCAGGTCCTCCTGACTCCAGGGCCAGTGCACTATTCATTGTGCCACCTAGCCACCCTACTATTTCTCTACAGTGAGGGAGGAGGAGAGAAAATGAGTGACATGAGCCCTTTCTCAAGAAACTTAACCAAAGGAATGTATCACATAGGAGCTAAGATTACATGACCAAAAACCAAGAATTTTTTTGTTTTTTTGGGGGGGAGTGGGAAGGGGGGAGGGAGGAGACCTTAAACTGCTAAAATGAGGGAGAAGAGATCACAGCCAGGGCAAAATAAATCTTAGTTGTTATCAGAGATTAATATATATTCATAGCTCTACACTGAATATAGGAGGAGAATCCAAAAGAAATTGATGAGTATTTCCTATTATGTAAAATGTTAAACTTAACAAAATATGTAGATAATCTAAATCAGTTTTAGAAATTTTTAGAAATTTCACAGAATTGCCCTGCAAAATAGAAACCAGGATGAGACAGATTCAGAAAAGTATGTTTTATATATATAATTTAATACAGAGAAAGCCTTTGATTAAATACAGCATTCTGTTGAATGTCATCCCAGGAAATCCCTCTTTTTAACTATGCAGTCTGACTTCTTCTGACCTAATCATTCAACTGAAATGATTCTGAAGTTAAAATGATCTCTTAATGACCATATCTAGTGGCCTTTTCTCAGTCCTCATCTTTCTTGGCTTCTCTGTAGCCTTTTACACGGTGGATCACCTTCTTTTCCTTGATGTTTTCTTCTTTCCAGATTTTATGTGACACTACTCTCTCCTGGTTTTTGTATCTATCTGGCTGTACCTTCTTAGTCTCCTTTGCTGGATCTCCATCCAGGTAATGTGTACTGACTGATCCTGGGTATCTCCCAAGACTTTGTCATGGGCCTTCTTTTCTTTTTCTTTTTCTTCTGTTTCACTTAGTGATTTCATCAGCTAGGTTGCTAGCTTGCTATTTGTCCTTCATTCTCAAAGAGGAGCATGACATCAGGGAAGTGATACAGCACCCACGAATTCAATGATTATTTCTATGATGATATTCTCAAATCTTATCCATCCCTAACTTCTCTCCTGACCTCTACCATTTCATCTCTTAATTTCCTGTTGGACATCTCAAATTGGATGTCCAATAGACATTTAAACTCAACATGTCCAAAACTGAACTGCCTCCAAACTTACCTATTATTATTGAAGGCACTATTATCCTCCTTATTCCCCCAGGCTAGAAACCTAGCTGTCATTCTTGACTCTTCACTCCCATCTTCCCCCCATATCCAATTCCTTGCCAAGTCCTGTTGATTTCCCCCTAATATCTCTTGAATACATTCCATTCTCTTTTCTGACACTGACACCTCGGAGACACCTCGGAGACACGGGTCCTCATTACCTCACTCCTGGACTGTTGTCCTGCAGGTTGGTCTTCCTGTCACATCTCCTCCCTGATTCATCTCATCCTACATTCAGTTGTCAGATATATCTTTCTAAAGAACAGGTCTAGCCATGTCACCCCAATATTCAGTAAACTTCAATGGCTCCCTATCACCTCCAGGATCAAATGTAAAATTCTTTGTTATTTAAACGTCTTCATTAACTGTGCCTTTGTATCCCACCACTCTTTTTTTCTTTTTGCTTTTTGGAGAGCAATTGGGGTTAAGTGACTTGCCCAAAGTCACATGGCTAGTAAGTGTGTCAAGTGTCTGAGGTCGGATTTGAACTCAGGGCCCCCTGACTCCAGGGCCGGTGCTTTGTTCACTGCCACTTAGCCACCCTCGTGTATCCCACCACTCTTCAGTGATCCAGTGATGCTGACCTCCTTGCCATTTCTCCAAAAAGACGCTTCATTTTTCCTCTCTGGGCATTTTCGCTGTCTGCCCTTCATACACGGTACGCTCCCCCTTGGCAGCTCTACCTGCTGGCTTCCCCGAAGTTTCAGCTGGAATTCCTCCTTAAAGAAGCCTTTTCTGATTTCTCTCAATTCCAGCTCCTTCCTTCTGTTACTTGTTTCCAGTTTGTCCTGTTTGTAGGTTTGTTTTGGTGTAGAGTCACTTGCACGTTGTCATTAGATTGAGCTTCTAAAAGTTAGCTACTTTCACCTGTCTTTGTGCTGCCAGTGCCTAGTACAGTGCCAGGCATACAGTAGGGGCTTAATGAATGTTTTATTATTTTAAAATAAAATAATTATTTTCTTCATGCTTTCTTTTTATGTCGTAGAAATGTTAGAGAAAGAGCAGAAACTAATCAACAAATTATCTGTAACTGAAGTTGTCTTGTTCTTTTACTCTGCTTTTCCTTTTTTTTACCTAATGCAGCAAGATCTCTTTTGATCTTTTTTTTTTTTTTTAAAGAGGCCATTCTTTGACACATTTCTTATTAAGTTTTAATCAGTGAATAGACATTACCTCAGTCAGGCTGAGACCTGTTAAAGACTTAGTTTAAAAAGGCCAAGGTTCCCCAGTGGCCATCTCCCATTGTTCTGATCTGTATGTGGGCACTGGACCCAAATGGCTCTGGAGGAGAAAGTAAGGCTGGTGACTTTGCATAGCCCTCCCTCCCTCAAATCCTAATCATTTGCATGTCATGGAATTATCTCCCTGATGTCATGGTCCTGAGAATGAAGGACAAATAGCAACCTAGCACAGCTCTTTCTTTGGTCTTAAATTTTGTCTTTTTAAAAATCTCCCTGTTTATGGTTAGCACTTTGAAGTAGGTAATTTTGTTTGTGACCAATCCTTCCTGCCCTCCCATATTCTCTCCTGGACCTTTCCTTTCCCTTTTTCTGACTGTTTTGCTTCTCAGTTTAGGGTATACCAGACCCTTAGTGTATGTGTTTGTGTATCTTTGTGTTCAGCCCTCCTTTATTTGGTTCTCAAGTGAGTGAAGTCAGGATTCACATACTCCATGGCCTTTTCTCATGTTTGTGAATTTTTCTTGCGCACTCCATTTATTCAAAATAGTAAACTACTTCCCTCTTCTTCATATGTTCCATTTCCCCTCCTTTTATTTCTTCTTTTCACATAAAACAGGAAAAAAACCCCAAATTATATCTACTCCCTTTTTTCCTTTTACTCTTTCTTTGTGATCTTTGAAGATAGTATAGTGAAGGGATAACTTGTCTCTTCTTTTTGTGAGAATGTAAATACTTCTTCATCTACTTGTTCTCAAATGTATTTATCCTTGTAGCCACCTCAACTCATGTGACTAATGCTTGAAGTATCACCCTGGAATAAGGAAAATCTGTATTCTGAATCTTGTCTCAGATACTTACTGGCACTATGACACTTACCAAGTCATGTAAGCTTAGCTTTAGTTTCCTTATTGGTAAAATAGGCATTACAGTAGCACTTAACTTGTGAGAATAAAGTATATGTAGAGTACTTTGTGAGCCTGTATTATTTTTTTATTATTACTATATATATATTTGTTTTAAAAATTGTTTTATTTCTCCCCCAACTGCATGTAAAAGCAGTTAACATTCTTTTAAAAAATTTTTTTGAGTTCCAAATTTTCTCCCTTCCTCTGCCCTGGAGATGGCAAGCAGTCTAATATAGATTACACATAAGTAATCACGTAAAACATTTCCATATCAGTCATTTTGTGGAAGAAAACTTGAACCAAAAAAAAAAGAATAAGAATGAAAGTGAAAGGTAATATGCTTTGGTCTATATTCAGGCTCCATCAGTTCTTTCTCTAGAGTTGCATAGCATTTTTCATCATGAGTCTTTTGAGATTGTCTTGGATCATTGTATTGCTGAGAATACCTAAGTCATTCACAGTTGATCATTGCACAATATTGTAGTTACTTTGTATAATCTTCGTTCTGCTCACTTCACTCAGCATCAATTCATATAAATCTTTCCAGGTTTTTCTGAAATCCTCCTCCTCATTTCTTATAGCACAGTAGTATTCCATTACAAGTGTATACTACAACTTATGCAGCCATTCCCCAATTGATGGGCATCCCCTCAATTTCCAATTCTTTGTCACAGCTAAAAGAGCTACTACAAATACTCTTGTATGAATAGGTCCTTTTTCCTTTTTTAAAAATCTCTTTGGGATACAGATTTATTGCTGGGTTCAAAGGGTGTGCATGGTTTTGTAACCATTTGGGCATAATTCCAAATTGCTCTCCAGAAGAGTGGGATCAGTTCACAACTCTACCAGCTATGCATTAGCGTCCCAATTTTTCCATATCTCCTCCAACATTTATCATCTTCATTTTCTATCATATTAGCCAGACTGATGGGTAATATGTTGGTGCCTCAGAATTGTTTTAGTTTGCGTTTCTCTGATGAATAGTGATTTAGAGCATTTTTCAAATGACTATATGTAGCTTTGATTTCTTCATTTGAAAACTATCTGTTTATATGCTTTGATCATTTATGAGTTAGGGAATGACTTGTATTATTATAAATTTGACTCAGTTCTTTACATATTTGAGAAATTAGACCTTTATCAGAAAATTTTATGGTAAGAATCTCTGAAAAAGGCCTCATTTCTCAAATATTGCTATATATTTGTAAGACACTCTGCCTGCCTTAACAGGCTTTGTAAGAAAGTTACCTATTAGACATCATTTGCATTTCAATATTTCTACTCAACTCTGGTCTTTTCTTCTAGACTACTTGAAGATCCTCTATTTTGTTAAAGACAAATTCACTCCCTACCCCCCAGAATCATACCTTTAAAACTGGAAGGGACCTTAGAAAGGTCATTGGGTATAAGCACTCACACAAAGAGGAGTAATGTTACCCAGCTTGTAAGTGTCTGGGCAGAGTTTGAACCCAGGTATTCTTGACTTCAATTTGATTTTATCCTTCTATAGATGATGATGATGTTGCTGCCAGCACAGATAATAGTACTTTAAGGTTTACAGTGTGCTTTACATGCAGTATCTTTTGAACTTCTTTACAACTATTCAAAGAAGCTATTACAAGTTAGTGTAATCATTGTTTTACAGATGAGGAAACAGATCTTAGAGAGGTTGTGACTTACTGTTGGTCACACAAGGCTAATAATTATTAGTAGCATAGGGATTCAAAACTAAACTCTTCTTGGACTTGGGTCCAGTACTTTTTATCTGCTGGAGCGTAGTCCCTCTTGAATATATGCTTGGGACTACTGTTATTCACAAAATACCCAAGGGCCTGACTCTGGACAGCCATTACTCTGTTTCTGCTTTTCAAGATATAAAGAAAATTTTAAAAAAAGTTGTTTTTGGGGAAGATACTTGTTATATTCTTATACGAACGAACCAAAATTTGGAAGAAGTTGTTCATTATGATTTAGTTCTCGCTTAATAGTGTATGTGAACTCCAATGTCTAAATCTTTTGGATTAAAAAAAAACTGGGGTTTCTAGAAGATAAAATATTTATGTATGATTATGTGTAATTTTATCTTCATTTTTACTAAACTTTATTAAGAAGTTTATAATGACCTACAAGATTAGAGCTTTCTTTTCTTCTCTTTCTTTCATATATATTGTTGAGATAAAATATTATCTAGGAGATTTTTAATATTTACTGAATAATATATACACTCTAGATTTCAGCATTTAAGAAAAATTAGGCTATTGAAATTAGATGTAGGTAATTTCTTAAAATCTACTTTTGGAAGCAACTGCTCTGGGCGGCTAGGTGGTGCAGTGAATAGAACACTGCCTCTGAATTCAGGAGGACTTGAGTTCAAATGCTACGTCACGGAACACAAAAACTAGCCATGTGACCTTGGGCAAGTCACTTAACTCCAGTTGCCCTTCCTTCCCCCTCCAAAAAAGCCAAAAAAATAAAAAGAAAAAGAAAGCAACTTCTCTGCTTGATTTCCACTTCATCATCATCATCTATATCATGACCCTGGCCCCTTTCAACTTCCTTTTGTGTATTGTCTTCTCCCCCTTAGTTAACAAGCGCTTAATAAATGTTTATGGTATCTAGGTGGTACAGTGAAGACTTATCTTCATGAGTTCAAATGTGGGTTTAGAGTAGACACTTACTAGCTGTGTGACCCGTGGCAAGTCACTTAACTTTGTTTGCCTCAAGAGCTTCTTCATCTATAAAATGAGCTGGAGAAGGAAATGGCAAACCACCCCAGTGTCTTTGTCAAGAAAACCCCAAATGGAATCATGAAGAGTCATACAGGACTGAAAACAACTGAACAATAAATGTTTAACATATTAAATTATATTGTAAATATGGTGGGTAAGAGTTCCTGAATAGCAGTGAAATAATTTTTGCTGTATTTAGTTCTGTGGGGCAGTTAGTACCAGGCCTGAAGTCAGGAAGATTCATCTTCCTGAGTTCAAATCTGGCCTTAGACACTAGCCTTGTGACCCTGGGCAAGTCACTTAACCCTGTTTGCCTCAGTTTCCTTGTCTGTAATATGTGTAGGTAAAGGGAATAGCAAACCACTCCAGTATCTTTGCCAAGAAAACTCTAAATGGGGTCACGAAGAGTCAGACATGACTACAATGACTTAACAACGTTCTAGCTGTGTAAGATGTTTTAGCCAAACCTTGCAAAAGACAGTTTGATGAGTGGAATAATTTTACATCCTTGACAATAACCCCCCAAAAATTAATTTTACTACCTGTATAACTCCTGGAGAGAATATAAGCTTGGTTAAACAGTATTATGATTAGAGAAGTTTTTGTTGTTTAACTCAGGTACAAATTGAATTATTATTTAAACGTAATTGTAGCTCATTATAGATCAAAGGCACCTCAAAGACCATCTAATCTAACATCCTCATTTAACAGATTATTCCGCATGGTTAAATGACTTTTCTTTTCTTTTTTTTGGAGAGGGGGAAGGCAGGACAATTGGAGTTAAGTGACTTGCCCAAGGTCACACAGCTAGTAAGTGTTAAGTGTCTGAGGTGGCGTTTGAACTCAGTTCCTCCTGACTCCAAGGCTGGTGCTCTATTCACAGCACCACCTAGCTGCCCTGGTTAAATGACTTTTAACTCAAGGTCACATAGCTTAGACAACGAACTTCTAGTCTTAAAAACAAAAAAGCTAAATAAAAATTGTAGAAATTGTAGAAGCATCTTTATAGGAGATTTATGGGACATTACCTGATTGATTTTGTAGATAGTGCTTGAAGCCAGCTTTTTAGGTGAGTGTTACATTTAAGCTACATTAACATAATTTGTTAGTGGCTTAGTAGGTAGAGTAACTGGCCTAGAATCAGGAAGATCTGAATTCAAATTTGGCCTTAGGCACTTACTAGTTGTGTGATCCTTAGATGAGTCACTTAACTTTGTTTGCTTTATTCTACTGAAGAAGGAAATGACAAATCATTTCAGTATATTTGCAAAATAACTACCATGGACAGTTTTGGTGTGATGTGGCAGTGAAGAATTGGGTTTGACTAAATTGGGTTTGACAACAAGAAGAAAGCCTAATTTGTTACTATTTAAGTCTTCATTAAATCTTTAATAATTTCCTTTTCTGTTATGAACTTAACAAACATCATATATAGAGAATAAAAGATTGTATATGAAACTGAACTTATAAATTTTGTTTTTTCAAAAACAGTTTATATTACATTTAATGTTGTTTGGTCATTTCAGTTGTGTCTAACTTTTTGTGACCTTATTTGGGATTTTCTTGGCAAAGGTACTGTAATGGTTTGCCATTTCCTTTTCCTTTTCATTTTACAGATGAGGAACTGAGGCAAACAGGGTTAAGTGACTTGCTCAAGATAACATAACTAGTGTCTGAGGCCAAATTTGAACCCAAGTTGTCCTGATTCTAGGCCCAGTGTTCTGTCTTTCGCACCACCTCATTGCCCATTAAATATAATATGGCAGTTATAAAACTTTCCTACTTGTCTATTCCCTCTTCCAAACTTCCTTCTGCTCTGTTTATTTATATATTATTTTCTCATTTTTAAAAAAAAATATCACTGCCTATAAACTCCCTGCCCCCTTTTATCAGTTTATAACTTCCCCAGCACCCCTAATACATATGAATTCTTATATACGTATTCATTATTATTTATAATTATATAAATTATAAAATTCATTATATTTTATTCATTGTGATTTAACTTTTATGTTTGGAATTTGGCATTTTACTTTTGGCCTATTTCATCCAGTAGAGAGTACATTACCTTCTGTCAAGCCTATTTCAGAGAAGTCTGCAAGCTGAAAATGTTTCAGTGTGTTTCTAGGCAGGCCACTGAAACCTAAAAAGGATGGAACTACTGAGGGTAGTCAGTTCAACAATTCATTTCAAATATTTTTTGATCTAATAGTAAGAGGTTCTTAATTTCGAGTCTTTTTCTGTAACACATAATATCACCTTCATATGTGGATAACTTATAACCTTATTTTTTTTTTGGAGGGGGGAATGCAGGCCAGTTGGGGTTAAGTGACTTGCCCAAGGTCACACAGCTATTAATAACCTTATTTTTTTTTAAATTAAGATTAAATTAAAAATTTTATCTGAAAGCAAAGGCATTTATTAAAATGGCATCTTAGAAACAATAATAAAACATTCTTCCTATGAATATGGGATGTTCTTTCTCACAAATATACATAGCATCAAAAATTTTTTAAAAAGAAGTATTTTTGACTTTTAAGTGTCATTTTATTTTTAAAAATAGATAAAATATTAAAATTGGAGCTTCTTTATGATATAATATTATTTACAGGTACTGAGATCAGGAAAGTAGAAGAATAGACAGATAAATTAAGTATACTTTCTGTGTTGAATGAAATTGGTCAGGCCTTTTACTGAATGAACTCTTCTTGTATGACTTTATTATGCTTTGTTTTATGAAATAAAAGCTTTAAGGTCAAGGTTGTCGGACCAAAAATTTGACTTCTTAGAGACATTGATATAGTTAAAAGATTTTTTTGTCATTATTGTTGTCTTAAAGTTTATACCTATTTTAGCCATGTTAATAATCAGCAATGGCATAGCTTTTTAAAATATATATATATGTAGTTATATGCACAGACACATGCCGTAACGCTTTTCCCTGCTCTGCTTGTCTGCAGGCAGTGAAGTGAAATCGCAAGAGTCCCGTTCTCTCAAGGCCTGCATACAGGAAAGAAGCAGGGATAAAGCGTTACATGAGCATGCCCATTCCAGTTCTACGGCAATTTTAAGCATTTCAGGTAGGTCAGATTTTTGGTCTCTCAACCTTGACAACATCCCTTGAAGTTGAAATAATATACAATATAATAGAATGTGACTGTGTTAAAATATTTAGTTTTATAAAAAATTGGAATGTAGTCACTATGCAGTCAGTCACATTTTCTGCATCTTTCAGGAGGTGTAATAATTATAAATCTCCAATTATTTTCTTAGACATTTGTTGCTGAAATAAACTTTTTTCAGTATCAGAAATTATGTGGCTTAAGTGGTGTCAGAAGTAGACTATATTGGAATTTTTTTTAAAAGTTCATGAAATACTAAAGCAAAATTTTAATATATAAGCCACATGACTTGGCTAAATCAAAGTGAAGAGTAGAAAATAGGCCATGTACAGGTCTGCTTATATTATAACATTTTGTTTATGTTGAAGTTACTAGAATATTTTTTAATTGCTTCTCCCTGGAAAGTCATGTTTGTGGCTTTCAGATATAAAAAGGAAAATCTGAACAATCTTATCACCTTTCGTACTCACCAAGATATTATTTACATAGTTATTTTATTTTGCAGGTATATTGGAAAATCTGATTCTGTAACAATCAGTGTGTGGAATCACAAGAAGATCCATAAAAAACAAGGTGCCGGATTTCTTGGTTGTGTTCGACTTCTTTCCAATGCCATCAACCGCCTTAAAGACACTGGTTGTAAGTAAATAAGAGGACATTTTAGCTCTAATTTATTTGGGAAAAACATTAAAAATAGTACCTGGGACGGCTAGGTGGCACAGTGAATAGAGCACTGGCCCTGGAGTCAGGAGGACCTGAGTTCAAACGTGGCCTTGGACACTTAACACTTACTAGTGACCTTGGGCAAATCACTTTACCCCAATTGCCCTGCCTTCCCCCCTCCAAAAAAAAAAGAAAAGAAATAGCTGTAGTTGTAAGCACTCCTGCAAATGAACTTTATTTCCTATCTTACCCAGGCTGGAGCGTGTTAGACTTACTCAGAAGTCTGATCCACTATTGATTAGCATAGGAGCTTTGCCATGCACTGTTTCCAACCTGGACTGGTTTTACCCCTCTTTAGATAATCTGGTGATCTGCTACTCCTAGGGTTTCACCATGTTAATGTAAGTTTAGTGGGAATACCACATTGGCAGAGTCCTCTGCAGCACAGAACTCCCAAAGTCAAGGCATCTTGGCCTCCTCAGTAGCAAGTGCTACCACACACAGCCTGTTACGAATTGTAAGGTCACTAAATTACTTTGTTTCAGGGAAATTTGGTTAAAGTTAATTTATTGCTTCAATTTGCATTCTAGAGATAAAACAAATATGCAGGTCATTTTCTAATTAATTGAATGCTTTGAATTGGTAACAGTTCACATGCCAGTGTATGTCTTTCCTCTCCATTTCTTCTCCTTTATTCCTCTTTCTTGCTTTAGTAATTGGTTTGGAAATTTAGGTGAATTTTATTTAGGTGGTTATAATTTGGAAAGGATTGATGTGAAGTATAATTATTTATTTGATAAAAATGAAATTATTATATAAGATGATATTTTTACCTGATCAAGAAAAAGAAATGTAAAGTACTTAAGTAAATCTCAATGTTGAACATCATTACATAGTATAAATTGCGTAAGATCAAGTTATAACTCAGATTGACTTTTAAGTGAATAGGGACCAAGAAAGTGCTTCTTTTACATGAGTATTTACATCTACACTTGATCATAGCTAGGTTAGCAAAATATTGATTCATCTATGAGGGTATAAAAGTAGCTTTATTTCACAAAATTATTCTTCTAAACAATGCCTTATCATAATGGAGTTTTTGTGTTGTTTTTTTTTTTTAGCTTAGTACTAGTATTTACATGTCACAGTTGCTTTATAGCTTCAGTTTCTTCACCTGTAGAATGAAAGTTGGACTTAAGTCACCTCTGAAATCTCTTCTAACTAGATGTTATTCCTATATTTTATGAGAATTTTTAATTTAATGAATTGATAAAAGAAAGTATTTTGTTTTGTGGAAACAAACTTAAAATGTAGGGAAATTTTAAAGTTTGAATACACTATACTAAATAATGATACCGTTTGGCAAAGTATAGAATTCTTATATAGTATAAATGCACAATTAAAATGAATAGAAATTAAGGTTTTGTGAGATAGAAATGCAGGGTCAGTGGGTTCAAAAATGTTTGAGAGAAATTAGTATTGCGTGGGTCGGGTTTGAAAAGGTGGCTAAACAGTGAAGGGAGGTGCCCAGGATTTCATAAAGGAAAAATGAACAATTAAGTAGAGGTATTTGTTGTTGCTTGTGTATTATAACGGATAGCACGCCCTAGGGTCTTTCCTCTCTTCTTTTCTTTTCATTACTGTGTGTGAACTTTTGTTCTAAAATGCTTATCTCCAGTTTTGTAATTAATTTTTGTGTTTGTATTTTAAATAAATTTTTTATTGATGCCTTTTTTGCATCAGCATAGTTTTCGCCAGCATCTGTCCCCCCCTCCTCTATTCCATATAACAAATATTATTTTTGAAGACATAAAAGAGAGAAGAAATCAGTATAACTGATTGGTACATTGAAAAAATTTGACAGTATGCGCAGTGTGCAATACTTGTGGCCCTCCCACCTCTGGCGGGGTGGGGGTGGCTTCTCATGTCTCTTCTTTTGACTTATGCTTGTTCTTTATGATTTCTGCAATATTCTCTTTGATTTTTTTGGTGGCTTATTGTTATAGTCATTGAGTATAGATTTTTTGACTGCTTACTTTACTCTGTTATCCTGACCTCTTTTTGTTATCTCTCTCAGTAGTATATATCTTTAATTTTTTCAAATGAATTTTGTGGCTATTTTATTAAGCTCTGTAAAATACACTTTTGTTTGATTGGTATAGCATGAAAAGTATAAATTAACTTTGGTAGTAATGTCATTTTGATTATATTGATACAATCCAGCCAAGAGTGCTAAATATTTCCGTAGCAGTTTAATCATTCTCTATTTTTAAGCAGTGCTTTGTAATTGAATCTATACAAATATTTTATGGGATTTAGTAGTTTGATTACAAAATATTTTGTGATTTTGTAATTTTTTAGATATTCCTTTGTTATTGGCTCTTGGATTTGTATGCTGTTAGATTTGAGGATTTATTTTTTAGCATACAACTTTGGTGAAACTATTGTCTCAATGATTTTTGTTGATTTGCCGGGTCTTTTAAATAAATCATCACATCATTTGCATATAAGGATAGTTTTATTTCCTTTTTGCCTGTCTTTATATATTTAATTTCTTTTAATTTCTACAACTATATCGAGTAATAATGGGAAGAGTAGGCATCTTTGCATTGTTCCTGTATTTATTTGGAAGGGGTCTGGTATATCTCCTTGTGTATACTGCTTGCTTTTAGTTTTAGGTAAATAACTTTTTTATAATATTAAAATAGTCTCTCTATGCCTATACTTTGTAGGATTTTTTTTTTTTAGCATAAGTGAGTCAAAAGTTTTTTCTTTATTTATTGAGATAATCATGTGGTAGAGATTTTTTAAAAATATGATAATTATGTAGATTATTTTCCTAATGTTGAACTAGGAAATTGAAGCTTAAGAGAAGTTAAATAAATTGCCCAGTGTCCCATAGGTAGTAACTGTCTGAGGCAGAATTTGAATTAAGCTCTTCCTAACTCTAAATTTAGCACTGGGTCACCTAGTAATTAATGTTAAGAGGAAATAAGATCTTGCTTTATAACCAATTCAATGGAATACATCTATTTTATAAAGCAGTGAGTACGTGTATTTATGACTTGATGGCACAAAGATTGTTTTTTTTTCTTTCATTATTTCTTATACTATAAATAGTTATAATGCCGGTGCTGAAAACTGGGGAGAGAAACAGTATTCTTATTTATCATGTAAAAGAATAAACCAGTAGAGAAATGCAAGGTAGTATAAAGCATTAACTATATATACCCCTTGAGATATAAGGAAGAGGAAATTTGTTAAATATTATACGTATATAACCCAGGGCTCAGCATCTTAAATATGATCCTTGCAAGGACTAGGTTCAGTCTTTGGGGAAGCTTCCCAAATAAAAACACTTTGACTTATTTTGCTGTTGTGTCACCCTGAGTTACCCTTGGGAACTTCAGAATATGGCTTGAATAAACCCCAAATCTACTTCTCCACAGATTTAAGTAAAACAGTCCCCATCGCCTGTGTAAATATTCAAGTTATCAAGACATCTTGAGTACAGTGCAACTTTTATTTTTTCACCTAGAAAATATGAGGGAAAACATAAAGGATTCACAAGAGCATGTAACATTCTTCTCCCTCTCTAGTTGAGTTTCATTTCTTCCTCATCTGCAGGATCCTATATGTCTTATCTTTATATTTTTTGACTTTTCAGCAGCATTTTACACTATCTACTTACTACCCATTGTCTTAAACAACTTCTCCTTCTTGGGTTTTTATGACACTTTTCTTTTCTGGTTCTCCCCCTATTTCTCTGGTTGCTCATTTAGATTCTCCCTAGCTGCATCTTCAGTCATCTTTGTTCTACCTACTATATGTGGGTATATCTGAAGTTTCTGTTCTGGGCCTTATTCTCTCCCTCGGTGATTTTTATCAGCTGCCTTAGGTTCAACTATTACTCTAGGCATATGACTCCCAAATCTATATTTGCAGTCTGTGTAGCTCTCCTGAACACCAGTCCTGTCTCTCCTGATAGGCACCTCATATCCAAAATACAACATCTTTCTTCAGACTTTGTTTTTCTTGAATCCAGTGTCCCATGCTCACAACTTTAGTCATCTTCACCCCACATGCCCAATAAATTGCCAAGCTTGATTCTATCGCTACAACATCCTTTGAATCTGTCCCCTTATCTTCACACATATAGCCGCCACCCTAAGTCAGGCTTTTAACACTTCTCATCTGTATTATTATATAGTCTCCCGGCATTAGTCTCTTTTCTTTGTCTCTGTTCCTTTTCTAGTCTGTTCTTCACCCAACTAGCAAAATGGTATTTCTAAAACTAATCATATATTTTCCTGCTCAATGAATTCCAGTGCCTAACTTTTGACTTTAGGATAAAATGCCAACTTCTATATTTGGCTTTTAACACTCCTCATAATCTCCTGGGCTTTCTGTATATCATTGTCCTTCCTGAACTCAGTGTTCAGCCAGTACCACATTATTTCTCTCTTTCTCCATTCCTGAAATAAATTTCAAATCCTCACCTACTTCCTTTAACACTCAGCTCACATGTCACCTAGTACAGGGACCAATTTCTAATTCTCTCCAGAATCTAGTGCTTCTTTCCAGGAATTTCTTCTTATGTATTTTAAAATTATTTTTCTGCATATATTTAAAAAATTTCTCCAGTTGTTGTATTCCATATCCTCCATTGAGAGATTCAGTCTGAGTCCTAAAGTTGCCTTGTAGCCTCAGCTGGAAATTCCCAGCTCACTCCTCTGATTATTTAGTATCTTTCTTCCAGAAATATGTGTCCTGATGTAAACAGAAATCTACTGAAATCAGAACTGGTGATTGTCTTTGTATTAATAGATGAACTATTTGTTTATGCCACTGTTTTTCTAGCCTTCTAGTCAGACATGTGTGGTTCAGTGGGAGTCAGTTTGTTAGTTCAGAGAGAATGGGGGAGGTTCTGGTGTTGGCTGTCATCTTTTCTCAATCCTCATCCTTCTTGACCTATATACTACATCTGACACTGTTAACTACCTTTTCTTCTTAAATTCTCTTTCCTTTCTGGGATTTTGTGAAATACTTTCTCTTCATTTTCCTCCTAGCTGTCTGACCAATCTTTCTCTGTCTTCTTTGTTGACTTGGTACCCATATCATGCCCTCCAACTGTGGGTATTCCCTAGGGCTCTATCCTACCCTCTCTTCTCTTCTCACTACTCTCTTGGCAACATCAATATCTCCCAGGGGTTTATAATTACCTGCACTTTGTAGATGACTCAGATCCATATATCCAGCTCTATTCTCTCCCCTGAGCTTTAGTCTTGCATCACCAACAGTCTATTGGACATTTCAAACTGAATGTCCTACAGACATCTCAAACCCAACATGTTCAAAACAAAACTGATTATTTTCTCCCTCTATATCTCCCCTCTTCCACTTAACCCACTCCTCATTTAAGCTTGCCTGTTTCTGCTAAAGGCACTACCATTCTTTCTTTCTGTCTCCTAGGTTTGTAACCTCAGTCTTATCAACTCCTCACTCTCACTCACCTCACATGTACACTCAGTTGCCAAGCTTACTGATTTTTTTCCTTCACATCATCTCTCAAATGTGACCCCTTCTCGCTACTCACATAACTACCTTTTTAGTTCAGACCCCAATCATCTCTTCTCTGTAATATTGTAACATCTTCCTAATTGGTTTACTGGCTCCAGTCTTTCCCTACTCCTGGCCATTGTCTATACAGCTGTAAAAGTGATTTTAAGTGTAGATCTGAACTGTCATTCCTCTACTCAGTAGAAGTATTTTCATCTTCCCAGTAGAATAAAACATAAGCTCCTCTTTTGATCCTTTAAAGCCCTTCAAGACCTGTCCCCAACCTGTCTTTCTAGCCTTGCCATAGTTTGCTTTCTCTTTTGTCTTCTGAGATCCAGCCCAACTAGCCTTCTCTTTGTCCTTCATATACTCTGCTCCATCCCATCTCTTTGCTTTTGTGTTGGCTGTCACCCATGCCTGGAATGCATTTCCTATCTACTTTGCCTCACTGAATCTGTCTCATCCTTTAAGATGTATCTTGAGCAGCACCTTCTATATGAAGCCTTTCTGGATTTCCCCAGTGGCTTGTGTCCTCCCTCTCAGACTACTTAAAAAAAAGAAAACAAAAACAACAACTTTGTGTTATCTGTATTTAGTATCTTTATATCTATATTCTGTATATATTCATATATTTGTATCCCTCATTAAAATGTGAACTGCTAGTTGTAGCGCCAGTGCAATATTTACAGCATTCATGATCACGATAAAAACCATGACTGTAAGTATCACATGATGTTTGATTGCAAAATATACCAAACTCTCCAGATAGAGGTTTGGACTGAAGCATTTATTTAGACACCAGAAAACCGAATCCCCAAACCAGTAAGCCAATTCCATCATAGTACCAAAGATATTCAGAAGCCATAACACTGAGAACCATGCCATCCTTTAGCATTCCCACAAACCATTACAAGATCAATATTTACTCACAAAACTCTTTGTCTTCTTGCCTGAGCTCCTCTGTCCCTCACCATCTGACTAGCTCTCATTCCCAGCTTCCTGTGGGCTTTGTTTCCCTTCAGCAAAATTCTTCCCACCAAAGGTTCCATGTGACTATATTTAGCCTGTTAGGGGTCAGAGTTTATCTTCATAGCAAGGAAGCTTCCTGTGAGTTCTGCTGCACCTTTTAGCAAATTCCCTCCATCACAGGCTCTATGTGATTATATTCAGCCTATTAGGGGGCAGAGTTTACTTTCAAAGCAGGGGAGGTCTTCAAACTCCCCCTTAGATCTATTAAAGGGCAGGAAAGGTCTTCAACTTCTTATTCCCATTACACTAGTCAATAAGAATTATTTGTTGTATCCATAGCACCTAGAGCAGTATAAGCACTTAATACTTGTTGATAGATGGATTGAACTTTGTTAGGTTCCAGTGTAATTTCAGAAGATGGACCCAGCTCCAGTATACCTGCCATCCATTATCTTTTTTGGAGTTTTACCTTTTTTTATGTAGTTATGCAAGGGATTTTGTATGTTGTTCTTTCTTTTTCATGCTAGGTGATGATAAGCTTTTGCTCTTATGTATTTTTATTCTGAAATGTACATGGTTGCAGACAGTTTTGGGTAAATATTATTTACTGAGCTTTATGTATACCTCTTCATTGATAACTTTGAATATATAACTGTAATTATATAACTGTAGTTATGGCCAAAATTAAGGTAGCAGTTTTGCATTTTCCAATCGATTCTCTCTCTATGTTGTTATTTTGTCAGAATTGGTGACCACAGTAAAGGTCCTGTACTGCATTATCCACATCCACTAAGACATCTATCTGTGTATACCATGTTGTTTTATATTATTGTAAAATATTTTGCCTTTCTTAATCATGGATGTTGTGTGTGTGTATTTGTGTGTAGTTTAGTAGACTTATTTATTATTCAAGCTCCATAACAGCATGATAAATTTCTTCCTTAAACAGTTAGTTACTTTTCAAGCATTTGAGCAACTCATTTTACTTGTCATTATATTGATCCTTAACAGTTTAAAATTGCTTGTTTAATTTTTTGATTTATTTGAAATAGATCAGCGGTTGGATCTGTGCAAACTTGGGCCAAATGACAATGAAACAGTTAGAGGACAGATAGTAGGTAAGTGTGGAATTTAATGTTTGTTGGTTTTATTGAAAATAGATTGACTGAAATCATCTGAATTGAATAGCTGATAGTACAAAGTTGTTCTAGCTTTGAATTTGTCTTCTTAAAGGTATTGGCATTCTATCTTTTAAGGATTTTGACAATCTAAACCAAAAATTAGCTAAATGTCATTTAGTTATAAATAATATTTGCAACATATAAATAACAGTAATAAATACCTAGTTAAGTGAAGAACTATTGAATCTACAAAAATATTAAATATATGCTATAAGAAATTTGCATAAATGGCTTAGCCATCTTTCATACTTTTGTCAGTCTTCAGGAAGTAGGAAAATGCTGAAGTAATCATGGGATGGTATTAAACACTTGGAATAAGCAGGCTCTTGTATGTCATACTGATATTATTTTTCTGAAGATATTAATCCTCAAACTAGGCTTAGCTGTGAAGCAGAAAACCACTTAACTGTTTTACTTAACATTATATAGTATTTTCTTTTTGTTTGGTTTTCAGACAGTCCATGCCAGCTGGAAATATTAAAATGCAGAACTTAATGATTATGGTCATAGTGGTATGGATCAAAGAAGTGGCTGTTTTCTGCAACCACTCATCTACATTTTTATTCTTCCTCCTAGTAAAAGAAAATAGAGTGGAAGTTGTTATGCATAAGCCACTTGATATTAAATTACAGTGGGCTTAAAAAGTAGGTTTTCTTCAAGGGAATAGAAAAAACAAATGTCTTCTATTTTATGTGTATATGAGCATTTTTGTGAATTGCCTCTTTCAGATTTGATGTATATATATGCACACACACACTTTTCTTTTAAAAGAATTAACTTTAGCGAGTCTCAAAACCTTGAGACTTTGAACTTACTTAAAAACCAAAACAAAAAAACCCCTCCACATTTTATTGCTGCATCTTGGTTTTTATTTACACCATAGTCACATCCATTCCTTCAAATAGAATCCCCCTTTTTACCGAATAGACATAGTTAAGCCAAACAGGCTGAAATAGCAATATGATAGTATGTGCAACATTCTACACTCATATTTTCTACCTCCCTACTGAGGTAAGAGTAGTATGTTTCATCATCTGTACTCCTTGACCTAGGTTGCATTTAATCTGGATTCCTTTTTGATGTTTTTTTGTTAATAGTTATTGTGTCTATTGTTCTCCTGGTTGCTTTTTCCCTTATGCTTATTTTTAAGGAAAGTTTATTGGAATATTGCTGCAGTAAACATTGGCACTGTTTGTTGTAGACTTTTGTTGGTGGAAGAATTTTCATGACTTAAAGAGTTTTAGTTTATGAACCTTGCTATTAAGACAGACTTCATCTATTATGTGGATTCATGGCCTAAGATAAAACAATATAGTCATATTTTGGTGCAGGTATTTTCCAAGGATAATCTATATACCATAACCAGTCTACTAAGATGAACTAGAGGTCCCAAACCAAGGAAGAAACTTTTATTTCATAGATCACCGAGACTTGATGAAATGAGGCTCATGCCTGGAATATGATTCTGGAAGGACATAGAATATTCAGAAGAGCTAGGATAGGCAAAGGCCAGAGTGGGGTAAGGCTGGAATAAGATAAATATCCATAGGGGAAAAGCATGGTGAAGAATACTTAAGTGGAGATTGATAGAGGCAGAAAAAGAAATAATATCTTCATTGGGATATACTGCATAAAAGGAGTATGGCACACACATAGCAAGTCTGGTATGGAGGCATGAAATGTGACTAATTTAGAATTTGTGATAAAGAAGGAGAGGAAAGGTAAGTATCATCTGATATGTCTGTATTGAGAGAAAGCAGATTTTAAAGTGTTCAGAGAAAGACTCGGTAGAATCCTCTGGATTAAAATTCAACCAGCGAAATTAACACAGGAAGGTTAGAAAACTTTCAAGAAGATATTGTAAAGATAAAAAAGGGAATTCTGATAGGTTACAAAAGTGGAATTCTCTTAAGAAACTGTTTTGATGAACTCCTCATCAACCAGTTTAGCTTATTTTTAAAAGATATATCCAGAAAACAGAAAACAGGCAGGTAACTGAGAATTAATACAAGAGTGTAGTCATACATAAGGTCAGGGTTGCTAATGTTCAGATGAGGGTAAAAAGGGAAACTAATGACATTAAAAAGAGTTTTTCTTTTGAAAATTATATTGAGAAAAAAAGGAGGATCAAAGAAAGGGTTTGGACGACCACTGCTAAGGGTGAATAGAGGATGATAATGGATTATCAGAGCTGCTCAGCTTTTATTTTACTTCTGTTTTATTTGGCAAAGAGAGTGAAGTAGAAAGGAAAAAACAAAAATAACTTCTAGGAAGTCGATATCCAAGATAAGCAGGGAGATATGTTGCCTTCAATGAATTAATTACCAGCCCTGGTAAACTATAACCTTTACTACTGAACAAATTGGTAAATATGATTGCTAATTCACCATTGTTGGTGATCTTTAAAATACCCTGGTAACAAGAGAATTACTGGAGAAGGGCAGTTACCTGGATTTTTTTCCTTCATTTTTTTTTTCCAATTTATTTATTTATTTTTAGTTTTCAACATTTATTTCCATGAGATTTTGAGTTACAAATTTTCTCCCCATCTTTCCCCTCCCCCCACCCAAAGATAGTGAGCCTACTGAATACCTCTTTCTCCAATCTGCTCTCTCTTTATATCTTCCTCCAACTTTCTAGTAGGATTTCTATACCCCAGTGCCTGTATATTTTATTTCCCAGTTGCATGTAAAAAACAACTTTTTTTTTAGCATTTGTTTTTTTAAAACTTTGATTTCCAGTTTCTTTCCCTTCTTCCCTCCTCACCCACCCCCACTGGGAAGACAAGCAATTCAATATAGGTTGTACATGTGTAGTCACGCAAAATGTTTCCATAGTAGTTATATTGTAAAAGACTAACTCTATTTCCCTCTATCCTATTCTGCCCCTCACTTATTCTATTTTCTACTTTGACCCTGTCCCTTTTCAAAAGTGTTTGCTTCTAACTACCCATTCCCCCAGTCTGCCCTCCCTTTTATCATCCCCCCTCTTATCCCCTTCCCCTGTACTTTCCAGTGTAGGCTAAGATACCCAATTGAGTGTGTATGTTATTCCCTCCTTAAACCAAATTAAATGAGAGTAAGGTTGACCCATTCCCTTTCATCTTCTTGCTCTTTCCCTCCATTGTAAGTTTTCTCTTGCCTCTTTTATGTGAGATAATTTACACTGTTCTGTCTCTCCCTTTTTCCTTCTCTCAATATATTCCTCTCTCACCTCTTAATTTTATTTTTTAGATATCATACCTTCATCTTCAACTGATCCTGTGCCCTCTTTCTATGTATACATATACATACATTCACATATATTTTTATAAACATATACACCCTCCTATACATACATACATATATATGTATGTATACATATATACATGTATATTCCCTTCAACTATCCTCATACTGAGAAAAGTCTCATGAGTTACAGTTAACATTTTTCCATATAGGAATGTAAATAGTTCAATTTTAATAAGTTTCTAATGGTTTCTTTTTCCTGTTTACCTTCTCATGCTTCTCTTGTTTCTTGTATTTGAAAGTCAGAATTTCTGTTCAGCTCTGGTTTTTTCATCAAACATGCTTGAAAGTCTTCTATTTCATTGAATGATCATATTTTTCCCCCTGAAGCATTATACTCAGTTTTGCTGGGTAAGTGATTCTTGGTTTTAATCTTAATTCCTTTGACCTCCGGAATATCATATTCCAAGCCCTTTGATCCCTTATTGTAGAAGCTGCTAGATCTTATGTTATCCTGATTGTGTTTCCACCACACTCAAATTGTTTCTTCCTGGCAGCTAGTAATATTCTCTCCTTGACCTGGGAACTCTGGAATTTGGCTATGATATTCCTAAGAGTTTTCTTTTTGGATCTTTTTCAAGAAGCGATCAGTGAATTCTCTTTCAATTTCTGTTTTGTCCTCTCGTTCTAGAATATTGGCAATTTTCCTTGAGAATTTCTTGAAGGATGATTTCTAGGCTCTTTTTTTTGATCATGGCTTTCAGATAGTCCAATAATTTTTAAATGATCTCTCCTGGATCTATTTTCCAGGTCAGTAGTTTTTCCAATGAGATATTTCACATTGCCTTCTATTTTTTCATTTGTTTGGATGTGTTTAATAGTATCTTGGTTTCTCATAAAGTCATTAGCTTCCATTTGCTCCAGTCTAATTTTGAAGGAGTTAGTCTCTTCAGTTAGTTTTTGAAATTTCTTTTCTGTCTGGCCAGTTTGACTTTTTAAGACATTCTTCTCATTGGCTTTTTGGGTCTCTTTTGCCATTTGAGTTACTCTATTTTTTAAGGTGTTATTTTCTTCAGTCAGGCTGTTGTCTTGCTTTTCATGATTTTCTTGCATCATTCTCATTTCTCTTCACAGATTTTCCTCCACTTCTCTTACTTAATTTTCAAAATCCTTCTTAAGCTCCTCCATGACCTGTGACCAGTTCATATTTTCCTTGGAAGCTTTTAATGCAGGAGTTTTGACTTTGTTGTCTTCTTGTGGTTCCATGTTTTGATCCTTTTTGTCCCCCCAAAAAGATTCTATTTTCTGATTGTACTTCCTCTGTTTGCTCATCTTGCCAGCCAATTACTTGACTTTTGAGCTCTTTTTCATGGTAGAAGTTTGCTTCCAGAATGAAGAGAGCTGTGTCCCAAATCACTGAGGTTTTTGCAAATGTTGTCAGAGCTGTTGTCAGAGATATGAGGAGGGTACCCTCTATAGCAACCACAAGCTCTGGCACACTAGTGTTCCTCACCCCAGGACCACCACCCAAGACTGTGACCCATATTGAAGCAGGTCAAAGCAAGAGTGATTTCTATCTGAATGGCCACTTGGTACTTCTACAATCTGCAGGCTAGTTGCTCCAGAGGCAGCCACCTCTAGCCCCAGGGGCAGGGGCTGGACCACACTCTTTTCTCACCCAGTTCCAACAGAGTTCCCCACTGACCATTTACTTTTTCTTTGGTGTTTATGGATTGAGAAGTCTGGAAACTGCCACAGCTGCCAGTGATTCACTCTCCTGAAGTCTTCTCTGGCCAGTCAGGGCCATCCTGGGTCTGGACCCACATGGCTCATGCAGGATTGCTCTCCATTCCCAGCTCAGTGTGATATACTCTTCCTGTCAGCCTGCCAGGCTGCCTTCAGTGGGAGATGTGTTTCTCTCTGTCACTTTTTGTGTTCTATAGTTCTAAAATTTGTTCAGAGTCATTTTTATAGGTATTGTAGGTGGTTACAGTGGGGGCTGAAGCAAGTTCTTGATTTTACTCCATCATCTTGGCTTCGCCTCCCCGCCCCCCCCCCCCCTTCCCCCATGAGCATAAATTATTTGGATTTTCCAAAGATTAAGTGAATGGAGTATATAGACGTGAAGCTAGTGAGCTTGAATTTAGTTTTTGACAAAATTCTAAATTTATTATTAAAAGGAGGATAAATGCTTCACACAGTCCTTCTTGAATGCCTCATGGTGATGTAGAAGTGATTCTGGGTTCTTAAACGCTATTCTGGTGGAGCACAAGCTCTGGCAGGTTTTTCCATGTTGGAAAGGTTTTGAGTATGGCTCTGCCAACTAGTTGGAATATGTTTTCTGTGACCAACTTTGCTGAATAATGGAGAGGTTTTTCACCAGAGATGTAGTAAAGGAAAATACAAAATTACCTTCAGCCTTGTGGCCCCTTTCTACTTTTATAGAATAACAGGAAAGGGGGTATAGTTTTGGGGCCATTTATAAATTTTAATTTGATCAATGGTACTCTAAATGTGATGATCCAGTGATCCGTAAGTGTATACATTTAGAGGAACTGAATCAAATCAGTCTTGACATTTATAAATCTATACATGAAACCAGAAGGTACTTATACCCGTTTCTGGCTGTTTGAAGTATTTTTTTCTTTTACTTGGAAATTCTGGAATTTGACTAAGACATTCTTAGGAATTTTTATTGTTGTGTTTCTTTCAAAAGGTGAACAGTGAAGTCTTTCTAATTTGACTTTTCTCTTTAGTTCTGTAGCGCCAGCACAATATTCACAGCAGTGACCTATGAATGTGCCCGCATAATTCTAAATCACAAAATATAACAGACTTTCCGTGTAGAAGACAGATGCAAACCATTTATTCAGACACAAGAAAGCCAAATCCCAATACCAGAAAACCAAATCTGTCATAGCAACAAAGAAGTTAATATACTGTAGCACAGCAGGGAGCCACACCATCCTTTAACTTTTCCACAAACAAACACTCACAAACCTAGCTGTCTCCTTGGCTGTGTCTTCTCCTCCCTCTAGTTCTAACTGCTCAGACTCCCAGCTTCCTGTGGGCTCTGCTCCACCCTTAAGTAAACTATTCCCACAACAGGCTACATATGATTATACTTGGCCTATTAGGGGGCAGGGATGATCTTCAGAGCAGAGAAGATCTTCAAATTCCCATTCCCATTACAAGTTCTCATAGCTCTGGGCCATTTTAATTTGTGATTTCTTGAAATATGGTATCCAATATTTTTGCTTGGTCATGGTTTTCAGGTAGTCTGATGATTTTTAAATTATTTCTCCTTGAACTTTTTTCTAGGTCATTGTTCCAGGTAGCTTTATTCTTTCTTTTTTTAAAAAAACAATTAATTTTAAATGAATATTTTCTATATTTTAATATCACTAATAGTATTCCATGTCCCTCCCTCTCCCCACTATATCATTTCTCTGAAGAATGTAGTATCTTTTTTTGTTTATTCATATCTCTATCCTCATTCCCTGATTTGGAACATTTTGCCAGCATGAGGCATCATCACTTTCCTTACTCAAATAGGGTTGACCTTATTTGGGCCTTACCTCAATTTTCTACCTTCTTGATGTTAGCTTCTTTCCTTGGTGTCTATATAATCTCAGAGATTTTAGATTCTCCTGGGTTATCTGTGTTTAAAACACTGTTGCCCACTAACTCTAATCCTAATTCTGAGGCCCTCTGGGGCCTTTGGAGTGTCTCTGGTCAGTATTGCAAACTTGCAGTGCATTTGGGGATCTTTTTGGTCTGAGTGTAGGATTTTAGCCCCCTACAGCCACCTAACAGGAGCTCTTCCATCTTTTTACTACTTCATATGGCCTTGATCTGTACCTGCAGGCTTTGGGCTTATTTACTTGTGTTGGCTCTGGATTTTGTGGCAAAATCCATTTCCCAGTATTTAGAAGCTTTTTGTTGTCTTTTTTGTACAGTCCTTGGCTATGTGGAGACACTTACTATAGGTTTTTGGTTGTTCTTTTTTCTTCCTATTTTTATCATCATTAATTCTGGTATTCTTTTTAGAATTTTTGCTAGATCACACATATGAGAGCTGGACTTCTCTGTGTCTCTTAATGTGTTTCATTTTAATCAGAAGTCTTTTGAGAGTTTACTTTTCATCACTGTTACATACAAAATGAGAAATTTCAGTTAGAATAAATAGACATCTAAATTAGTAAATACCATTTCAAGAATGTAATATTTTATAGTTTAAAAAAAAATCTTATGAATTTAGAATGTAAAATGGGATCATTATGACAAAAGGTATCTGAGGTTGTAATGCTTAGGATTACTTACTATTACTACAGATCCATATGAATCCTGAATTACATTGAACCTATGTCTCTTGTTCTAGTTCTTCTATAAAACTATGTACTGACATAAGTAAGAGTTTGGTAGTGTAGTATTCTAGAATCTCCTGAGTCTTTTTAGCTTTCACCTAAATATTTAAGCCTCGTGATAATAAAAAAATAATCATTTCAGTTTGACTTTCTGTATAAAAACTTAAAAGTACAAAGTCAAGAAAAATCTCCCTCTCTATGTTGTATGCATACGTATGTGTGTATATATGTATACATACATACATATATTTATTAAGCCCCTTTTACCTTTCAGGGACTATGCTAAGTGCTGGGGATACAAATACAACAGTCCTTGCTCTCAAGGAGGTTATAGTCTAATCGAGGAAGACTATGTAGAACAGAAAGCTGAAAAGAGAAGAGGAGGCAGGTTTGGTAGACAAAGTCAAAGAAGTCCAAAATGAGTTCAGCAGAATGAGAAATGAGATTTCAGTCCTTTTCTGATTTTTAAATGAAAGAGTTTATGGATAAGGTGTGAGGAACAGGACTGTTTAGATCTTGCAAGATGGTGAGATTTTCCAATCATGAGTTTACTTGGGGCATGGTAAAGACGGCAAAGGAGTTGAGTTCAGCCCGGTGGAAAATGAGATATCTGTGTGTCTAGTTAAGTAGTCAAAACACTAATGCCTGTAATGCCTTTTACCTTAAGTTGAAATTAATACAGAGCATTATAATCTAAAAGCCAGGATTTAAAAATTGTGACACAATAAAGGAAATTAGCAATTCAATTTAGATTGTTCCAGATATGGAGACTAACTTTACTTTTTTGTATGTTATCTTTTATGTGTTGATCTTTTCACCAGGCTATTTTATATTATTACAATATCCCATTGGTATCAGGCAACTTCTGTTTAAGTTCACTTTTAATTTACTTATAGTTTACCACCACATAGTGACATCATCATAAATTGCAACCAAATCTGAAGTTTTCACTACAGTCATGTTTAAAAAAGGAAAGATTTCAGAAGTGGGGTTTTAATTTTATGGAACTTCATGAAAAGATACTGTTTTAAAAATGTATACAACTGAAGTTTAAGAACTGTTAAAAGTATTAAAAATTGTATAGCATGCTATTCCTTTTCAAATGCAACTATGCTCTAGTTTTGTCAACCTGTTAATAATTGTCTTCTGCTGTTTTAATAGTAAGCCTCCAGTCCAGAGACCGAATAGGCACAGGAGGACAAGTTGTGGACTGCAGTCGCTTATTTGATAATGATTTGCCAGATGGGTAAGCTCATATTTTTGAAAGCACCAAGAGGAATATAGTATAACATATATGTAAGTTAAATTTGTCTTTAAAATAATGAAGTTTTTGTAAACTAAAAGTAAATTAACAAATCAATTAAATAAAAAAAAAGAAAAGTTAAAAAAAAATGAAGTTTAAGTCACAGATGATTTTCAATAAGTTATTTTAATCACTTTCAACTTATAGGTTTCCTTTTTCTGTGGTAATCCCAATGTCTGTAACTTTGCTATAATATAAAATGGTGTATTGGGCGTACATTTAGGTGTGCATTTAATAGATTTAGGCCCTGTGAAATCTCATATAAGGATACAACAAGCAAAATCTTTTATTTAAAGGAAAAACAAATTCTTAAAACAGATTTATGTAAGGTAAAACAAAAAAAAGTTCAGTTTGAAAGTAGAGAGAACTGGAGATTACTGTATGATATGTAGACATGTATGTTATTTTCATGTTTTGCTAACATTTTGCTAAGTTGATGTTTTGGGGCTTTTTTGGTTGTTTTTTTTTTCCTTTTTTGGAGGACAGAAGTCAGGGCAATTAGGGTTAAGTGACTTGCCCAAGGTCATACAGCTATTAAATGTTAAGTGTCTGAGACCGAATTTGAACTCCGGTCTTCCTGACTCCAGGGCCGCTGCTCTGTTCATTGCGCCATCTAGCTGCCACTAAGTTCATGTTTTGATCAGCTAAGTTGATCATTTTCATATGACCTTTAACAACTCTAATTTTACACTCAGGGTAAAAAATTGTTGTATGGATTCTTTTGAAGTATGTACTATTACTAGCACTCTGCATATTATTTACTTTTTCTCCACTGTACTTGATAAACTTTATTTAGATTTTGATTATGGTACCTTTGTAAGAAGGCATTTAAAGGTTAAAATACTCAATCTTCACTGAGAATAGCATAAGCTCATTCTACGGCATGCTTTAGACTTATAGAATGTTAAAACTGAAAGAGGCCTCAGAAATCATCTAGTCAACTCCTTCATTCACTTTACAGATGGAAAGTGAAGCTCTACCAATGTATCTCAATCGAATTCTTTCTTTTTCAAGTTTTAAACTTCTGTCCTGTGGTGGGGAGTATTGATACTGTAATTTTTCCCCTTAATATTTGTCCCTTTCTGCCCTTGAATGAATCATAACTAAAAATGGAGAGGATTTTATTCATGAGCCATTTGCTACTTGTTTGGTGGGAGGTTTTGATGCTTAATTTTTGAATTTTGATCTATATGACAGGTTTAATTTGTGGTAAAAACACCAAGGACACAAATACTGACTATTTTATAACTATTAATAATTGAGGTGAGGTGAGGGCAATATGGCTTAGTGGAATAGAAAGAGCCATTCTTAGTCATAAAGACCTAGTTCAAATGCTGACTTTGATATATACCGACCTTGGAGCCTAGGCACTTTCACTGCCTCAGGAAACTGTAAGATTGTAAATTGCAGAGCCAGTTTCCTTATCTCAGTGAAATCACAAATCTAGTCCTATCCCAAGCATTGAAGTGATAGACTCAGAATTTAGCTTACCAAATTCTTAATAATAGGTATCTTCCTGATTTTGCTGCTGTACTGGAAACATTTTGGTATTTCTTAGAAATATTAATTGTCTTACCTCTTATTTTGTGAATTTTAGCTGGGAGGAACGGAGAACTGCCTCTGGAAGAATACAGTATTTAAATCATATTACCCGAACTACTCAGTGGGAACGGCCGACTAGGTATTTTAGAAATAATGTGTTAGTCTCTAAGGCTTATTTCCTCTCCACCCATACACATCTGTCAATCAGCTTTTACATTTTACATGTCAACTCAATAAACTTCCTTTCCTAGGAGGATCTGTTATAATAAATAGTGTTACATAATAACTGAGGACAATTGTAGTTGGCAAAGTTGCAAAATAGAATGGAAGGGAAAAGCCAGATTGATTTTTAAAAACTTATAGTCTATAGTATTTGAAGATCAAAATTGTTTGCTGACTTCTATTCAATACCAAAAACATAACCTATTTTTCTCTTTTAAAACAAATTTTTATTTCTATGTTGTGACGTTTTATATCATCAAAATTTTCCCCAATATTCTCTTCACATTCTCCCCAGAGAACTATCCCATATAACAAATAATATTTTTAAAGGAAGAAAACTAACAACTAAAAAGAAGATTTAAACCCCCCCAGCAAAATTGATTAATACGTAGAAAATGTCTGAAAATATGTATGATATGCTACACTTGTGGATTCTCTCACCTTTGCAAAAGAGAAGAAGTGTCTTGTATTTCTTCTTTTGAGACATAATTGTTTATGATAGTTTTGCAACATTCACTTTTATGGTTTTTTTTTCCATTTCCATTGTTGTTATCATTGTATATGTTGTTTTCTTGATTTTGTTCACTCACCATCAGATTATGTGAACCTTTTCATGCTTTTCTATGTTCATTAATATTTGTAATTTGTTATAGTACAGTAATATTCCACTATCCATATATACCATAGTTTATATATCCATGCCTTGAATGATACCTATCTACTTGGTTTGCAGTTCTTTGAAAGTATTGTTATAAATATTTTGGTGTACGTTGGGACTTCTGGGCTTCATATAGTGTAATCTTTGAGTCAGCGGGCATAGGTTCTTTAGTCACTTTATTTGTAAAATTCCAAGTTATTTAATTATACTCAGGTCCACAACAGTATTCTGTGTTTACTATCTTCCTTCAAACCCTCCAGCACTAACTATTCTCTTCTTTTCTCCTTTTTGCCAATTTTCTGGGTATGAAATAAAACTTCAAGTCTGCTTTGATTTTCAGTTCTTGAATTATTAGTCATTTAGAACATGAATTTACTTGGTTATTAATAGTTTGCAGTTTTTTTGGACAATATTTGTTCATATCCTTTGTCTACTTTATTGGTGAATATTTTTGGCTTTATACTGTGTATGGGAGGGAGTGTGTATATTTATCCAAAGATATGCATCTGTCCGTCTATCCATCCATCCATCATGCATCCATCCATTCATCCATCTATCCATCCATCCTCTTTTACATGTATTTGCTGTCTTTAGGTTTCAGGTTTAATTTTTTTAAAAATAGAATACTAATCATTATAATTGGTATCAATCATTTTTTACTTTCTGAGTAGTGTCTAGTTGTTACTACAGTAAAATCTTAGTTAAAGATTCTTATAGGAATTTCTTTTTTCTTTTTTTTTGGGGGGGGCGTACCTAAGACAAGTAACTTTTCTTTCTCATTATTTTTTAACAGGCCAGCATGTGAATATTCCAGTCCTGGCAGGCCTCTTAGCTGCTTTGTGGATGAGAACACTCCAGTTACTGGAACAAATGGTGCAACATGTGGACAGTTATCAGATCCTAGACTGGCAGAGAGGAAAGTCAGATCACAAAGACACAGAAATTACATGAGCAGGACACATTTACATACGCCTCCTGACCTACCTGAAGGCTATGGTAGGAACTTTTGTTGCTTGAGCGGTGGGAAGGTCAGAAAGAAGAAAGGGAGGTATATAGGTCAGTAATTTTTAGAAGACTATTCATCAAAGTGGAAGTATTTTTGCTTAAAAATTCAGGTAATTGTGATATCACCTAATTTTAAGCCTTACATTGGTAAGGGACTATATAGCAGCTTTAGTATACTTATATTGGCCTGAAAGAATATTTTTACACTAATAGGAAACATTTCTTTTTTTTTCTCCCATTTTCTTTTTTCTGATATTTTTCACTACTTGTTTCCACCGTCACTTTGTTATCTTTTCATCTGGAGAAAAATTGCTGGATTGCAGCCACTTGTTGAAATAAACAAACAAAGTTAGTTATATAACATTTTTTGGAAGATATTCCCTTTTGTCCTTTATTTTTAATAAGGAATTTTACTTCATAGAATATCAGAGAGAAGAACCGTTACTATACAATATAGTTGAAAATTATGATCATGAGTATTGAAGCAATTGGGGTTACTTTTAGCTTTTTCTGAAATATATAATTTTAGTAGTACGTTCTTATGGACATTTCTAAAGAAAATATTAATTAGCTAATAGTCATTCATTGTCTTTTTTATGTTTGAACATTTTTCCAAAATTTAAAATATTTTGTGGAAGTGCTGTTTCTTTAATCCTGAAGTTGAAATTTTAGTATTTTGTAAAAATTTGTTAACAAGATCAGAAGACCCTCAAGCAAAAACCCATTTATCAATAATCAGATTCTTTCTTTTATTAAAAAAAATTTAATCTATTATTGTTAATGTAAGACAAATATTCTTTAATTTTTTGGTCTGGCAAAAGATGGATTAACTTTAACAATTAATTTTTGCTATATTATAATCCATAACTGCCTAATTTGTGAAATTTTTTGGTGTAAATGAGTTAACTATTCTATGTAATAGTACTTGCTGATTTCTTTGACCAATAGATTGTGAACACTAAGCTATTAATATAAAATATTTTTAGTTATTTATGATTTTTGTTATTTGGTTAAAGTTATGATCAGTTTTTTCCATATAATTTTATATATTTTTTTGAAGCTAGAAAATTTCCAGGCAATCTGCAGTAGAATCTATCTTCTCTATTTTTTCTTTTTGATTCCTTAAGAAACAAACTACCAAATTTGGTAGGTTTTTAAGATGAAATTTTATATGTTCAGGCATGTTTTTGCTTTCCTCAGCTTTTAATGCCCATATTTCCTTTTTCCTTCATACTTTGAAGTTTAGTGATTTAATGTTTGATAATTCATACTCCCATTAATATGATGATTCATAATTTATCTTAATAGATTTAAAACTCTTAATTTGATTTTGGGCTAAATCATAACTGAAACAAAGTTTTTTAGCAGTAAATTTGTGTCTAACATAATGTGTTTTTTTTTCTATTAATCTCACAAAATTGCCAGAAAAGTACTTTACCTATGGCAAATATAATAGATAAAATGGAAAATATTATCGCCCATATTACAAACATTCTTCTTAGCAACTGTGTCTTAATTAGGAAACTTAGTATTATATATATTAAATCCCTCACTTTTGTGAATGAAAAATACAGTAGTATGGAGATATCTTCCACAGTGGGATTAAAAATACAGATTTAGATTCAGAAAAAGGGTCTTAAGAAGAAGTAATTACCTTTTTCCTCTAGAGCAGCAGTTCTCAACCTGTGGGTCATGATCCCTTTGGGAGTTGAACGACCTTTTCACAGGGGTCGCCTAAGACCATCAGAAAACATATTTCTGATGGATCTTAGGAACCGAGACACCACTCCTCTATCCGTCTCCAGATGGGTCTGCCCACATGCAGATACGACCACATCCGAGTATTAAAGGATTGCAGCATTAGGAAGTTGAGAACCACTGGTATAGAGAAAGGTAAACTAGTGCTTTACCTGGTATAAAGGAGTAAACCTCTAGTTAGATTGGCCCTGGATAGCACACAAACTAAAATGTTTTAGTGCTACTTTTAATTTTCATTACTGTTACATACAAATTGCTTTATATTATCTTCATATCTGAGAATACCACTCCTTCCCTGCCTATCCAAGCATCTTATAGCAAAGAATTAGAGAGAAAAATGTAAAAACAGCAGTTCAGCAAAACCAGTTATTGATCACATCTTTCCACTTTGTATTTGTTTTTTC
>CM053586.1:200367600-200384054 GCA_028646515.1 Pseudochirops corinnae
GGGGGCGTTGCTGAGCAGTTGGGGGGGGTGACAAAGGGGGTAGAAGAGCTGGGGCGGGGTCTGTGACGTCACTGGGAGCGCGAGGGGACGGAAGAAGCCGAAACGGAGAGGAAGGGAAGAGCCTTCGGCTGAGTGTCCAGTCCGGCGGTGCGGCAGCCGCCGCCGCCTCTGGCAGACAGTCTTGACCTATTCCCTAGCCTTGGCACTGCCCCGCCTCCTGACATGCGTTGCCGGACTCTTGGTGGGGAGAAACCCCAGCCGGGGTAGAGATTCAGTTCTGTTCTTAAGGGGGTGGGGTCAAGTTCCCCTCACTGCCCCCTCACCCCCCACACCTCAGCTACCCAAGCTGGGGGTGATTGGACTCGTAACAGAATAACAACTTTGCTCCCTGATAGCACCTCTTTTAGCATTTAAAATGTGAGCCTCACCATGGCCGAGGAAAGGAGGAAACGATTCTCCCAGTTTTTCAGTCCAAGAAGCCTAGACACTAAGAAGTTAAATGCCTCCCACCCCCACCCCTACCCCTTCCTTGCATTCTTCCCAGAGCAGCTGGGCTACCTTCTCTTCGGATGGTCCTGTTGCTATGATACTCCACAGGCATAGCGTCCGTCCCAACCCCTCCCTCCAGGGATGACAGCTGCAAAGCGTTCCTGAAGCTCTTGCTACCTCGTGTCAGTAGTCTCCTGTGCCTAGCGCTGGGGATACAAAGAAAAAGGGGAAAAGTGACTGCTCTCACGCTAACTTTGACTAGGGGGAAGCAATACGAACATGAAGAGGTCTAAAATACGTTCTAGGGAGATATAAGTGTAATCAGCTAAAGTCGCTGTGGAGATCTAGCTGGGCTACACCGCCTTCCCCATTCCCCCGCCCAAAAAAAAGGAAAAAGGGGAGGGACTGATTCTTCAGCGACTCAACTTTTCTCCTCCCATTGGGTGGCCTTAGGGCGGGACCTTCCCTTCAGTCTCCTCTACTTCACACTTCCTCTTTTCCCAACCAAAGCTGGAGTTTTGCCTGGGACTCCTGGGTTCAAAGTCACATCGTCTGGGCTGTAACAAAGTTCGCATCTATAGCCTAGGAGAAAGGGAAAGCTTGGAATCCAGTTTAAATTCTGCTTTGGGGGAAGCTTATAAAATTAATGTTACTACTAAAATCGTAAGAGCTTGGTACTCACAAGATTGGGGGGGCGGGGGGAGGTGCTATAACAACAGCTACAACTAAACAGTGCAATGAACCTAAAGTAAAAAAACTGCATTCAGGTCCAGTTTCACGCACGTGCTAACTGTGTGACCCTGGGCAAGTCACTTAACTTCTGTTTGCCCAAATTTCCTGAAACTGTAAAATGGGGACAATAATCCACCTACTTCAAAAGGTTGTTATGATGATCAAATTATAATAATTGTAAAGTGCTTGCGAGGGCATATAGAAATACTTATGCCCTTTCCCCCTCCTATACTGAACCAAAGTGTAACCCTCCAACCTACTGTATGTGTTTAAGCTAATCAGTGGCATCCCTCATTTCCCCTTTTCCAAGAATTGAATAAATGTAGGTAGGTCAAAGCAGTCATAATTGACCATGGATTTATGGGAAACAAATTCAAGATAAAGAAACAAAGGAATAGGGAGGGGAGAAAAAAAAAACAACACATGAGCAACAGTTAGCAAACAGGGAAGTAAGAGCTGCAAAGAGTAAAACCTTTCCATGGTTTTCCTTAGTTCTTAAATAGACGGTTGTCTGGCAATGTCAGTTTGAGTTTCCTTGCTCCATTTAGCGAAGATTGAGTGCTGAAGCCATTCTTCCTTGTTTAGTCCCCTCTCCCAGAACACACACACTACAGAAAACCAATAGGCATTTCTCTTCAATGACATCCACCCCGCCACTGCCACCTTTCCACTGTCTCTCCTTCTCTCACAGACTACTTTTCAAAACTTCCAGGTGTCACTGAAATCTGTGGTTCCAGGCTCACAGTAAGAAAAATTGCTTTCTCTCTCTGAGATTACAAATCCCAGAATTCCCAGTGAAGGCTCAGACTTATTTTACCCATAGGACATTTAGTCCAAGACCTATTCAATACTTTATTACAAAAGATAATTTCAGGGAAGGCACAAGTACTTAAAAGGAACTAGGAATGGCCCTGAAGAAGAGGGCACAGATGGCACATAAACTGGTCTTTGAAGGAAGCCAGGGATTACATGAGTCAGAGGTCAAGAAACAGGGCAAAGGTAACAGAGATGGGAACGTCACACTCACATAGAGTTGTGTGTAAAGATTGGAAAGATAGCAAGGAGTCAAGATGTGAAAATTTTTAAGTGCCAAATAAAAGGGTACACATTTGTTCCTAAAATTGTCACCAACTATTTTTTAAGCATGTGCCAGGCATTGTCCTAAACCTAAAGTTCCCAATAGAAAAACATTGGAATTTATTGAATAGGGAGGTGACATGAACACACCTGGGATTAGGAAGGTCACTTTGACAACTGTATGGAAGATATACGAGCAAGGTAAGAGACTCAAGGTAGAGAGTTCAATTAGGCTATGGCAGTCCAGGTGAAAGTTGATGAGGGGCTGAACTAGAATGATGACTGTATGATTGTAGAAAAGAAAATGTATCCAAGAAATGCAGAGGAAAAAAGGATAAGATCTGACAATATGGGATGAGTGAAAGTAAAAGTCAGGTACAACCTCAAGGGTACAAACTTGGGTAACAGGAAGTATGTTGCTGCCCTCAACAGGGCATATGGAAGTTTGGAAGAAGTTTGGATAGAAAGAAAATTAGTTCTGTTTTGGATATAATATGTTGAGTTTGAAGACATCCAGTTTGAAAACAGTGACTGTATAATTCAGGAGGGATTAGACCTGCATATAAAGATGTAGGAATCACCTGCACAGAGATGATAATTGTACCTCTGAAAATTGATGAGAATACCAAGTTTGAGAGCATAGGAAAAATAGAGAATAAGGCCCCGAACAGATTCTTAGAGGACATTTGCAGTTAATGGGAGTGACATGGGTGTTCTCCAGTAAAGAAAACCAAAAAAATAATGACAAGGCAGGTTACTGGAATAAAGAAGAATCATAAAAACCAGAGAGTAATCAGAAGCAGGTGATTAACAATGTCAAATGCTGCACAGAGTTTAAACAGGATAAGGACTGAAAATGATAGGTCAATAGATTTGAAAATTAAGAGATTACTGATTATTTTGGAGAGAGCAGTTTCATTTGAGTGACAAGATCAGAAGCTATGAAGCAAAGAGCTTAGAATAGAGGGAGAACAAAGCAATTTGGAGGAACTGAATATAGATGACGTTTCCAAGATTAGTAAAGAAGAGGAGGAGAGATGTAGAATAATAGTTGATGGTGATGATAGGGTCAAATGAAGATTTTTTATTTTGGGTGGGGGAAGGCAGGGCAATTGGGGCTAAGTGACTTGCCCAAAGTATTAAGTGTGTCAAGTGTCTGAGGTCACATTTGAACTCAGGTCCTCCTGACTCCAGGGCCAGTGCTCCATTCACTGCGCCACCTAGCTGCCCCAAATGAAGATTATTTTTAAGGATGAAGGAGACATGGGCATTTTTATAGACCGTGGGGATTAAAGATTAGAGTGAGTATGATAGTGGAGACAATCTGTTACATAAGATAGGAAAGGATGGGAGCAACAGTAAATAAATATAAAAGACATAGTCTTAGCAGGGTGAAGAGCCACCTCTTCATCAGTGACCAGAGTAAAGGAGGAGATAGTAGGAAATGATGTCAGAGGTATGTGAAGCATAATGTGACAATCACAGCAAATTAACTCTATTTTTTAAATTTAAAAACAAATTTATTCTTATTCTGAACTTAACCATTACCAAAAAAGATAAGCATTTCCATTTACAAAGTAGAACAGAAAAAAAGGATTAAACATGAAGGTGTATATATGCATTATGATGAGTTCATTTTTATTTTAAGCATATAATAAATTCAACACATTATTTTTAAAGCTGTAGTATATGTTTCCTATGATCTTAACCTTCGTTCTGTTCTCTTCATTCTGAAGCACTTATTTGTTAATTTTCCCAACAAAAAAAGAAAAGGAAAGGAAAATAAAACCCATGTAACAATAAGCATAGTCAGCAAAAACAAAGTCCCACATTGGTTATGTCCAAAAACACATTTCTATTTCTGCATAGTAGATTATTACATCTGTCTCTGGAGGACAGTAGCATTCTTCACGACCAGTCCTCTGCAATGATGGCCCATCATTCTGTAATCAAAGACCTTGTCTTTCAAACTTGTTTTTATAATGTTGATGATATAATATAAATTGTTCTCTAGGGTCTGCTATCTTCATTCTGCATCAATTTATACTTATCTTCTAAGGTTTCTCTGAAACCTCTTTCATCATTTTTTATAGCACAGCCCTATTACATTCATATAACATAATTTATTCAGTAATTCCCCAATTGATGGGCATGCCCTGAATTCACAGTTCTTTTATTTTTTTTTATTTTTTGCTTTATTTTTTTTTTGGACGGGAAGTTGGGGGTTAAGTGACTTGCCCGAAGTCACACAGCTAGTTTTGTGTTAAGTGTCTGAGGTCAAATTTGAACTCAGGTCCTCCTGACTCCAGGGCCAGTGCTGTACTCACTGTGCCACCTAGCTGCGCCCACAGTTCTTTTAAAACACCAAAAAGAGCTGCTATAAATATTTTTGTACATATAGAAATTTTTCATCTTTATTTGATCTCTTTGTTGAATAAGTCTAGTATTGGCATTGCTGAGTGAAAGGACTTTTACACATTTATTTTTGGAGCATAGTTTCAAATTGCTTTCCAGAATGGTTGCACAATGGCTCATTTCTAACCCAAAGTTCGTTAATTTTGCCTGCTTTCCTGCAGCCCCTTCATTTGTCATTTTCCTTTTCTTAAATCAGTTTTATCAGTCTGATGAGTATGAGACAATCTCAGAATTGCTTTAATTTGTATTTGTCCAATTGTTAGTGATTTGAAGCCTCTTTTCATATGACTCAAAGAGTTTGGATTTTTTTCTTTAGAAAACTACCTGTTTGAACAGCTAGGTGGTACGGTGTATAGAGTTCTAGGACTAGAGTCAGGAAGAACTGAGTTCAAATCCAGCTTGAGATATTTTCTAGCTCTGCAACCCTGAGCAAATCATTTAACCTCTATCTGCCTCAGTTTCCTCAACTGTAAAATTGGAATAATAATACCATCTACCTCACAGGGTTGTTGTGAAAATCAAATAAGTTAATATTTTAAAGCAATGAGCATAGTGCCTGGCATATAGTAGGCATTTAATAAATGCTTATTTCCTTCCTTCATATCCCTTGATGATTGGAGAATGTGGGTTCTTATGGATTTGAATCAGTTACTTATGTATCTTGGAAATGAGACCTTTATAAAAGAAATTTGCTACAAAGATATTTTTCCATTTAAATGTCTTCTTTCTAATCTTAGCTAAATTGTTTTTGTTTGTGCAAAAAGCTTTCTAATTTTAGATAATCAGAATTGCCCATTTTATCTTCTACAATGTTTCCTATCCCTTGTTTGGTAAGAAACTCTTCTGACTATAAAGCTGAAAGGTAATTTCTTTATTCCTCTAATTTGTTTATGATGTCACCCTTTCTGTCTAAGTCATATATCCATGTTGAGAGGTGTTATTCTAAATCTAATTTCTATCAGAGTGGTACCCAGTTTTTTCCAGCAGTTTCTGTCAAACATGAGTCCTCAAACCAAAACTTCCATTCACATCTTCATTCCTTTTTCAGGCTGTATTCATCTCTAGCACTTTCTCTACGATGACACTACTACCTGAGGATCACCCCTTTCAACTCTCTTTTATGTGTTGTCTTGCTCCATTAAAATGTAAGCTACTTGAAGGCAGGGACTGTCTTCCTTTCGGCATTTATTTGTATTCCCAGAACATAGAAGGCACTTAATAAATGTTGTTGTTGTTGATGATGATGATGATGTAGCTGGGGTCTTTGGGATTATTGAACACTAGCCTGCTAGGTTTGTTTCTATATGTTGTATATCTTATCTTTTCCACTGTTCAACCTCTCTATTTTTTAAACATTACTATGTTATTTTGATGATTACTATTTTGTAGTGTAGTGTGAAATCTGGTATTGCTAGGTCTCCTTCACTTCCACTTTTTTTCATCATTTCCCTTGAAATTTTTGACCTTTTATTTCTCCAACTGAATTTCATTATTGCTTCTATAATTCTATAAAATAATCTTTTGGTATATTGTTAGGTATGACACTGAATAAGTAAATTAATTTTAGTGTTGTCATTTTTATCACACAGACTTTGAATTACTCATTAGCAATTTATTTCTTTAATTTTTAGTAATTAACATTTCTCTAATTTTTCTGTCTTTATTTCCATAATCAGTGTTTTGTAGTTGTGTTTAGGTAGTTGTTGAATGTATCTTAGTAGGTACTCTTGAATATTTTATATATGTATATATGTGTGTGTATGCATACATATATACATATATACATGTGTATATATTCTGTGGTTGTTTTAAATGGAATTTCTCTTTCTCTTTCTGCTGGCTTTTGTTAGTAATATATATTAATTCTGAATTTATGTGGATTTATTTTATATCCTGTAAATTTGCTGAAATTATTGTTTTGATTAAATTTTTAAGAAAGTAACACAAAACAGAAGAGGCAACCAAGCACCTAAGGTCCAGTCTTGGGTTCACCTAGACAAGCACAGGTTCTCACAGCTGCCATTTTGCTTGGGAATACGGGCAGGGGAAGGGAAGCTGCGGCCTGGAGGCCACATGTGGCTTTCTAGGTCCTTGGGTGTAGCCTTTTGACTGAGGTAAAGTTTTACAGAACATATCCTTTTATTAAGGGGATTTGCTCCATGCAGTTTGGATTCAGTAAAAGGGCTGCACTTGAGGACTTAGGGGGTCTTATGTGGCCTCCAGGTAGCAAGTTCCACACCTCTAGATAGGGGAAAGGGAAAGAGAGAAAAATCTTCTCCATCTCTCATTGTAAGTTCAAGTGAGAGCTGGCAAAGTCCCAAATGACATGATTAAAAGAGTAAGAGGCTAAGACTCCAGCTATTTATGCCCTATCCCCAAAACCTTTAAAATGTATTTATTTAGTAGATATTTTGTAAACATGCTTCTCTATGTGTGCTTGATTCTCTCAGCAAATTGCAAGATGTTTCCTTTGCAGTATCAGCTATCTTCTAATGTCCAAGATCCTATAGTGATAGTCGTTTCAAATGGATTAAGCATTTAGTCATGTATTTCTTGTAGGGATCTAGGAAAATTACTTAACTTTCCCTTTAAACTTGTGGCCTTCTGGGATTGTAATGCATGTTATTTTCCCCCAACAGAATGTAAGCTCCTTGAGGCTAGGGACTGTTTAATTTTTGTGTTTGTATCACCAGTTAGGCACTTAATAAATGTATATTGATCGGTTGGCCACCATTATCAGGATCTTATAACAGTGAGGCCCCTCTCCCTTGGCTTCATTTCCAATATCTATTGGCACAAGAACTAGATTCTCTTAGTGACTGGGTGCTCCCCTTCCAGTTGCCTAAGTTGTAGCTATTCTCTGCACTCCTTCTGCCCCCACCAACGTTTAACAAATGCAGGAATTTCTAGTTATAGCTTTCCTTGTGCTACCAACTTTCAAGTTTTGTTGTGAAAATCAAATGAGAAAACACATGGTAAACTATAAAACTCAATATATTAATTTGTTGTCTCAAAGAAATATTATGCTATTACATATCAAAACTCTTCCATAGCATTGCATGAAAATTCTTTCTATTATTATTGTTTCATCTGTGCCTGTTAGCAAAACTATAGTGAGAGGCTTGTTTCATTCCAGAAAAAAATTAGAGGCTAGAACAAAAATATTCTATATGTTATTCGTAGCTATAAGTTACTGAATCTTTAGTCAACCTTCAGCCAAAGATACTGATAGAAGCAGTTGCTCCAAGTACTGTTTCCACTCCACTCCCACTCTAAAGTTCAGATCAGCAGAATGAATTTAGGGACACAATGAGCCTAAAAGGTGCTTCTAGAAAATGTTCCTGATACATACTTGTAGGTACTACTGAGAATTTAGCATGACTTACTAATTATTTTGAATTATGGCTTCTATTAAAATTGAAAGGTATGCATAAGAATGAATTATTGAATGAGTGGACATATCTCTACCCACCCAGCCCTAATGGCCTTCCTTGCCTTCATTTACCTAATCATTTGCAATTAATCACCTGTGAGGTGTATGACATTGTTGTTAGTAACTGGAATGTTGACTTGGTTTCAAGATCCAGAGCCAACTTTGGAGTGAGAACAACTTCTATTCAAACCCTACCTTAGACACATATTTGCTGAGCGACCCTGGGCAAGTTATTCAACAGCTTTAAATAGCTTGGAAGTAATAGTAAGCAATTTAAAAAAGCTTCTAAATGCCCGTTGTTATATAATTTCCTTTTGGGAAGTTATCATATTATGAACAAACTGATAGCAAAGACTTCATTCAAAAGAGCAGTAATAGCCACAAGAACTCAAAAGAGGTGACAATGAGCAGGAGTGGCACCAGGAACATCAAGGCCACAATACAGATACTATGATATCACTTCTGGCACAGTCACCAGTCCTCTTCATGGATCAGGGTCAGCTATTATAGGGTAGCTACAAGGTCCTAAGGTTTTGAGTTTTTTTGCTTTTTTTTTTTGGAGGGGGGAAGGGAGGACAATTGAGGTTAAGTGACTTGCCCAAAGTCACACGGCTAGTAAGTGTTAAGTGTATGAGGCTGAAAGGTCCTAAGCTTTGTGAACAACTTCAGCGAGCTCCTCTCACATCCTCCATTTAAGGGCAGCTATCTCATAAGTTCCCACTCTGGCAGCTTTCCTGTATTTTATTATTGTCTCCAAATTTATTCTCCTGCAAGACCGCATCAACTCTGAAATTCTCAATTCCTCAGTACCTCTGTCCCTGGAGTCCCTCCTTCCCTCTGATTGGATAGGGTACAGGGAGGACACCAGAGACGACTCCCATATCGTCCATTTAAGGAGGGGGGCCTAGAGCAGCCATCTCATGATTGCACACCCAGCTGCAAAACTTCATCATGATACCTGCAACTGATTTCCGCACCTTGCCCCACCTCCACTTTCAGCTTCTTTTTATGTGTTTTCTTCCCCCATGTATTGACAAGGCAATATTCACAGCACCAACAGCAACTATGAATATGATGGTATAGTTCTAAATCACACATACACACACACACACACAAACAAGACTCTCCATATAGAAGACAGAAGCAAAACATTTATTCTGACACCAGAAAGCCAAATCCCAACATCAGAAAACCAAACCAAATCCATCACAGCAACAAAGAAGTTAATATGCCATAACACAGCAGGGAGCCACTTCATGCCTAGCTATCTCCTTGTCTGCTCCTCTCCTCCCTCCAGCTCTAACTACTCTGACTCCCAGCTTTCTCTGACCTCTGCTCCACCTGTTCAGCAAGCTCCTACAACCACAGGCTCCATGTGATTACATTTAACCTATTAAAGGGCAGGGAAGATCTTCATATTCCCATTACCATTATGCCCCATTAGACTGTGAGCTCCTTGAGCCCAGGGACTGCTTTTTGCCTTTCTTTGTATCCCCAGTACCTAGCATAGTGCCTGGCACATAGCAGGTGATTAATATATATTTATTGACTGATTAATTAAACAGAACTTATTCCAGGGTCCAAGTGAATACTGACACTCGCCCCACAACCACTACTAAATTCATTGTTCTCTAGTCTACCAATCAGAACCTCCCTCTCTATTCTGAGCTGGGCCTGATTTAGACCAATCTCCTGATAGTTTAGGTTCAGCATAGGAACAAAATAAGACACTTGTAGTCCACTCAAAATTTTCTTTCTTTATTTTATTTTCAATTCATGGAACAAAACAAGCATTTCCATAGCACAATACAATAAAAAAGATGATTGCACATGATACTGCCAATCTACCATGTACAACTTGCTATTCCCTCTAAATATACAATAAAGTTATCATGTAAATTTCTTTTTCTTTCTTCCTTCCCTCTACCCCTTGCCCTACAGAGGTCTACCATTGGACACAAATATATATGTAAAATTATTATATAAATGCTTCATTTTATCAGTTCTTTCTCTGGATGCAGATAACATCTTACTTCATATGTCTTTTATTTTTAGTTTGTGTATTTATAATAGTCAAAACGATGCATTCATTCAAGGTCATTCTTTAAAAAATATTGCTATTATTGTATACAATGTTCTCCTGGTTCTGTTTGCTTCGTTCCTCATCATGCAAGACTTTCCATGCCCTTCTAAGATCATTGAGCCCATCATTTCTTATAGCTCAGTAGTATTCCATCATGGCTATATACCACAATTTGTTTAGCCATTCCCCAGTTTCTGGAGATTCCTGCAATTTCCAGCTCTTTGCCACAATGAAGAGAGCCATTATAAACATCCCATTCACATTAAAAGTTATAATTGCTATTTTTGAATTTCCTTCCATCTTATTTTACTCATTATTTTCTTTCTCAGCCTCTCTTTTTACCCTATCCTTAAGGTTCCAACATTATCAGCCCTCCACCCCCACCTGCTTCCTCGCTATTAGTTCTTCCTTTCACACCCCATTTTTATAATATATAAATTATAATATACAAATTTATAATATCTAATAAATATATATTTATAAATATTTATCTATAAATATATAATATATAATAAAAACAAAATTGGGTAGGAAAAGGTAAAAGGGAACAATTGCATCTTTTTACCTTTTCCTATCCAATTTTGTTTTTTTTAGTGTCACTCCATCTTACGCAACTCAGCTCTAACTTTTCTTTCAAACTACCAAAAAAGAGACTTACTCATAACAGGAGGCTATTCAACAAAGATAGATGCTGGGGATATCTCACATTGATTTAGCTGAGCAAAGCTCCCTTGCCTAAGTTACCTACTGTGATCCACTAACCAAGTATCACAGCACCCATGGAGCTCCTCATGACTATTCTGGATTTAGGCAATGAGGAAATGGCATACATAGTCTGAGCCTTTAGTTCCTAAACCAACCAAATCTAAAGAAAGGTCTCAATACCATTGGGGAGGGGTAGAGCCTAACTTGAATGAAAGCAAGGGTTCCCTGGGAACCCCATAAGGGATACCAAATTGCTGCTCCATTCTTCCACAAAGGATGAGTAAGGGTTCTCCCTAATTTTCATCTAGGGACACAGTATGGTCAAGTATGGTCACCAAGTAGGCTAAAATATAAAATCATGTTTATCATAATCATGTAGATAGTTTCATATCCCCCACATCATTAGAAAGCAAGTCACCCACCAATGATTCCACCTCAGTCTCCCAATCTTCCCCTGGTAGCAAGTTGTCTGCATCAAACAAGGGGAAAAGAGAATCAATTGAGAGGGAACTGTGTCATTTCCATAGGATTTTGGAGCCCTGTAAGGGACAGGACTTTTGAAAAACAGATGACTATGTAAGAGTTAAGAAAAGGGAAGGATTTGAAAGTGTTAATTAGGACTATGTGTAAAAATAGTCTAGATTCACTTCCCGGGGACCAGATCTAAGAAACTATGGGGTAGGAGAGTCCTCCCTCCTTCTAGGTGAAGAATCTTCCACCTATTCCTTTCAGATATAATTTTACAAATCTGGGATACCCAGCCATCATAGGAGCATGAGGATATAACTGTTATTTCAATGCAAGTCAGTTCAAGTATTCAACAAGACCAGCCATATAAGGTTGATATGGGAATCACAAAACTCAGTGATTAGGATGGTGACGTTCCCAGTCTTAAACTACCTTTGAGATGAAGTGGGTATCCTTATCAGAAGTGATGTTTCAGCCAGACCTATAAGGAAGAAAGATTTAATTGATTTGCTAATCAAAAGCTGGTCAATAACCATGTGAGATTATGTAGTATTGGTCATTTGGAGATGGGTATTCCAATTGGCATGAGGAGTACCATAGTTAAAAGTAACTATATTGTATTTAGTTAAGGGAATCACATGATATTGCATCAGCCACAAAACGGTATCATGGACTCTTTGTCCAGGTTGGTTATAAACCTGCTTTTCAATCTCTGTCAGTCTTTTAAGAGTGTCAGTTTGGGTGTTCAGTTCAGGAGAGGGTATGTTATTTTTCTAATGGGTGCTGACTTGCCCTACAAATAATTCTATACAGTGGAAGGTACTGGCAAAATTCCTCCATTTGATTCAGACCCCAAAAGGGGAGCCTTTGATTGTCCAGTCTTTTTTCTCCAGGCCCCAGACCACTTAACTAAAATCATGGTTACTTTCCAGGAATTTGTGTAAATTAAGATCTTATCTAAATAATCCCTCAATGATCTCTCACACATGAGCCATGTGACTGCCAATAGGAAAATATGCCAGAACACCTCCCACCCCAACCCTTTTATCTGTCAAGCTCTCCTTTTATTCCCAAGTTAATGGCTACCAAGCTCTAGTTGAACATTCCTCTCTCATATCAGGCAGCGTGGTCAGTGAACCAGAAAAAAGGAAATTCTAAAGAGTTAGGTCCTCATACATCTCTACCTATGAAGGGCTATTGGGCTGGGTCAGTGGGGCCCTTTTTATATATTTCACTGAAAGAACTTTGCACATACTACTGGAAGGACGCTTGCCATAGTATATATGTATCTGATTATACAATCACTCCAACCTCTCTTTTGGCAGAACACTTTCCCTACTTCAAACACAATATAAACTACCATGCCTTCTCTTTTCAACATAGACTTTGCCAGTTGTCATGGAATGGACCAAAATCAAGCCATCCCCTGGTAGTTTAGGTTCAATATTGGAATTAAATGAGACACCTAGAGTCCATCTAATATTTTACAGAAAAAGGTTTACTTAGCCATAGCAGAGAAAGAATGCTCAATTCAATACAGTACTTAGCTTGGGTAGATATAGCCGTCTCTCTTCTCTGACCCCTGTACCACTTTCCATGTGGAAATATGACTGATCAGTAGGGTAAGATTTTTTTAAGTCATACAACTTTGGAACTTATACCAAGTCTGAAGGAACTCAGCTCCAAATAAGAGAGCCTTTTTGTGTATATAGACTAGGGGTTCTTAACCTGGGGTTCATGGATAGAGCAAAAGGGGTCTATGAATAGATTTCATTCAATTATGAATATAGACAACAAACCACAGTAGTTTTAGTACTATTATTGGTTACTTTGTCACTAACAGAAATCACAAACTTTTTCCTGTTATATATTTTTATAGTTGTTGCAGCTATCTCAAAGTATCATTTATGCTTATTGCTACTTCAAAGTTACTATAGTCATTAGAACCGCTACTACAGTGGTTCTCAACCTGTGGGTCACACCCCCTTTGGGGGTTGAATGACCCTTTCACAGGGGTCGCCTAAGACCATTAGAAAACACATATTTCTCTCTTAGGAAGCGAGATACCGCTCCTCTATCCCTCTCCAGGCAGGTCCGCCCATATGCAGATATGTCCACATATGAGTATTAAAGAGTCCCAGCATTAAGAAGGTTGAGAACTACTGTCCTACTAGATCACATATGACCGCAGTCTTCCTCTCTACCGACATTTGTGCTACAGTATATAGGGGGCCAGCTATAGGGCAATTGTGTTGTCCAAACAGTAAACCAAAACAGTTAACCATCAAATGGTAAAGTAATTTAATAGTTCATATCGGTGACCCATACACATTGCTTTCTCATATACTTTATCTATAATTGTTTTTTGATCAGTACTAGGAAGGAGGTAAAATTTTCATTGTTTGTTAAAGTTTTGTGAAACTGGGCTTTTCAAATGAAAATTCTTAACTCTCTGCAATGCAGCATGACCTTTTGTGATACTGATAGGCAAGAAGGCTACAAGTGGAGTCCAGGCAAGTTCAAATTCATCGAACAGTTGAGATAATTATTGAAGTATGTGATTTAAAGTAACTTATTACACAGATTGCATGGTGATAGGGATCATACACAGTGTTGCAAGTTTGGTGAGAATAAAAGTTCTTTTATTTTTGTCTTTGTACTCCTTTTTTTCTATACTTTTTATAAAATGAAGGCATGCCCATGCAAAATGTTGTACCAGGAATCATTGTATATTATTATTTTACAAAAATACCATGAATTAAAGAAAAACTAACTTCTTGAGAAAACTGTGAATGGTATCAGAAATGAGAACCATTTATTTGTAATATTGACTGCCACTGTGCCTACTGTCTGAATGTTACATCTCGCCCATCTCCTAGGATTTGCCAGTACCCTTAAAGAGATCATGGAGCCTGTGGTGGGAGGAGCAAAGCCCTCAGAAAGTTGGTAGTCAGAGCAGTTAGAACTGGAGGGAGGAGAGGATGCACCTAGGGAGATAGGTAGGCTTATGAGTGTTTTCCCCCTGCTGTGACAGTTAGGCTTGTGTTTGTTTGTGGGAAGTCTAAAGGATGGTATGCTTTCATGCTGTGCTATGGTGTATTAACTTCTTTGCTACTATAATGGATTTGACTTTCTGGTGTTTTGCTTCTGTCTTCTATATGGAGAGTCTGTTATATTTTGTGATTGAGAATTATGCCAGCATATTTATAGTCACCATTGGTGCTGTGAATATTGCGTTGGTGCTACATTTGGTGATAAGGATAGGATCACAAAATATTGGACCTCTAGTTGGAGGCAGAAGGGCTGAAGAAGAAGAAATGGATATCCCAGGATGGGAGGATTTACCTTACTCCTCCCAAGGGAGTTGACTAAAAGTACAGGGTTCTGTGAAAACTGGGAACTGAAGCTACAGAAGGGAGAACCTAGAGATTTAGAAACATGTTTGTAAGGATTACCAATAAAACCAGTGAGAGAACTGGAAGGGGTGTGTAGAAGAAGCTGGGTTTTACTAACAGGGTTATCATATTATACGTAAAAGTGGAGACAAACTGTTAGAAGAGAAAACTCAGACAGAAAAAAAATTAGCTATTTTGAATAAGAAATTTTCTGTGTTATAGCATGCAGGCTCTCCTTTAGAAGAGCAAGCTAGATGGTCTCAGATGGTAGAAGTGTGTTTGGCTCAGAAAAAGAAGAAAAATAACTAATAAGAGGAATGTACATGTAGCTCAGGCTGAACTCAGTTGCCATAACAACCACTACCAGGAGAGTGTGTGGGTGGAAAATAATGCAATGCTAAATGATGAGCTTTTACAAGGGCAGAAGTTCTCCCCATACTAAGTAGAAAGCAGAAGAATCAGGGAGGCCAAACAAAGTTCAGTGATATAATTGAGGATTTCACTCACCATGAGGTTACTGATATATTAAGCAGATTCATTCAAAGGAGGGAGAATCATTAGTGTCTTGGATGGTGAGAATCAGTGATGAAGGGGCCAGAGGAGTGTGGGTAGATAGCATGGACTAGATGAAATTTATAGGTATTAGTCAGAATCCTTTTGTACAGCAATCTTTTAGAGATTACCATATTCAAGGAGATAACAATAGGACCAATCTGTTAGCTTTAACTGCGGATAGATGCAATAAAATATATACCACTGATTCTATGTGGCCTACTGTGGACAGACTCTGGTATTCGCTTAGGGACTGTATGAGAAAGTTAAAGGAGGAGGTAATGAAGACAGCTATCATGGTCAGAGATGCAAATGATATCCCCTTAGCAGTTCCTCATAGATATATCATAGTAAAGATATCTCCTCCTGATTGTCAGTACCTAATTCTGACTCTATAATTTGTGAAATAGGGAACCCTCTTTTGGAGGTGCTGGATAAGATTTCACAGCTTAGGGGAATAGAGAAAAGATAAATTCCTTGAGACAGATGACTAAATAACCAGTGGATTCAAAGTCAGAATAGATTGACAAGAAAAGAATTGCTTATTGCTCTAATGAAAGCAGGGGTAGATTTTGGAAGAATTGATGGTATTCCAACTAATGAACTATACAAAATGTATCAAGAAAAGGGGCTTGATATTAGACAGAATAGAACTGTCCCTACAGATCTTCCTGAATTATTGCTATGATAGTGAGTTCATGAACTCCAGAAGCATGGTTGACCCTATATTTGTTTCTTTTTCACTTTTTGTCTGTTAAACTTGTTTGCAAGATTTGTTTCCAGCAGACTTAGTACCCTCCACTTGCAGATGCCTGATCATTTAAGCTGGACGTCACCCCTGTCCATGCCTCTGATGTGTCACCCCTGGACCTGGCATTGACCAAGCTCCAGATGGCAGTTAAAGAACTGACCTCTCAAATGCGACCTCTTGTGTCAACCAAGTTTCAGATGCCAGCTAAAGAACTGACCTTTTGTATTTATTGCAGCTCTCTTTGTGGTTGCAAAAAACTGGAAATATAGGGGATGCCCATCAATTGGGGAATGGCTGAACAAGCTATGGTATATGAATATAATGGAATACTATTGTGCTATAAGAAATGGGAAT
>CM053586.1:200384554-200401869 GCA_028646515.1 Pseudochirops corinnae
TTCCAAGCATTCTTGCTGAAAAAACCAGAACTGAATAGAAAATTTGACATTCAAATACAAGAAGCATGAGAAGGTAAACATGGAAAAGAATTCATAAGGAACTTATCAAAGTTGAACTATTTACATGCCAACATGGAAAAATGACAATTATAACTTATGAAACTTTTCTCAGTTTGAGGATAGTTGAAGGGAATATAAATGTATATATATGTATACATACACATATGTCTATATAGGACGGTATATATGTGTATGAATACATATGTGTACATAGACAGAGGGCATAGGATCAATTGAACAGGAAAGGATGATATTTTAAAAGGCGAAATTGAGAGATGGGAGAGGAATAATATGAGAGGAGACAGGGAGAGACAGAACAGGGTCAATCCTCTCATATAGAAGAGGCCAGGGATAACTGTTACAATGGAGGGGAAGAACAGGAAGGCAAAAGGAAACGGGTCAACCTTACTCTCTTTGAAGTTGGCTTAGGGAAAGAATGACATACACTCTGAATTGGTATCTTGGCCTACAGGAGAGTATGGGGAAAGGGGATGAGAGGGGAGAGGATGGAGGGGAGGGCAGGTTGGGGGGAGGGTTGTTAGAAGCACACACAGGGACAGGGGCAAAGTAGAGAATAGAACAAGAGGGGGGGTGGAATAGGAAGGAGGGAAATATACAGGTATTGGGGTAGGAAGATCCATCTTGCCCTCCCGGAAAGTCAGAGGGGTACCAGGGGAGGATATAGGAGAGAACTGATTGGGGGAGGGGGTATACAGTGGGATGGCTCTTTTGGGAAGGTGGGTAGAGGAAAGATGGGGAGAAAATTTGTAAATCAAAATCTCATGGAAATAAACGATGTAAACTAAAAATTAACAAAAGTTAAGATATTAAAAAAAAAACTACAGCTATTCCTCTCCAGCTTAAACCTGACCCAGAACTGGGTAATTAATGGGTGACAGAGTTGCCAGAGGGCACCCTTTCCTGCTCCTAGTGCTAGTGCAGAGGTTCTTTGAGATCTTTTTGCTCAGGTGTTTAGTTCCCTTACTGTCCCTGGGCACTTGGCTGCTCCCTGCACTGTTGCCACCATAACCCACTACCACGTCTATCTGCTGCCTTATTGCTGCTGCTTCTGCTGCACTGCACCCCAGATCACACCCTAGTGTTTGTAGACCTCTCTGTCTATCTTGTTAAGTTGCCTTGGGCTAGAAAAATGACTGTGACTTATCCTTGGCTTTCTGTTCAGAATTCAGTTTGGTGCATGTTCTAGGTCATTGGAGGAGGATGTGGAGGAGCTAAGGCAACTACAAGCTCTCAATTTGCCATCTTGGCTGTGCCCTCAGTATCAGGCATTTGGCAAAATGATGAATGTACAAAGACAAAAAGGAAAGCTTCTATTACCTATATGAATATATAGTCATAAGCATTCAAAGGAAAATATATTTCCCTAAGGAAAGTAGATTAATCATAAGAGAAAAGGGGGGGAAGATAGAATATTACAGCAGAGAAAAACAACTAATTGAGCTCACTTTAAGCTGGTGGTAGAATCTATGCAAAAAGAAGGAGAATTTCTTATATATGATATTTTAGAGCATCTTTTTTAAAAAATGTAGCAAGGTTAAATTGGTCTATAGGAGGCAGCTCATGAGGCATGTTCAGAGTTTCCATTTCTGCCTTTGCTCAACCATGTAGGAGCTTTTGGACTTCCTTTTATAATTGTGCATGACCCAGGGCTAAAGGGCTTATACTTTTAAGATAATGTGAACTTTGGGATCTGCTTTTATAGCCATGTATGATTCAGGGCTAAAGGGCAATCCTTTAGAATGGTGAAGAGTCCTCTTACTCACTGCTGAGCTGGAAGAACCAATGACTCATTAAGTATATAAAAGAAAGCATATAGCCTCTTCCCCTTCTCTCTTTCTTTCTGGCTGTGAATCATATAGGACTGTTTTGAGTTACTTCCCAAGAGAGGCTTGCCCTAACTGTCCACTTAAACCTTTCCCCTTTCCCCACTCCATGTGGCCATGAGAATATGGAAGGTAAAACACATGTCCTTCCTAGGCAAGCCTGAATCTGGATTTGGGCTGCCTCTTTTGTGTTTGTTTCTTCTTGATATTAGACTGATTAAGTACCCAATATCACATACAAAGATGGATATGACTAGGTTTGGAAGCAAGTTTATGAGTTCTAGAGGACTTTAAGTTCCATTGGAGCAAAATGACAACAGAGGAGGAGTTGTTAGCAACTCTACCATCCTTGGAACGGATAGCCACCAACAGGACTGGCCTAAGACTTGCTATTTTACCAGCAGATATGAATTAGGAGTTGTTTGGACAGTGCTGAATCCAGATGAAATGTAAAATGATTCATTGGCAGTCCTGAAAATTCCTTTAAAATGTGATGAGGTTTAAGTATCAGCCCCTTTGCCCCCAAAGATCATAGCAATAGGAATAAGTTAATCATGTTTGAAATTTGTTTTTGTCAAATACGTTCTTCTGTCTTACATTGCTAGTTGACAAATAAAAAGAGATCAACCTTTTTGGGGAAATCCTAGACATAAGCTTAAGTATGTAACACTGTGGTTGGGATTTAATGAGCTAAAGAGTATGAGAACGTGGAACCTAAGCCCTTCTCATTGGAGATCAGATTCCCCAAGACTAAACTTAATCCAAACTGCATGCCTGGGAAAAAAACAGAGAGTGATGCAGTATCCCAGCCCCTGTAGGCCTAGCAGCAATTTTTCAAGGTTAGAAGTATAATACTTTCCAACTTTCTTGCCCTCCTTTTATTCTCTAAAGTAGGGAGTTATTTAAAGTATTTCCTGAACAGCTGAAGTATGTTAGAAATCTGCTAACATTTTCTACCCTATCACCAAGAAGCCAGAGCTAAAGAAAGTCTTATAAGGAGTGAATTATTTATTTGAACAGCATTACCACTTTTTGCTTGAAGAAGCTAGGTAGTGTGGACATGGGTACAAAATGGTCGTTGGAGTCATACCTGCATTCAAATCCTGCTTCAGACACTTATTAGCTCTATGACTTTGGGTAAACCACTTAACCTCAGCCTCAGTTTCCTCATATGTAAAAATATCCCTATCTCACAGGGCTGGTGTGATCAAATGAAATAATATATTACAAGACTTTGCAAACTTTAAAGCATTACATAAATGTTAGCTATTCTCTTATATTTGAGGAATCTAGGCAGGGTGATCGTGTTAGTTAGATTGGGTTTGTAATTCTTAAACAACCAAAAGCATCAGATTATTCCTTTAACTCATTAGGAAAGAAGAAAAGAGTGTGTTTTGCATTTCAATCAGCAAAGGACAAATGTTTAGGGGGCTCTTACATTACAGGAACTAGGTGTGTATCACAACAAGAATTCTTAGTTAGCAAGAGAAAGCTAGAGTAGAAAGTTTAGAATAAATTTAATTTCTTTTCCTGGGGCAAAATTATATGATGGGTGGTAAAAGACATTAGATCAACATCTTCCCAGGTCTCCTGGTTCACCCCTTCCAAAGCCAAACCCAATGCACAGCATATTCAGAACTGGAACATCAGGAAGATTCCTGTTCATCTGAGCAGAGACTGCACCTTCTACATCAAACAAGAATTGTTACTGAGATGTTGGTGGGGTAAGTGACCTCTATTGCTAAGAGCATCTGGGAAACAACTGGGATTCTTTAGCTAATGAATTCAGCTGTTCTCACTGAGTAAGTTAAAGAAATGGTAACCACAGTATAAATACCACAGAAAAAGTGGTATTTGAGACCTCAAAACAGGGATGGAGAGCTGAGCAAGCCAGCCAGTTCTAGAAGAGAATGCCAGCCTATGTGAATTAAATTTGATCAGGCAGATTTGATGCTTATTATTGACAATTACAAATCATTTCCTAAAGTAGCTGTAGACTGAAGAGTCTAGCTGATAGTTGGTATCTCAGGAGCCAAATCTGTTTCTTACAACCTACCCTGCCTGGATCATAGATTGAGAGCTAGAATGTAATTCAGCAGCCATTTAATCTTATTACCAACTTTTACAGATAAGGAAACTGAGGTCCAGAGAAGCAAAGTCCTTTGCCCAAGGTCACACAGGCTAGTTTCAGAACTAAGATTTATTCCTCAGGTTCCAAATCCAGCATTCTTTTAACTTTCTTCATGTCTAGGAGTGCATCTAGGGTTAAATATGAAAGAGACAAGTCCAAAAAACTGCCATATTTTTTTCCCTATGATGACAGTCTGATACCGTTTTTGTTGTATTTTCTTGTGTCTCCTGAATTTACCTTCAACCAGATTCCATCCTGATAAGACTCTTTATCTGTAAAATATTTGCTGTCTTTTTTGTTTCACTTCTAAATTGTCACTTCTAAATTGCCTCCTCTCCAATACCATCATCGCAACTAATAGAAACCTCCCCTGTAACAAAGAATTAGGAAAATTTAAATATGAAAGACTTAAGGTAATTTCTGAACTGGAACATTAAAGAATATGTATATTTCTCAGCATCACAGTATACCTTTACAAAAAATAGAACTAAGGACAAGAATACCACTAAAGTACAGAGAAATTACAAATAGAAGAAAAATGAGGAGGAGGAGGAGGAGGAGAAAGAAAGAAAGAAAGAAAGAAGAAGAAGAAGAGATGAAGAAATTATTAATGGGGAGCACAAGCAAAAGATATAGAACTAAATAACTTCTCTGACTAATATTTTCTAACTAAATAACTTCTCTACTATTAATTGATCATCTCATTAGGGTTCTTGGTGTACTAGATTATGGAAACAACTGAAATGGTTTTATCTCTTGAGCACAGTTCCTATGTTAGGTTTGAGAGGTCATGAAGTCTGGGGAAAAAAATCTGATCCTCTGTCTTGTTAGTCATGTGACCCAAGCCTAAATGTAGATTTAATAATAACAACTGGACAATGGCTAGTTCACAGAACAAATAGTGACAATCAATTACAATGTGAAATACAATAATAATGGTGAGAAAGCAAATCAAAATTTTTGGAATGGTGTTGAAACAGTACTCAGAGGAAAAGTTATATCCTGGAGAACATACATTACCAAAGTAGAAAAAAAAAGAGAATTAATGAAATGAATATGCAATTTTAAATATTAGAAAACCAATAATAAGCCTAATAATAAGCAAACCTAAAATAAAAACAAAAATCTTAAAAATTAGAGATTAGACAAATTAAACAACTAGTCCTTTTGAAACAATTTTTACTATACAAATTTGAAAAAGCAACAAATAGGGGGGAGGCTAAGTGGCACAGTGAATAGAGCATTGGCCCTGGAATCAGGAGGACCTGAGTTCAAATCCAGCCTCAGACACTTAACATAAAAACTAGCCATGTGACATTGGGCAAGTCACTTAACCCCAATTGCCCTACCTTTCCCCCTCCAAAGAGTAAAAAAAAAAAAAAAAAGCAACAAATATGAACATTTCCTTAGATAAAGAACAGAATAATATGGTTACATATAATACTATGAATTTATCACGTATAGATTTTTTTAAGTATATGTAATAGTAATGAAATTTGAAGATCCTTTTTTATTGCTAAACTAAGAGGTACTTAGCACCTAGTTTCAAATTAAGCCTCTGTTAAGGAGACAGAAGGTATGAACTCCTGTTGCTGATGTAACAAGAAGGGGCTGAACAGGGAGGAGCAATACTATATATAAGTAAAAACACTATCTGGGAAAGTCACAACTTCTTGGGATAAGCATTGTGGAGGCAGAGCAGCTGCTGGACTGAAGACTGAACTGAGAATTGAGAAGAACTGAGAAGAGGAATGAGAACTGAGAACTGAGATAATTTCTTGCAGTAAGCTATGTGGAGTCTTGATAAAGTGATTTTGATTTTTTGAACAAAGCTTATGCTGCTGAAGACTTTCGAGGGCTAGCTGGAGCTGCTGAGGAGCTGCTGAATCTGAGGACCAGCTGGAACTGCTAAGGAGCTGCTGAGTCTGAGGACCAGCTGGAGCTGTTGAAGATTTCCAAGGACCAACCAGAGCTGCAGAAGACTGAGGAAGCATGACTGTGGTGCCAGTATTTTGTCTGTTTGTGGCTTTGTTAAGCTTTGACTTCCCAAGGATAGAGACTGTGAAGGATTTAAGGTAGACTGAGCTTTGGCATGGAACAAGAACTGTGTGGAGAGCTGGACAAGGAACTGGGAGCTGTCTGCCTTTGAACCCAGGTGACAGTTTGGTGAATCCAGGTAAGAGCTGGGATCATGGAAGAGGATCCAGGAAGTCACAGTGAAAGAAGGCTTTACTTGGATACTGTGTACTGACTGAGAAGACTGTGATTTACTTGTGACGGAGGGGTGGATGACCTGTGTTTTCTGATGATTGAATAGTGAATGATGACTGAATAGTGACTGATTTGTAACTTAATGTGCCCCATGAGTGAGAACTTTGACTTTTGTATTTTGTGACCCTTAAGGAAGCAACCTCCTTAAGCATGATTGGATGATTGAGTTGATTGAATGATTGAGTTACTAAGTGATTGATTGACTAAATGATTGTACTTCGTCCAAAACTATGTGACCACTGTAGTGAAAGCTATGTGGCCATTTTAGTGATAAGTTGTTGTGAATGCTGTATTTTGATTTTCTGTGATAAGTTGTAATATTGTGAATGCTGTGCCTTGATTTTCTGTGAATGTTTTGCTCTGATTTGTTATTGAATAGAGTGTCCACTATACTATGTAATCAGAACCTTGAAAGCTGTTCATAGCAGCTGTCCTCTGGAAAGCTGCTTGTGCTTGGCTTGACAAATTCACAGCTCCATAAACAATGTAACATGCCTGTGCCTGTCCCCATAGTCCATCCAACAATTGTGGTTGCTCTCTTTAGCATCTTTGAGAATCAAGTCTTAAGTGTGAGAAAACTATAATTGTTTTAATTTTTTTCTTATTTTTAATGATTTGGAGAATATTTAATATGGTTACTAATACCTTGCTTTTCTTCTTTTGAGAAATACTTGTTCATATTCTTTGACCATTTACCTGCTGGAGAATCTCTATTCCTCTTGTACATTTGCATCAATTCTAAACATATCTTATAAATCAAACCTTTATCAGAGAAATTTGCCACAAAGATTTTTCCCAATTAACAATTTTCCTTCTAATTTTAACTGGATCAACTTTATTGGTGTAAAATCTTCTCAGTTTTATGTAGTAAAAATTTTCTGGTTTATCTCTCTAGTGAGGCTCTCTTTTCTTTGGTCAAGAACTCTTTCCCTACACATACTTATACAAACATATCTCTACACAATCATTTATATGGGCTAATTTTCCCCATTTTTCCTCTCTCCTTCCCCTATCCTCCCCACCCCCACTGTAATCCTCTTCTCCACCCTTTCCTTTTTTCTTTTGAGATAGTCAAAATACAACAGAATCACTCTCAGCTCTTTCTCTAATTTGACTCCCTCTATGACCCCTGATTATTAAAGATTCCTGAGTGGTTACATATATTAGCTCCTTATATGAAAATTTAAACAATTTCACCTCATTTAATCCATTATGATTGCTCACTCATGTTTGCCTTCTCATGCTTCCCTTAACTCCTGTGTTTGTATGTTAAATTTTCTACTCAGCTCTGGGCTTTTCAAAAGATATGCTTGGAACTCCTCTATTTCAATAAAGGTTTATTTTTTCCTCTGCAGAATTATACTCTTGGTTGTAATCTAGATCGTTTACTTTCCAAAATATTATATTCCAAGCTATCTTGGGCAGCTAGATGTCACAGTGGATAGAGCACCAGGCTTGGGATCAGGAAGACCTGAGTTCAAATGTCTGAGGCTGGCCTCAGACATTTACTAGCTATGTGATCCTGAACAAATCATTTAACCCATTTGCCTCAGTTGCCTTATCTGTAAAATGGGTATAATAAGAGCACCTATCTTAGGGAATTGTGAGGATAAAATGAGATAACAATTGTAAAACTTTTATGACAATGCCTGGCACAGAGCAAGTACTATATAAGTATTAGCCATTATCTGCTTCTTTTTAGTAATGGCTGCTAAATCTTGTGTGCTTCTTACTGTAGTTTCTTGGTACTTGAATTCTTTCTTTCTATCTGCTTATTGTATTTTTTCTTTCACCTGGGAGCTCTGTATTTTGGTTATAATGATTGTGATGTGACCTTGAATATTTTCATTTTGGAGTTTCTTTCAGGAGCAGTGGATTCTTTCAACTTCTACTTTGCCTTGGTTCTAAGATAGCTAAACAATTTTCTCTGACTATTTCTTGAAATATGATATCTAAGTTCTTTTTTTGTTGATGGCTTTCAGGTAGTCCAGTGATTCTTAAATTATCTCTCTTTTATCTATTTTACAGGTCAGTTATTTTTCCTATGAGATATTTCACATTTTTCTGGGGTTTTTTTCCCCAGTCTTTCAAACTTTATTTTCTTATTTTTTAATTTCTCATTGAGTGATTAGTTTCCATTTGGCTAGTTCAGATTTTCAAAGAGTTATTTTCTTCAATAAGGTTTTATACCTCTTTTTCCAAGTACGTAAGCATATATTTGTATATATCTTCCCTAGCTCATGCTTCTTTTCCCATTTTTTCCTGTTGATCTCACTTGGTTTTTAAAATCATTTTAGGTCTTAAAAAAGACACAACTCTTTTATTCTTCTATGAATTCTTGTCGGACTTGTGTCCAAGCTGTATTTTTCTTTTTTTTTTTTTTAAATTTAAATTTATTTATTTACTTTTAGTTTACAACATTCAGTTCCACAATCCCTTGAGTTTCAATTTCCCTCCCCCTTCTTCTTCTCCCCCCTCTCTCCCCCAAGGCAGCATGCAATCAAATATAGGGTCTCCAGATACCATCATATTAAACATTAGTCAAATTGTAAAGATTATAACCAATGGAGTGAACAGTGAGAAAGAAGAAAGAAAACAAAACAAAAAAAGAGAGCAAGGAGTTTGCTTCAATCTTCATTCAGACTCTGTAGTTCTTTCTGTGGATGTGGATATCTCTTTCCATCATGAGTCTTTTGGAGTTGTGTTATAACCTTGCATTGTTGAGAGGAGCTCATTCTATCAAAGTTAGTCATCACACATACCATGTATCTGTAACTGTGTACAAATTTTTCCTGGTTCTGCTCTTCTCACTCAACATCAGTTTATATAAGTTTCTGCAAGTTTTTATGAAGTCTGTCTGCTCCTCATTTCTTATAGCACAATAGTATTCCATTACATTCATATACCACAACTTGTTTGGCCATTCTCCAATTGATGGGCATCCCCTTGATTTCCAGTTCTTTGCCACCACAAAAAGAACTGCTATAAATATTTTTGTACATACAAGTCCTTTTCCCACTTCTCTGATTTCTTTGGGATACAACCCTAGAAGTAGTATTACTGGGTCAGGGTATGCACTTATTTATAGCTCTTAGGGCATAGTTCCAGATTGCTCTCCAGAATGGTTGGATTAGTTTACAACTCCACCAACAATGCATTAGTGTTCCAATTTTTCCACCTCCTCTCCAGCATTTATCATTTTCCTATTTTGTCATCTTAGCCAATCTGGCAGGTGAGATATGGTACCTCAGAGTTGTTTTGGTTTGCATTTCTCTAATCTAGTCGTTCTCAACCTTCCTAATGCCGCAACACTTTAATACTCATATGTGGGCATATCTGCATGTGGGTGGATCTGCCTGGAGACGAATAGAGGAGAGGTGTCTCAGTTCCTAAGACCGCTGAAAGTATGTGTTTTCCAATGGTCTTAGGCAACCCCTGTGAAAGGGTCATTCGACCCCCAAATGAGTCACAACCTACAGGTTGAGAATCACTGCTCTAATCAATAGTGATTTAGGGCATTTTTTCATATGCTTATAGTTATCTTTAATTTCTTCCTCTGAAAACTGTCTGTTCATATCCTTTGACCATTTATTAGTTGGGGAATGACTTGTATTCTTATAGATTTGACTCAGTTCTCTGTATATTTTAGAAATGAGGCCTTTATCAGAGATGCTGGTTGTAAAAATTCTTTCCCAATTTTCCACTTCCCTCTTAATCTTGGTTACACAAGCTGTATTTTTCTTTGAGGCTTTGCTTGTATATTTTTTGGGAGTAATTTCCTTTTTCTTCTTCATTTGTGTCTTATGCTTCTCTGTTGTCATGATATCTCTTTATGGTAGAATTATTTTTTTGTTTATCTGCTTGCTTGCTTGTTTTTCTAGTTTACTTGACTTTGGATTTTATATTAGTGCTGGGCTCTGTACACTGGTTGTGGGGGTTGGCTAGTTTTTGTCCTTTTTACTTTCACAGTTCAGGCTGGGGGCCTAAAAACTTTCAATGCTCCCAAAGTGGTGTGATCTGCCTTCCTGGTCTGAATTCTTCAAGTTTTTAATCCCAGTTTGGGTCTATTGGCTTGTCCCAGGGAGTTTCTCCTTCTCTGCTCCTCTAATTTGATTGTGGTGTGACCTTTTAAATCTAGGTTATATATCCATTTGGATCTTATTGTGCCATATGGCATAAGAGGTTGGTCTAAACCAAATTTCTACCAACCTGTGAATTCTTATCCCAATAGTTAGAATCCTTCGGTTTACTCAGGAGTATTCTTCTGGCTCTTATGTATCTAATCTATTCTATTGATCTAATTTTTTTTTTAACCAGAACCAAATAGTTTGATGATTACTACTCTATAGCACAATTTCAAATCTGGTGCTAATCAACTTCCCCCCCCCCCTTTTTTTCCCCTCTTATTTCCCTTGAGGTCCTTGGCCTTCTTTTCCTCCAAATAAATTTTGTATTATTTTGTATAGTACTATAAAGTTTGATTAGCTTGTGAACTAATGTTGCCTGTTGAGCACTGCACAACTTCTCATACCTTGGAATCAGATTGGATACTGCTACATTCATTTCCTGTTCCACACTGATTTTCCTTGCACTGCTTATTTTTTTCCCCATAGCAAATGCTGAAAACCCAGCTTCTCAAAGATATGAAACAGATATACTTTGCTATAAGAAACATTGTGTGTACTTCTTTCTCAAAGAGGACCAATGTTATCAGGAGGGTGACGTCTTGACCTGCAAGCAAATTGGACTTAGGTGAGGCAGGTCTGTGCAAAGTCATCAGCCTCATTCTCTCCTCCAAAGTCATGTGAGTCCAATGGCAAGACATAAGTCAGGATGACTGGCAATAGCCCTGAATGCAGCGGGAGACTGCAGCCCACTTAGCTTAAAAAACTAAAGTCCTTCCCAGGTTTCAATTTGTGTGAAGCAACACTCATTCAGTGATTAAAGGCTAGGTAAAAGGAGACAAAAGATGGCCTAGTTTACCTTCTCAAAAGAATCAATCTGGGAGGGGAAGACCCTCAGGGTTTCTGGCCAGAACAGAAATAATTGTTATTTAGACTCACTCTGAGCCATCAAAACCCAAATAATGATCAAGTGAGGCTTGGGCTAAGACCTATTATTGGCCAATCAGTGAGAGCCAGAGTGATTTGGGTTTAAGTTTAATGGCATAGTCAAGTAGCTCCATTTGAATCCCAATGGGTTTTATCAAAGTCTGGTTTTTTCAGAGCTATATTTCATGAAATCATGAATGAAAACCACCTAAGACAAAAAGAGTTAATTGTCTCAGTTTTTTTTTTAATGATAGAATGAATAAGTAGGGAAGAAAAAAAATCTAGCTCCTAAACCCCAAGTTATCTTGGGAGATTTAGGTGACTAAAATTTATATTCTTTTGGACAGAACACCCATATGTAAGGGTATGATTTCCCATGTGGATAGAAAGGAGGAAGAGGTGGAAGAGGAATAGGAGGAGGAAGGAAGGAAGGAAGGAAGAAGGAAAGAAGGAAGGAAGGAAGGAAGAAGGAAAGAAGGAAGGAAGGAAGGAAGGAAGGAAGAAGGAAAGAAGGAAGGAAGGAAGGAAGGAAGGAAGGAAGGAAGGAAGGAAGGAAGGAAGAAAAAATAGCAGCATTGCACAACTAGAACTGGCCAGTTGGGTACCCAGTGGGGCAGCTACTAGGACTCACAGACTGCTGTTTGTCCTCTGTTCTCTAAGAGGACCAATGACATCAGAAGGGTGATAGCTTGACTTGCAAATGAACTTAATTTAAATGAGGCAGGGCTGTGCAAAGTCATCAGCCTCGGTCTCTCCTCCAGAGTCGTGAGAGCCCTGTGGCAAGACTAGGTCAGGATGACTGGCAATGGCCCCCTATAAGAAATGATGAATATAACGAATACAGAAGGGCATGAAAAGATCTACATGAATCGAGGCAAAGGAAGTAAGCAGAGCCAAGAAAGCAACATACACAATTACTACAACAATGAAAACTGAAAGAACTGATGGGGTACAGGCTCTGGGAACCCCCTTGAATCTTCCCACTCCAAAAATAGACAGTTGCCTGAGGCCATAAGCCTTTCATTATCTCTAGGCCCAAATCTCTGATAACTCTTAACCTAGCCTAGCCCTCCATTGTCCAGCTTTGATACTATACCCAAACCTGTTAACCAGGTAGCCTTCAGCTACTTCTCACCCTTAATCCCATTCTCTTGATTCCTGGAGTCTGACCTCAGTCCCATCAAGATTCTCCTTAGACTCCTCAAGACCCTCCCCAAGCCCCTCCTCTAGACCAACCCTAAATCCCCCCACAATCTTTCTGTGTATAAAATCCATCTTTCCTCCATGAAGTTGCTGAGATTCAATCTAGCTCAGACTCAGTCTGTGTCAGATTCTTCTGGCCCACTTGTCAGTTACAAACATCACAAATGCTCAGGTTCCTTAAGAGTCTACTACCCATTATTGGGGCAGCTAGGTGACTCAGTGAATAGAGCACTGGTCCTGGAGTCAGGAGGACCTGAGTTCAAATCCAGCCTCAGACACCTGACACACTTAGTACCTTGGGCAAGTCATTTAACTCCAATTGCCCTGCCTTCCCCCCTCAAAAAAAAAAAAAAAAGAAAATTTCATTTGGGGGTGGATAGGTGGCACAGTGAACAGAGCACCAGCTCTGGAGTCAGGAGGACCTGAGTTCAAATTCGACCTCAAACTCTTAACACTTGCTAGTCATGTGACCTTGGGCAAGTCACTTAACCCCAATTACCCTGCAGTCCCCAATCCAAAAAGCAAAAAAAAAAAAAGTCTACCCATTATGGCAAATCTTTAATAAACTTTGTTTTACTTTGGCTGAGAGAAGGCTTGAGTAGAATTCATTCTGCAGGACCCAGCATATTGGTATTTTAGGGTCTTGAGCACCTAAAGCCTAAACCTCAATAGAACAACCATAAAAGAAAAACGAAAGTGAATGTTACAATATTACTTTTTTTAAAAAAAAGCATGTCTTAAAAGAAGAGATATGAGAAGAAATTTCCATACCATCCCTTTGCAGAGGTGGGAGATCCACAATTATTGTATCTTGCACATAGTTTTAGGCTTAAAATACTTTTACAAATATATATTTATCTGCTAAGCTGATTTTTTTTCCTCTTTCTTTTTTTGGCTTTAAAAAATACTATTTGTTATATGGCATGGCTCTCTGCAAGGGGGAAAGACACTGTGGAAAACTATATTGATGTAAGAAAACCCAAAATAAATAAAAATTTTGTTTAAATGGAAAAAAGTAAGCTCACCTCTAGGTTGCTAAACTTGTTAACACTTACAGTTTGTGGAAACTTAATTATTGGGATTATTGTCATTGAGATGTATTGCTATCTCAGTTCAAGCTAAGGGGGAGTCCATAGCATAATTAGAGTAGATAGAGAGAACAGCCTAGCCATGGTGTGTGTGAGTTAAAGCCGGCTGTCTCACTGAATATATCGTTTCCTTCTCCTTGATTTGGTTTACTCCTCTATAAAATAATCATTCTGATAAAGAGTCCAATAGAAACATTCCTATAAAGTGTTACTTCATATTTTAGAGCCTTCCAAAGGTACTATAACAATTGTAATAAGAAATTCAATCAGAGAAACAAAAGGACAAGAATAATGGGAGAAAAAAGTGAGAATGAAGCCGCACCAGATCTCAAACTGTACTTCAAAGTAATATTTTTCAAAACTATTCAGTACTGGTTTATAAATAGAAAAGCTGATCCTTGAAACAGATTAGCGACACAAAATACAAAAGCAAATACAGTTGGATAGTGTTCAATAAAGCTAGAGACTCCAGCTACTGGTGTCAAGGGCTACATTCAATAAATTCTTCTAGAAAAACTAAAGAGCAATCTGGCAGAAATTAGGTTTAGACCAACTTTTCCCACCACTTATTAACCATAATAATCCCCAAATAGATACATGAATTATATATAAAAGGTCATATCATAAACAAATTAGAAGAGCAAGAAATGAGATAACTATTACAAACATGAATAAAGAAAGAATTCTTTATCAAAGGGTAAAGAGAATCACGAGAGATAAAATGGACAATTCTGATCACAAAAATTTTAAATTTTGCACAAACTAATTTACTTAAAATTAGAAGTGAGATAGTTAACTAAAAAAAGACTTTGCAGAAAACTTCTCAGAAAGGTTTGGTATTCAAGATATGCATAGAACTAATTTCAGCAAATACAAGAACAATTTGCCAGTAGATAAATGGTCAAATCATATGAATAGGCTATTCTTAAAATAAAAAAAAGCAAACTATCAACAGCTTGTGAAAAAATAGACTCCAAATCATTAAGAGGCACATAATAAATCCTTGTTGCTTGTTGACTTGAAATATTTTTTAAAACTTTTTTTTCAATTAATGAAAATCCATCTTTTCTTCCTCCCACCTCCTACCCCAGCTCCACTGCAAAAGCAAGAAAAACAAAACCTCATAACAAAAATGCATAGCCAAGGAAAACAAATTCTCATTGGCCACATCCAAAAAAAGATACGCGTCAAACTACACCGTGAGTCAGTCCCTGCTCTGTCAGGATGTGAACAGCTTGTTTCATCGTGGGTCCTATGATATTATGGTTGGTCATTACATTGATCAGAATGGTGGTGAGAAAGGACCATGCTCAGCACTAGTGCTCTATGTTTGATTCAATCTGCTTCTGTTCACAGCTCTTCTCTTTCTTTTCCCTAGAGTTATGTTACAGCTTTTTATCCTTTTTTTTCTTTCCTTAGGACTAATCCCTCCCTTAATTTACTGTCCCTCTTATTTCTTGCTTTCCTTTTCCTCTTCAGTTTCCCTGTTGAATTAAAAGTATTTTTGTACCCAACTATGTATCTGTTTATCTTCCCTCCTTTAACCAGTTCTGCTGAAAGGAAGGTTCAAGTGTCACCCATTCGTCCCACCTCTTTCTCCTTGTTTGTGTAGTATTTGACTTGCACACCCAAATTATGTGAGATAATTTCCCCTACTCTTTCTATCCCCTTTCCCCCTTCCCTCCCTCTTTTGTCCTTCTTCCCCCTTCTTCTAAAATGATCAAAACAAGCAAACAAAAAGATACTCTCAGACTCTCTGTATTATTAGACTCCCTCCATGACCTCTGATTGTTATAGGGTTCTAAGAAATATTTATCATCTTTCCACTTTAGAGTACAAAGAGTTCATATTTGTTTACTCCCTTGATTGTTCACTCATGTTTCTCATGATCTGTTAATATTTCAAAGTTTCTATATAATTCTGGTCTTTTTGTCAGTAATGCTTTAAAGTTCTCCATTTATTAAATATCCATTTCCCACCCCCCCTTAGTTGGATTATACTTGTTTTTTTCTAGATAAATTATTCTTGGTTGAGGGGCTATATTTTTTTGCCTTTTGAATTGCCCCATTACATGTTAATGCCTCCCTTATAGGGTAGTGTCTAAATCTTGAGCAATAATGACTGTGGTTCCTCTGTTTGCTGTATTTTTTTCTTGGATCTGGAAGCTCTGGATTTTGGCTGATATTCCCAGGAATTTTTATTTTGAGGCTTTTTTTAGGAGAGGATCAATGGAGTATTTCTGTTTGCTTTGCCCTCTGGTTCTAATAAATCAGGATAGTTTTCATTTATGCGTTTTTGAAATAGGATGTCTGAGTTCCCTTTTTTGGTCTTGGCTTTCAAGAAGTCCAGTGATTCTTAAACTCTCTCCTTGATCTATTTTCCATGTGAATTGGTCTTTATATATTTTGCATTTTCTTTCATTTTTTTCCAGTCTCTGGACTTTGAGTATTTCTTATTGTCTCATGGAACCATTAACTTCTATTTGGTCCATTATAATTTGCAAGGAATGTTTCTTGAATAAGGTTTTGTTTTTTTTTTTTTACCTATTGTATTAATAATCAGTTCTTTTTCCAATTCTTTCTTCCATAGCTCTCTTTTCTTTTCCAGTTTTTCCTTTAGTGCTCTAATTTATTTTCCAACTATTCCTTCTAATACTCACATTTAATTTATAAAAATCACTTTTAGCTAATTTTTTTAAAGAATTAATTTTATCCCTTCCAGGAATTCTAGTTGAACTTGTGCCCTAGCTATATTTTTCGTGGAGGCTTTGCATGTAGATATTTTTGAATAATTTTCTTCTTCTAAGTTTGTGTCTTGAGCATCCCTGTCACCATAATAATCCTTTATGATGGGATTCTTTTTGTTTTCCTGTTCTTCAGCTAGTTCCTGACTAGGCTTGATATTAGGACTAGGCTCTATATACTTCTGGAGGGAATAGCTGGGCCATGCTTGGTCTTGTTTTATATCCTCTTGGGTCCTGCTGCTACTTTCTCATTTGGTGTTGCTTTTCCATAATCTCAGTGACAGTTCAGACTTGAAAGCTTTCAGTGCTCAGTTCAATGGTTTTGGTCCAAAGTATAGTGGGAGAATTGCTCTTCTGGAGTTAGCTCTGCAACTTCCTAAGTTTGGGTCTGAGTAATACAGTTGTGGTCTTGCCCCTGGTTGGAACTCCATTAGACTGAATTCAGCCCTTATCACCTAGCTGGAAAGCTCTGCATAGTGAACCTGCAGGCTCTCCTTTGATACCAGGGTTTCATACCCTAGTCATTCTGCTGCAAGCTTTAGATTAAGATGTGGGCTGAATCTGAGACTCTGCTTTATTCCCAGCGTCAACTGGATTGTACCCAGTTGTACAACTGTATAAATGGTACTACTGTACCACTACAACTGCTGGTAATTTGGTCCTTACTTGATACATAACCTAAGGTCTGTGACCACTCCTTACCCTGGATTAACATGTTGCAGATTCCTGCCTCCATCCATACTAGATCTGTGACCCAGAATCAGATAGTGAATGACAGATCCTTTCAGAGGTAGAACACTCTGTATGGAAATGATTACACATACACATACTTATACATACATATACATATAGTATCAGATTTTTTTTTTCAGTGCTCCCCTTAATGTGTTGGCCAGTTTTGTTGAACTTTTTTTTTTTTTTTTT
>CM053586.1:200402369-200427752 GCA_028646515.1 Pseudochirops corinnae
CTGTTTTGTCATTTTAGCCAATCTGACTGGTGAGATGTGGTACCTCAAAGTTGTTTTGATTTGCATTTCTCGAATCAATAGTGATTTAGAGCATTTTTCCATGTGCTTAAAGATATCTTTAATTTCTGCCTCTGAAAATTGCCTTGAACTTTTTTTTTATTCTTTGTTATAAAAGATGGCTTTCTGGGAAAAGGAAGGGGAAAGGATACATTAAGAAATATAGATATTTTAAAATAATTTAAAATTAACAAAACAAATTAAATAGTGGTCACATTCGCTGCTTTAGTATACCACCTTTCCAAAACCAATAAGATGGAAGGAGAATTTTAAAAATCTTTAAAAAAAATTTTTTTTTAACCTTTTCTTCTCTCAAGTTTCTCACACAATTTCTCAATCTTTGTTGGTTCAGGATATTGACTCACACATTGACAAAATAGAAAATGTTTGCCTTAAATGTCCTCTCTTCTCATCTATATCTCAGACTTCTTTGACATCATCCTCTTAATTCTCTCAGATAAAGAGACAGCTCTTTGTTTTGTTTATGAATCAACAAATTTTTATTAACTACCCTGTGTCAGATACTGGGAGGCACTGGAAACACAAAAACAAAATTCTCTTTAAGAAGCTTATATTCTTTGCTGTTAAAAAAAGCAGTTTTGATAGATACCCTTTGATTCAGATCCCTCTGCTAGGCTTATACCCTATGGAGGCCATTGGTAAGAAGAAAATCCTCACATACATCAAAATATTCATAGCAGCACTTTTTGGGTAATAAAGAATTGGAAATAAAGTAGATGGCCATTAATCAAAGAATGAGAAAAAATTGTGGTACATGAATGTATTGTAAGAAATATTACTTAAGACTACTAGAAAGTTCTATATGAACTTATACAGAATGAAGCAGAGCCAAGAAAACAATACACATTTGCCTACAACAATGTAAACAGAAATACACACACATATCTCAGAAGTGAATGCTACAAAACTATAATGAAAACTGTGGCCCCAAAGAAGACATTGGAGATTCCATTCTTTGAAGTCATTTGTTTGCAGAGGTGGGAGGTCCAGGAGTACAGTACATTATACATTGCACATATTTTTATCATTTTTTTGTCTTTAAAAATATTATGTTGTGGCTCACTGGGAGGGGATACTGTGGACGATTTTCTTTTTATAAAACTAACAAAACATATTTGAACACTCCTGCATAGTTTTTGTTTTATTCTGAACTTAAACATAAAAAAGAGCATTTCTGTGTATGCAGAACACAAAAAAGGATTGTATACGAAAGTGCAAGTCTTCTATTTCATACTACTTGCTTTTTAAAAAGAAGTATATAGGGGCAGCTAGGTGACACAGTGAATAAAGCACTGGCCCTGGAGTCAGGAGAACCTGAGTTCAAATGTGACCTCAGACATTTAGCACTTACTAGCCCTGTGACCTTGGGCAAGTCATTTAACTCCAATTGCCCTGCCTTCCACCTTCCCCCCTCCAAAAAAAAGCAAAAAAAAAATTATATATATAATTTCACTGTCCTGTTTCACTGTGCTTCCTTCTGTCCTCTTCTGTACGTTTTTAAAAAAGATTTTCTTGCCGAGAGGTGACTCTTTCCAAGACCAACTGCTTTACATGGTCCTTTAATCCTTTCCTATATTCTCCAATGCATTTCCTTCACAATAATTCCTTTTTCTCTAATGATCAATTTCTACAAATAACATCTCTGCTGCTTAGAAATGCATTCTAGTCTCTCCTTAAAAAAGAAAAAAAAACAAATACCTCACTAAGCCCTACTATTCCCCAAACTATTGCTGTTTCACAACGGCCCTTAGAAAAAGCTAGTCATGACCATTGCCTCCACTTGTCAGTCAATCCTTTGCAATTTTGTACCTACCTCAACACTCAACTGAAACTCTCTGCGTTTAACACTACTGACCACCTTCTCTTTTTGGATATTCTCTTCTTTAGCTGTTGCCAAGGCTTGTTGATTTCACCTTTGCAGTATCTTTTTAATATACACCCCCATCCCCCTTCCTCTGATACTGTCAACCATCCTGGTGCAGGCCCTCCTCTCTCCATGCCTGAACTATTGCAATAACTTGCTGATTGGTCTACCTGCCACAAGTCTCTCCCCACTCCATTCTACCCTACATTTAGCCACCTGTGATTTTCCTTAAAGCTCAGGCCCAATCATGTCACTCCTTTATTCATTTAACTCCAGTGGCTACTGTTACCTCCAGGGTTTAATTTGTAGTTTAAAGCCTTTCATAACCTAGTCTCCACCTACCCTATTTCTTATACTTTGCACATATCCTCGCCCCATCCCATTTTCAATCTCCCCTCAAGTACTCTTTGATCCAATATTGGGCATGCCTTTTCCCCTTGCCGAAAATGTTTTCTCCACATCTCTCTAGCTTTGGCTTCCCTTGGGTTTAAGTTCCAACTTAAATCATATGTTCTATGGGAAGCTTTTCTCAATCCCACTTAATTCTAGTGCCTTCCCTCTGTTGACTATTTCCTATTTATCCTTGTATATAGCTTGTTTGTATGTAGTTTGCACAGTCTCCTAGATTCTGAGGGTAGGAACTGTCTTTTTGCTTTTGTACCCCCAACATAGAGCACAGTGGCCATTTCCTTCTTTCCCCCAATTAATCCAAGGGTAGAATAAAACTAAAAAGTAAAAATTATTAATGTTTCACTATTTTAACACATTTGTATTTGCTACAATGTTGAGGACCTACAGGTACATCTAATGTTAAACCACCTTGAACAATTCTTCACAATAGCAATTGCGTTATAACTTTGACAGAATTTTTTAAGAAAAATCAGTAACATCATTCTGAGACATTTAGTAAAGCTGAAGTCTGATCCCCAATGACAGCTCTCTTGAGTACACCTGTTTCTATGTCTCCACACTTACCATATACCATATGTTACTATGGAATATCCCCTGAAAAAATTGTTTCACCCAGCACTTTTGTGGAACCAAATAACCCCACACTAGGCAGGGCATAGTAGTGTTGTAATGATTTGTCTTGCTTTTACATCTAGGCCATTGTTGCAAAAATTATGTGCACCACCTACACGTTTTTTATGAGTTAAAAAAATGCTACAAAATGACTTGTGACTCAACTCGTACAACGCATAACTTGTATTTTAAAAAGTGTCAGACAGGACACTGGAACCCAGGATAGGCTCTTCCCTACCTGCAATTTCTCAAGTATAGAGAATTAGTGGATGAAGAAATTAAATGTCTTCTACCAATGCATGTCAGCATTTTTTCTGCAACTTAGTCTTAACAGCTGACTAGAGGCTAATGGATTAAATTTCAGGTCACATAAACAGCATGTATGTTAGGAAGGACTTCAAGGTCACTTATATATCCACTCATCACACATTTTAAAATCCATCCACAAATCCAAAATCTACTGAAGATTGATGAAATGCAACCAAATTAGTAGTAATCTCAAGGAGTTTAGTATATTTCTATAATTATAATTTTGTTTAGGAAATTTAGTTTATTAAGTTTTTAAGAAATTACAACTATATGGGGCAGCTAGGCAGCACAATAAAGAGAATACCAGTCCTGGAGTCAGGAGGACCTGAGTTCAAAATATGGCCTCAGACACAACACTTAACTAGTCCTGTGACCTTGGGCAAGTCACTTAAGCCCAATTGCCCTGCCCTCCCACCATAAAAGTTAGAATACAGAATATTGGGGTGGCTAGGTGGCACAGTGAATAGAGCACTGGCCCTAGAGTCAGGAGGACCAGAGTTCAAATTTGAGATCAGACAATTAACACACAAAAAAAATAGAAGCAACCTTTGAGATCAGTAAGAATGAATTACATTTACATTAATAATGAAGCAAAGGGGCCTGCCTGCCAAATACTTGAGTGGACATTTGAACCAGTGTTTCCATATTCACTGCTTTTTCCATGCTGCCTCTACTGTCAATGTTTTTTTTCTTTTTAATTGATTTATTTACTTTTAGTTTACAAGATTCAGTTCCACAATTCCCTGTTTCAAATTTTCTCCTCCCCTCCCATGGCAGTATGCAATAGGATCTGCAAATACTTTCACATTGGACATCAGTCTGGTTGTTTAGAAGGGTTGTAACCAATGGAGTGAACAATGGGAAAAAAGAAAACCAAACATGAAAAAGAATGATAGCATGCAGATTGCTTCAGTCTCCATTTAAACTGTTCTTTCAAGATCTTTCTCTGAATGTAGATATCTCCTTCCATCCTGAGACTTGTAGAGTTTACTCTCAATATTTAATATTTACTCTATGTCCAGCAATGGCAGATGAAATCCACCTTAAAATTTAGGTTATATTCAGATATCCATACGTTTTTAAGATTTGGAAAATTTTGCAATTATTTCGTTTGATTCCTATTTTACAGATGAATAAATAGGATTGGATGGTTTATTCCTTGATGTTCAACTAATATCTGGCCCTGGTTTCTATCTTTCAGCCAGGATAAGAAAAGCCTCTGGTACTGCTAAGCACTTTCAAAAAGAACCTAAGACAGGAAGAGTCTGTTCTGGTGCCTGCCCTCTCAAGGAGGATCCAAGCTCCAAGGGTCACTTGACCTTTCTTGCCCAACCAAATCTATGAAGATTTAAGCATTTACTGGAACCCAGTCTGACTGTAGCATTCTACCACCCAAAACATTTATATAGCAAACTATATGGTTTTTAATACCATCCGGAGTTACACAAAGGAAAACTGGCTAGTTTTAAAAAGCCTTGATTAAGGCTTACAAGTCAGAGAACATGCTATATTGAAGACCGAGATCAAGTTACAACTTGAAAATGGCTAACACCGTGCTAGAACAGAAGCAAAGTTGAAAACAGAAATAGAGGAAAGAGCCAGAAATCAGGAGGAATCAAACTTGATTCCAAGATAGGGAGAGGGTACTGAGGGACAAGTTGCCTAGACACAGCAGGGCAAGGCCCATTAATTAAGTTCTGATAGATCAAGAAAACGTAAGCAATTCAAGTTTTTAGGATCCCCCCCCCAAAAAAGATTTTTGTCTCAAGAGCTGGGGATGGGGCACGTTCTTAGGACTCATATTCCAGCCTCATCTTACAGATGAAGTAATTAAGACAACAGATGTTAAATTACTTGTGTCACACAGGTATTATTAAGAGGCAGAGCTATAACCCCCAAAACTAAATCTTTCCCCCTGAACCATATTGCCTCCTCGATAGTCAAAGTTAAAGAATATTTGTACTAAACTGATGGCTGAGGAATGACATGGAGGCAAAAAGCTAAGAGTGAGAAATCCAGATGACAGGGCCCAGGTTAGTAGAGCAAATGGGGGGAAAAAAACCCAAAACCCAATGAGAACATTTTAATATTCTACCTAAAGGTTAAAGGTGGCTGACATTAAAGTTTAGGTGAAACTCTCTGGATAAATTTCACATACTTTTAGAAAAGGCAAGGGACAACAAGTACAGAGTGTACAGAAAGGAGATTAAATTTACATTTATACAGCAGTTAAAACCTAAGAGTGTTTACAGATTAAGAGACAATAGTACAAAACGGCAAGGAAGGAAATCTGGGTGGGAGGAGAGAAACAGTTAAAAATGAACTTTAGAATGCCCGATAAGTCTCACATTGGAAATTGTTTATTTACTAAGGTACAATAATCAGAATAGAAACACAAACATCTCTTCCACTATAGTTTGAATCTACCATCATACTGAGTTGACAAAGGCTGTTATGAATAAATGCAGGCTCTGCTGTATCCTACATAAGTTGGGTTAGGATAATCAACCTGGCCTAATGGTAACTGCTAGTTATTAAGACTAGAAGCCTAGTTTTGGAAAAGTTTAGAGTGGGCCAGCCACAAAGTCATGGATTTTCCGCCAAATCAACTCTTTAAAAACTACATTCTTCAGGTTACAAATTCCATTTATGGAGTAAATAACCACATACAAAATTCACAGATCCTTGGAATAGAATCACCACTTGAAATAGAATCTCCCACTTTTCTTGGACTAAAAGGTAGCACCCATTTAAAAATGTGATAAATTAGGCAGGCTGAGGTAAGGCAGTGTGGAATTAAGTTTTTATTTACAGGACACTGCGAGACAGGAAATTCCACATAGAAATAAGAACCCTATTGAGGATAGAGGTTTCATACAGTATGTACACAGTTCCAACTGTTCAAGTTCAAGTATGCATTAGTGCTACATTAAAAGTCACATTTAAAAAAAGATCTTAAATTGGAGAGACAGTAAGACAAAATTATACCAAGAACAAGGCATACAAGACTTGAAGGTCTGACTGTAAAATCTAAAAGTTAAAGGTCCCAGGCGTGCCATCTTGAATCTGGAAGGTATAGCCATCAGAGGTAGATTCTGGGACAACATTTTGATCTTCTTCCTGGAAGGAGAGAGCACCAAAACAAATAAAAAACCCTTGTCTAATAATGTTTATATTCAAGAAGTCTTAGTCTACTGTGTATACTTTATATACAACATTCAACCCAGGCTGCCTTTATTAATTTTGTTTTTGACCTACAATTCTTCTCAAATGAAACATTCCACATACTTTCACAAAACATACTGAAATTTTAAAGATGCTAATTAAAACAGACTAGGAACAAGGAGAGTAACCCAGAGAGGAGGTAGTGCAATTTCCTAGGTACATACTGGAATCAGCAGTATATTTTAAGTCCAACCTTCCATAGCTACAATTTTTACTTACTGAATGAATTAATGCTTATAAGACAATAAGGACTGAGTTACTCTCAATGAATAAGTTACTAGATCACTACTAATTCTGTATGTCAGAGTTAAAATTGGAGGTTCTAGTGTATTGATTTCAATAAATTACTGATAGGAAAACAATAGTGGCAGCATGTCATGCTGGTTATTGGGCCATCTTTGGAAAGAGCAAGATTTTTGTGTAAGTCCTATTCCTAGCTACAAACCTAAGTGTCAAAATTAAATTGCAGAAAAGATGCCAATGATCTGTATTTTCCCTCTCAGGAGGATACAATCTAGACCTCCCATTAAACTTAATGCTAGCTAATTTAAAAACGCAAAAAAAATTACATGCAATATTTACCAAATTGAACTGGTTTATTCTTCATCTACTACTCACCTCTGCAGAGAAATACTTTTCAATTAAGCTTGAGGAAGCCTTATATACTGTTTCATTTTCATGGGACTGAAGTGCTTCAATTCTGTCTAGTCCTCCACATTCTTCAATTAGGATACACAGTTTTTCAGTTTCATTTAGTTTTTCAGCAGCCTAAGAACCCATCACCATAGATTAATCACACTTGCTGAAACCAATTACACAAACAGTATTAAATAATAAAATGTGTTTATAACAAGCCAGAAACTCACCAGAAAAATATTTGAAATTGCATCCAAAATAACCAGTACAATTTTGCTGTCTTTTGCAGACAAGAGGTTTATTAAAGGTTCCAGAATTCCATTTTGGACAAGATACACAATCTGCTCAATTGTTCCGCCACTTGTATAGTTTGTGACAGCCCATACAGCTTCTTTCTGTGACTTAAAGTCTCCCTGTTTAATGTACAAACAAAAATATTAAACTGTCATTTAAAATATTAAAGGATTAGTTATCAGCTGGTAGCTAGTAGAAGACTAGGGTATTTAGCAATGTATTTCTAAAACGATTCATCACATAAAGGTAAGGCTGAAGAGTTATTGAGACAGATGAACATTTTTATTTTTATACCTTTGACAGAATTCCAACCAAGTATGGAACTAGTCCATGATTCACAACTTGCTGTATTTGGTCCTGACGGCCAGCCGTGATGTTTGACATGGTCCACGCAGCCTCCTTCTGGATATTGGTTTTGGGGTGAGTAAGCAGGCTAGGAAAGACAGCAAGTGCTCCTGAATCTATTACAATCTGAGTTTGTTCATCTGTCCCAGTGACAATGTTTCCTATAGCCCGTAAAGAAGGAGTCTGAAAAGGAAAGTGTATGTTAAATACAACAACAGCTATTTCTATCAGTAGCACTTGTAAGAATAACTTTGCATTCTGTCCTTTCTTTGATTTATTCGTTCAGCCTGCAGTACATGAGGCTTCGAGTATTATCAATAGGTAGCTTAAAACCTGTAACATCTAAAATACTATGTCCTTAAGTTACACAAATAACCAGCACAAACTAGACAAGATTGAGCAATGCAGAGAAATGTATCTGCAAACACTGGAAAGCAAATTTAGCATTCCTCAGTATATCACTGAAATGTAGTTATATTACTTTATATCTTTTAAAAAGATTAAAAAGAAAATTCTTACCACTATGGGCAATTCACCCGATCCTAGAAGTTTCACTAGCTGTGGGACAACTCCAGTTTTCACAACCACTTCAATCCTGTCATTTGAGCCGTCTGTAAGGTAGGAAATGGCCCAACAGGTATCTGCCAGAACTTCTGGATCATCATGATGCAAAAGACGAACTAAGGTAGGAAGAATTTGCTCAATAGCTTCTATTGGGGGAGCAGGATTCTTGTTACGACAAAGATTTGAAAGTGTCCAGGTAAGATTTCTTAAGTAACCACACTAAGAAAGGAAAAAAAAAATTCAGTCAAAGTCAAACAATTAAGCATTTAATACATGCAAATCACTGGACTAGATGACTGGAGGATTTCTCAACCTGAGGTTAAAATCTAACTCATCTGAGAGGGCTGGAGGTAAGCCACATTTTTAACTCAACATGATCAGTCTTCATAATCCTAGGTATTTTATGCATTTAAAAACACTGTTCTGAGGAGTTCATAGGCTTCATCAGACTACCAGGAATCCATGATAATCACTGTTTTCAAAAAGGAAGGAAGTCTAGTGGTAAGACACAAATAATGATTTTCAAATATTTAACAATGACTACAATGTATCAGAGATGTCAAATTAAAACGGCTTTAAGAGGCGAGGAGGGCATTATGGGGCAAGTGAGAAGAGACTCAAGTAGGTCATGACACTAGAGAGATCAGGGACAAGTACAAATTCAGTCTGATTAGAGGACTCAGTTAAACATAAAGTAAAACTAGAAACTTAAGTCCTGAATGTCTGGTTAAGAATTGTTTCTTTACTAATGAAAATGGCTTAACTTACTGCTAATGATGATATATCAGGAACTGCAAGCAGAGCTAAAAGAGGGTCTATTGCACCATACTTGATAACCAAGTCTCTGTAGGCTGAACCATCACCTGGAAAAACAAATGTTAACTGTCACTTGCAGGAGGGATAGAAAATTGAAGGACAATACACTACATTCTTAACTAACTTCAAAAAGTCCATGTTTCTTTCTCCTTGCCTGAAAGCAAGATCAAAGCTATCACCCAGATATTTAAAAACCCATTTAAGTTCATTAAAGTTGGTTTTAGTGTATCAGATCAATTCTCCTTCAACCTGATCTACAGTAGAAACCGAATTTTCCTTTTTGGATGGAAAGAATGCAATAATTTTGATTTAATAGTTTCAGAGTTTCAGCCTAAACCTCAACAACTGTCATCCTTCTACTCAAATAACCTGTTTGCTATTAGATAAACCAAACCAAAAACAGTTCCGTAAATCACCTACCTGCAATGTTTCCCAGAGCCCACACTGCCTGTTCACTGATGTGAGCCTGGGGAGAGGCCAACAGGGCAATGAACGCAGGTATAGCCCCTCCATCTACCACAGCCTTGGTTTGGTCTGATGTTCCAGAAGCAATGTTAGTAAGTGCCCAAGCAGATTCAAACTGAATAGGATTACAGTCTGTCCTGCCCAAGAAGCCTACAAGCTTTGGAATCATACCAGCCTCAATTATTTGGTCTATGGGAGGCTGTTTTTCCCTAGAAAGAAGTTTCCTAAAAAGGTAACAAAAAAATAAGCATTACAAAGAATCTGATGTGCAATCCTCATAATTCTAAATTCTTCTTTAAAATAAAGATCGGGTGGCTAGGTGGTCTAGTGATTAGAGCAGCACTGGCCCTGGAGTCAGGAGGACCTGAGTCAAATCCAGCCTCAGACACTTAACACAAAAACTAGCCGTGTGACCTTGGTAAAGTCACTTAACCCCAAATGCCCTCCCCTCCCCCTCCAAAAAGCAAAAAAAAAAAAAAAAAAAAAAAAAAAAAGCAATAGCATGTTCTGCTAACTAGGTCAATAAAAGTTAAACTCTTTTCAAGTTTGAGGATTTTTATTGAGCCCAGAATCAGACCCTCAACAAGATCACATTACTTGATTTAACAATTATTACTTTTAAAAGATATTACTTAATTTTCTCCCATTAATAAAAATGACTTACCTAGCAGCTTGGGTAGCCTGAAGTTGAACTTCCAGATTATTACTATTTATGCCTTTGACAATATCTTCAACAGACCAAAGTGCAGAGCCCTTTAAAAGAGATGAGCAACTTGAGAGAACAATCATAATTTAAGTTCCATCACAAGCAGAGGGCACAAAAGAATAAAATCTTACCAAGATTAAACAAAATATCCCAAAATATTGTAAATGGTAATTTATCAATATTTAACCACACCTCAAACACTGGTGTACTGATCTAGTAATGCCGATGGTGTCCATTTTAAAATCTTTTTTAAAAAAACCTTTAACATATGTAAAAATATTTAACATATTCTAACATTACGTATACTTAGCATATGTTGTTCTTTTGGTTTTGTTTTATTCATTCCAAATTACTTCAGATACATTTATATTTTTTTTAATTCACTGATTTAAAATAGCTTTTTGCCATTTGCAAGCCCTGTTGATGAAAGATTTTTCTAGGCTTTTCCCTCCTGATTCATAATATGTTTTGTTATGAAAACAGCTTATTTATAAATAATGATATTTATGCACTTTATCTTTTAGGCACAGTTTGCAAAGATTTTAATCAGGTTCCACAATTATGTTTGTCTGTTGCATTTTTTCTGGCATACCGCTTTCTAGTTTCCTCAATATTGCTAAGTAACTTTCCCCTAGGGTTTTGTGATCATCAGTACAAATACTATATAGTTGCATGCATCCAGTTCTAGCACAGTGTTTAAAATCTATTCCATGGTGCTTGCCCTAATTAGAATAAAACCTGGACAAAAAGAACATAGACATTATCAGGTGCCATCAGAATTTGGAAGTTACTCTTAACTCAGTAAATTATGACCACCATTAAAAAAATTTATGGATGGCAAGAAGAAAAACAAAGGATGGGGATAGGTAATAGAAATTATTTTAATTTGGATAAAATTGTGAAGAAGCTTAGACACCCAAGCTTGTACTCCAACAGTAAGGCAATAGAAATACTACAGTAATATGATGCTCCAACTCCTGTCTACCCCATCCAAAAGACAAACAGTAAAAAGTGGAGAGATGAGAGACATTCTAAATACAGATGCTGTTGGGAAAGGAACTATATATATAAAAAAAAAAAAAATCAAAGACTGAGGTTAATACAGGGTGACAAATGATTACAGTATCCCTTAACAGTCAGCTACTTATACCATTTTCTGTTACATCAAGTCTGCTACTTCACACAATAAGAATGTCTAGGTTCGAGGGACAATCATAGCCCAACAAGGGCTAAAGATTTATAGATTATATAACTAAATTCCAAAGAATGAAAATCACACACAAAATCTGTTGGAAGAAACCTGAGAACTTACCTGGTTATTTCGGTTTTCTTGCAGTGGAGAAGTAGCATCATCAGGAAAAGAGCTGACATTTCTTCTTTTCAGCATCTGGTCATCTTTTTTAGCTTTCCTCAGTTCTACATTCACTTCAATACGCCGGCGCCTCATTTCCTTGAGAAAAGTAAAATCAAAGTCTTTTGCTTTCTTTTAAAAAAAAACCCACAACCATCTTCTTTATTATCTTTACTAAAACAAATTTAGGCTGCCTAGCTCTTTTCAGCATCTGAGCACACCCAGTGCCCCACAGCTCAGCTGCTCCCCTCTCCAGCCATGCCCCGCCCCCAATTATATAGAAAAGTAACAAGATTAAGGCTACTCACTGTGCTGTCTTTCCCTTTGTTCTTAAACCTATTAAGCCGGGCAGCTGGTGAATTAGCATTTTCATTGGTGGACATGGTTGTGTTCAATACTGGGAGAAAAGCAAGGAGGGAACTGAAACAAAAAAAATTTCAATGCCTTATAAAAAAATACAGCAGCATTTTAATGTGAAACAATTATATCTCCAAAGGGAAAAAAACCAGCACTGAGAGAAATGTCAGCTACCAAAGCAGCATGTTATCTATATTTCTATATGCCATTTCATTTTTCACATTTTCCACGACTAGCACACAGAAGGTGCTTACTAGACAACGAACACATTATTTAATAGAAACCATAGTATAGGCCAGCAAACTATAAGTATTAAACTAAAAAGTACTCCAATTTACAGTAAACTATATATATATATATTAAGCACAGCTTAGCTCAATGCCTACCTAGCACACAGTAAGCCTTTAAGTGCATGTTAACTGACTGCAAGGTGATAAGCTGCCAGCACTTAAACCCTAAGCCAGTCTCTCCATTAAATGTTCCTTACACCAAAATACTATTAAGTAGTCATAAGGTAGTATAATTTTAATAAATTTTTGGCAATTTTGTTTCCTGTTAAGATAAATGACATTTTAAATTTAATTTTTAAAACAATTTAAGAACAAAAAGTTGACAAGCATCAATTTGTTCCTATGGTGGGTGGATGAACAAAGTTTAACACCTAGCTATGACATGTCCTTTAAAAAAAAGAGAGAACATTAAGTTCTTAGGGTCCTTTCACAACTTAACTGTATACACAAAGGTTATAAGCAGTTACAACCAAAACCTTCCAGATTCAATAAATCAATTATTCCAAAAGGCCTGGCACTATGCTAAGTGATACAGCTATTAAAAAGGCAAAAAGACAATCTCGGCCCTCAAGGATTTCACATCTTAATGGAAGACAACAACTAAAAGGGTTAAGTCTGGTATAAATGGGAGATCCTTTTTTTTTTTTTTTTTTTAAAGGAGGAAGGCAGGAAAAATCTTTTTAAGGTGAGATTAGATGCCGGAGAAATGAAGAGGATAAGGTAGGGCTCCTTTCCGGGCCTAGGGGCGAGGATGGCATTTATTAAGCGCTTACAAAATGCAAAGGACTGCAGCACAGTGCTGGGGTGAGCCTAAGGTGTGGCTTAGTTGTCAGGCAATAAACCTTGAACCCCCATTAACTAATACTGGCTTCACGCCTCGGGCAGGCAGCAAAGTTAGCACTTCCGACCCTTCCCTAAACTAGATGCTATGTGGGAGAAGGGGAAAATCCTGGGGCCCTCCCCTCCCTTATTTCCTCCCCGCACCCCATTCCCAAAACAGCTCCCAGAGACCAGCAGAGCCTAGGCGTCCTCGAAGAGGAAGCTCGGCAGAGACGACACCCGCCAGACACAGAGGCCTGGGCAGACCCAGCTGGCCGGGCCGGCCGGTTGTTGGGGGAGCCGCGGCCCATCTTGCAGGCCTCTGAGGTACGAGGGAGGAGGAAAAAAACATGTCCCGCCTGGGCCGGGTCCTGGGAAGCCCACTCCTCGGCAGCCTAGGTATAACTGTGCCTCCCCTCCCTCTAATAAACTCGGCTATACACGCACGCGCGCTCACATACACTCTCTCACACTGCAGCCAGAGGATGGGTAGCGGTTGAAGTAACAGAGGCTGGTCTCAGACTTCCGCTGCCACCGGCCGGCCTCGGCAGAGTGGCCCAAGGAAGCCGGGTTCCGGAACGCAGCCGCTGCCACCTCGGGGAAGCGCCCGAGCGCGGCCCGAGGCCTACGGCCCTGTTTAGGCCCTCCCCCACGAGGGCCCGGAGAGCAACAGGCAATACTCCCGCACCCCTCTCTCCCTCCCTCCCGCCAGCGCCGGAGCCAACCGTTTCCAGGGGCCTGATCTCTGCAATCTCCAGGGGAGAGAAAAGAACTCACGTTGCAGGAGGTCGCCGGGCCCCGTAGGGGAAGCGGGAGGAGGTTGCAGCTGCGTCACGGTTAGACTTCCAGCAGCTACTATAGCTCAGCCCCGAAAGCCGTGTGGCGCGTGAGGCCCTCCGGCGCGATTTAAATTTCCCGGCGGCCCAGAGCTCCGATTGGCTCATTCGAGCCCAAGCAACATAGCCATTGGTGGATTTGAAAAACACGGGGCTGGGTGGCCCCAAGATGGAGCTGGCCGGGGGAGTAGAGTGAGAGGGAGGAGTTCTCGTGAGATGCGGGAACAGCAAAACCTGCGTATCCATCCCAGAATGCCTTGCAGCCACGCTTGGTAGATGGGTTTTTTAATCTTTCTGCGTGCAGGGCTGGGGGGTGGGGCGGGCGGCCTTAATTCTTAATTTATGACATTTGTGTGCTCTCTTCGACCTTTTTTTTTTTTTTAGGAGCTCAATGATTTGTCGAGTTAAGTCCACAGGCAAAGATTAAGTTACTACTATGTTCCAGGAGCTATGCTAAACGTTTGGGATACAAAGAAAGGCAAAAAACGTGAAAAATTATTTTAAAATAATTTATATGGGCAGCTTAGACAAATGATTATTTTCCACATGCTTGCTACAGGGAAGCTACATCTCTTTGATTGTGTCAGATTTCAAACTTTCTGTTTTAGAAAACCTGCAATTTGATCTATACATGCATGATTGCACGCCACCATGGGGGGGACGGGAGGGGAGAAAATCTGAAACTCAAGGTATTGTGGAACTGAATCTTGTAAACTAAAAGTAAATTAAAAAAAAAAAGAAAACCTGCAATTTGTAGTTTTGAGGGGACAACTACAATAAATACTGTGATGCAACATTATTGTGTTGCAGGAATCCTCTTTTTTCATTTCAGGACTCCCTTTAACTTCTCAAGGTCCCAAAGAGCTTTTGCTATAATATTTATTGTTGTTTACTGCATTAAAAATTAAGTTTTTAAATGTTTAACTCATTTAAAAAAATGTAAACATTAATAGCATTTTTATGTGAAAAATAACTTTTCCTATGCATTTTCTGAGGTGTCTGTTCTACACATTGTTGCAAATCTCTTTAATGTTTGGCTTAACTGAAGATAATTGGATTTTCATATCTGCTTTTGCGTTCAGTTTGTTGCATTATATTGATTTGTTTGCAGTTGATGAAAAAAAATTCCAGCCTCACATAAGTAGTTGGAAAAAGAAAGAACATTTTAATAGGCAAATATCTTAGTATTATTGTGAAAACACTTTTGACGTTGAGGGACCTCTTTAAGAAAATTGGGGAATCGAAGACCACACTTGGAAAAGTGCAGTTGCCTGATTTTCCAAAACCAAGATAGAATGAGGCAATTATCTTAACTATTTCAAATAAAAATCTTTCACTCAAAATATTAAAGAAAACCCTAAGTCATGGGGAAAGTAGAATGGGTTGCCATAGTATCTAGGATGTTGTCTAACAAGAGATGACCTGAATATCTCTGCAGCATTTAACACTGGGGCTGCCCTCTCCTGTATGTTGACTTCTCTGTGGGGTTTTCCTGACACTGCTGCCCTCTCTTGGTTTTGTCTTCTTACCTTTGTATAGAGGCTCCAGGGGTCATTGTAATGGTAATGGATTTTGGAGATCCCCCTGTGTTGGCTTGGTTTTTGGGTTGAGTGTTAAAACCCAATGCTTGTGAATCCCACTTGTGGGATGGACTTGTTGACATGAAGAGAGAGGGCTGAACTTGGAGAAGCCATGAATTTGGAGAGAGGCCCAAGCCAAGGAAAGGCTGGAAGGACTTTTAGAAGCAGTATCCAGTATTGTGGAGCCAGAGTTGCTCTTCAGTCAAACTCTGCCATTTGCCACCTGTGAAAACTTGTAAATGTCACAACTGTTGACAAATTTCATTGAATTATTTGTCTGAATTTTTACCAAATCATTGTTGCCCAGATAATTTTTGAGCATATTTGTACCCAAGATTCTAGACCTGTTGCATAATGAAGCAAAAAGGAACAAGCATTTATTAAGTGCTAGTTATGGGCTGGGCACTCCTTAAGTGCTTTAAAAATATCTCATTTGATCCTCACAATAACCCTGCAAGGTAGAAGTTATTATCTCCATTTTACAGTAGAGGCAGACAGGTGTTGGATATTTTTGCAATATTTTGATTGAGTTCTATTATTTATTTGCTGTCTCATGGAGTCACAGGTGTCTGTGACCAAATCTAATTTTCAAGGATTCTGTAATTGAGATAGATATTGAGTACTTCTTGTATTAAATTGTTCTAACAATTCTTTCCTCTAGAGCAGTGGTCCTCAACCTTCCTAATGCCATGACCCTTTAATACTCGTATGTGGGCGTATCTGCATGTGGGCAGACCGCCTGGAGACAGATAGAGGAGCAGTGTCTGGGTTCCTAAGACCATTGGAAATATGTGTGTTCCGATGGTCTTAGGCGACCCCTGTGAAAGGGTTGTTAGACCCCCAAAAGGGTTGCAACCCACAGGTTGAGAACCACTGCTCTAGAGCTCCCATTTCCTTTCCCATTCTAAAATCTAAAGCTCTTATTTTATTTGTATGATCATTTTTTAACTTTAGCTTTAGAATCACTTTGACAAAAACTGCTAAACTAGAGAGCAGTTTGATAGAAATTAGGTTTGGATCAGTACCACATACCATATACCAAGGTAACACTGGAAATGGATACATGATCTAAATGTAAAATTGTAAAATAAATCATAAAGAAATTAGGGAAGCAAGGCAGAAATTACTTTCAGATCTATGTACAGTGGAAGAGTTCATGACTAAACAAGCAATAGAAAAGATCATCCAAGATAAAATAGACAGTTTTGGTGCAGACACAATATATTTAAAATTAGAAGAGAAATGTAAATGAGAAAAAAAACTCTCTGCAGCATATTTCTCTGATAAAAGTCTTAAATCCTAGAGAGATGAGGAATTGATACACATATATAAACCTAAGAGCCATGTGTCAAGAAAAATAGTCAAAAGATGAATAGGCAATTTTAAAAGCAAAAAATCCAAGCTACCAACAACCATATAAAAAAATGCTCTATATCACTAAAATTATGGAAATTATAATTTGAGAAACTGAGGTTTCACTTCATACCCAGCAGATGGCAAAAATGAGAAAAAAAAGGGAAATGACAAATGGAGGTTTCTGAAAAATAGGCACACTAGTGCACTGCTGATGGAGGTGTGAACTAGTCCAGACATTCTAGAAGGCAATGTGAAACTATGCCCAAGCTTTACCACTATGACCCGGCTTATACCACTATTAGCCAATACCTCAAAGAGGAAGAGAACCTATATGTACAAAAATATTTATAGCAGCTTTTTTCAAAGTACTGGTTCCTATTGGAAACTCATGGGCTGTCTTTTTGGGGAATGGGTAAACAAAGTGATATAGGAAGATGAAAGAAGATAACCTTGCCATAATAAATAACAAAAGTTTTAGAGGAAATTAGGGAGACTTCTATGAAGTGATACAAAGTGAGCAGAACTAAGAGAACAATTTATATAATGACAACATTGTAGAGAAAACAACTTTGTGAGATTTTAGATTCTAGTCAATGCAAAAATAAACCATCAGTCCAGAGGACTAAGGATGAAAGGACACAGCAGAGAGGTTATGAACTTAAAATGCATAGGAAAACATACATTTTATGGGCATGGCCAATGTGGGAATTTGTTTTGCTGAATTATTAATCCTTATGATGAGAGTTTTTGTTTGTTTAATGAAAGGTAGTGATTGTTAAGTGAGAGGGATAGATTATACCTTCATGCAAAAATGATTTGGAAAAAAGTTCTTGGTTCATTTCTGCCAGAAATTCCAGAAGAGGGCATGGTAAATCTCTGATTTGCTTTGAGGCTTTTGCATGTAGATGATGTGAAATTATTCTCTTTGGGATTTATGTCTTAAATATCCCTGGATCCATCATAATTTTCTCTCATCACTATTTATTCATTTTTCCAGACTAATTTCCCAAATTGTGGCTGAGTACAAGGGTTAGGTTCCACAAACTCCCATATTCTTAGATGGAGTGTTCAGGCTCTGTTTGGTCCTGGATTCCTTCTGCTGGCTTCTACTTTTATCCATGCTCAGAGCAGTAGTAGGATTCAGTGGTCCCAGTCAGAACTTGGGTTGGCTGCACCTTCTCAGGACACTGGGTGGCTTTCTGTCCCTCTTAATCCCATGAACAAGATCCTGGATTGTCTTTGTCCTGTCTGCCCACCTAACACTTAAAACCTTGCTTCATTTTTTCCGGTACTACTCTGCCAGCCAAGAGTACCTCCACCACCTTCCCCATTTCCCCAGGTAATATGATGTTTAGTCTTGAATGCAGCATAGATGACAATTAGATGACTTCTCTTATTGACTAAGGTAGCTGCATATTCCTGGAAAAATAAATCCAAACTTAAAATCTATTAAATCCATTTATACCATCTTCTCTAATCTTTATTTTTGTCATCCACAGCCCTGTAGGTCACTCTTCCAAATCTGTCATGTTTTTGTATTCCCAGAACAATGCCTAGCACATGACAAGAGTTTAATAAAATGCTTATTTGTTGCTTGATTGACTGCTTCTCAATGGCTTTATTATCTGACCTGCAGTCTCCACTCCAGCCCCTACCATTTCATCCATACAAAACCTTACCTATCTGACCATTCCTTTTCACTCTTCTCTGTTGTATCATTACCCATCTTTCCACCTCGTTTTGAGGATTCCCCAAACCTTTGTCCTGGGCCCTTTCTCTTTTCTCTCTACCTTATATCACATAGTGATTTTATCACCTCCCAAGAGTTCACTTATATGTGCAGATGACTCCCAGATCTTTATATCTAGCTCCAGTCTTTTTCCTAAACTCTATTGACTTCCCTTTGAGATTATTTCTAAGTTACCCTTTATATGTCGTGTGTGTACATGATTGTTTGCATGTTGTCTTCCCTGTTAGACTGTAAGTTCCTTGAAAGTAGGGACTACTTTTGCTTTTCTTTTCACCCAAAGTGCTTAGCACAATACCAGAGAAAAAGGCACATAATACATATTAATTCCTTTGCCTTCACTTTCTTAAGACTCTTGCTTTCATGTCTAGGCTGTCCACATTCTGGTCTGAAGAGAGATGGTGTTTGGACTTGCCTGTGTCTCAGGGTGCTTCGGATGGGTGGATTGCCTGTGTTGTGTCATTCACACACTCTCTGACTATTCCTCAGTCTTCTTGGATGAGTGATCATCCATATCCTTCCATTTAATCCTGATCAAACCCTGAAGCTCTTTCCTAGGCTCCTTTCTCTATTTACTTTATTACCTGATGACCTCATCAGATTATAATTGTTAAGCAAATGATTCCCAGATCTGTCTAGCCTTAATTTCTCTTCTAATTTCCAGTTTTATATATCCAACTGCCTATTAGATTTACACCAGCATTTTAAACTCAATAACATTCAAACAGAAATTTCCCACCCAAAAGCCATCCCACTTCCAAATCTCCCTATTTCTTTCAAGGGCACCAGATTCCTCCAGTCACCCAGGTTTATAGACTCAGTCTAATCCAGTCTTTGTCTCTTCCCTCTCATTTACTTCATACTTCCAATATTTTTGTCAATTTTACTTCCACAGGACTCTCACATTTCCCCCTTCTCTCCCTCCACACAACCAGTCTGCTTCAAACCTTTCTCACCTCTTGATTAAACTGTTGAAATGGGTCTCAAATCTCTCATATCTCCAATCTGCCTTCCACACATTTGCCAAAATGAAATTCCTAGAGTATAGATCTGACTAGGTTTCTCCCCTGTTCAACTGAACTCACCTCTTCCCTCTGGAATCAAATACTTTCTCTGCTATGGAAAGCCCTTTACAACTTGGCTCCAGTCTCTCTTAGCAATCTTATTACACATTGCTTTCCTTTTTTTCTCTTCCTCACACCTGACATTGCAATTTTCTCATCTCAGAGTTCAAAGGTACTTTAGAGACAATTAGTACCATCTGTACCTAAACTAAGGGCCTAAATTAAACCTAGACAATTGTGTCAATCTTCTGGGACATTTAGAAGCCTGTCTTTCTGAAAAGGAGGCAATATCCTCACATTCCATCCTGCTGAAATAGGATTCCAAGTTTTCCTTTCCTTGTTTTCCTAAAAAATATTCTCCATCTGTGATACAGGTAATGTTAGGCATAGAAGAATCTTTGCTTGAAGATGACTGGGGTCAAATCCATATGATATAAATAAGACTACTTACATTAATGAGCATTCTTTGGTTGTTTTAATGATCCAATTTGATACCTACTTGGTTAATCTAAAGCATTACTGCACAAATCAGTCATGTACACAGTCTTAAACATGAAGTCCTTACAATGTCCCTTATGCCCTATTGAGTGGAATGCTTTCTCCAATTGGTTTAAGGAAAGCAGTGACACCTGTGTAGTGGAAAAAGCGCTGAATCTGGAGTCAAGTAACCTGAATTTTAATCCTAGTTCTTTTCCTTAGTATCCATGTCACATTGTTCAAGTTACTCAATCTCTCTGGGCTTCAGTTTGCTCATCTGTAAAATCAGGGATGAACTAGATGATCTCCGAGGTCCCTTCCAGTATGAAATATCTGATTCTATCATCTAGTAGGGGAAATTTAGAGGGTGTATGTGATGGACTGCTAAAAGTCGGTAAGAAAACATGAATGTAATGGAATTTCTCACAGCAATGTAAGAAAAGACCAGTATGAAAAATTCAGAGAAACATGGAAAGGCTTATATGAATTGATGCACAGTGAAATAAGCAGAATTAGGAAAACAATATACCTGATGACTACCAACAGTACAAACATAACAAAACTGAATGATGTGTTATAATAACCAAGAAGAGTTAAGAAATGCACCTGTCTCCTTTCATTGCATGGAATATTGCATGCATTGTCAGATTCTGAATATGTTGGTTGGTTTTACACTTCTTTTTCTTTTTTTAGTCATGGTTACATGCTAGGGAAATAAGGGCAGGGAGAGACAACTTGGAAATTAATATGATGTAAAAACCATAGTCACCAATGTGAAAGAATGATTGAATGAATGAAAACCATTTGATAAGTGTCTACAACATGCGAGGCACTGAAAATAAAAGTACAAAAGTGTGAGTCTCTACCCTCAAGGCACTTCCATTCACATTGGGGGAAACAACACACCTAGAGTCTGAGAAGAGAGTCTGGGTGTGGGAAATCACAAGGATTGTCGGAGGAGGCATAAGGCAAAGGACTGTCACACACTTCCCAGTAGGAATAGAAACATTGATTTGATTACTTTCTCCAGAGAAAAAGGTGGGAAGGATGTTTGGGGTTGGAGGAAGGAGGCAGACAGCAGGTGGCATGCGATGACTAAGAAGATAAAGCATTGATAAATGTGTACAGTGTACCAACCACATTGGTTTTGCGGGGGATGCCGTTTGAAATACGGAATAAGGATGGCTAAATATAGTGGATTAGGTAAATTTGCCAAAACCCAAAACTGATTGAATCAAGTCAGCAAAAATAATTCTAGAAGGTTATAAGCGGAACTGGCAGGTGTGATCCAGGTCCGGTCTTGTCCCAGGAGCCTGGCTGGTCTGCGGCATTCATGTACACTCCATGGCGAGCCCAAAAGACTGTGACAGAGTAAGGAAGAGACCCAAACTGGCCGCCTGTCCAGAAACAAGGGAAATGGCATAAGTTTAACTCTTAGACATCGCCTGGTCCAACCCCGTGCTTTTACAGACGCAGGAGGAAATAAGGAACGGTTCCTGGGAGACCAATCGGGGAGCCTGGAAGAGCCCGGCATCACAGGAGGATCATGGTCCTTGTAGTTCTAGTGCTGTGGGGGCGCAAAAGGTGTCTCTACCGCCGCGTCTCTTCGGCTCTAGTGAACTGTCGCGAGATCACGCAATGAGGCAACCAACGGAAACAAAGAACGTCCGGAGGCGTGGACAGACCTGTGGAACAGGTCTCGAGACCGGTGGAAGGTGCGGTTCAAGTCATTATTGTGGCTTAGTGGCCTAGCGGAAACGTCGTTACTTTCCAAGCTTGGAGGCTGTGGTTTCGAATTGTTTTGTAGTCGTATATTAAGCTTATTATGAATTTTTCGGTAGGCCTCGAAGTGCTACGTCAACAATGAAGGAGTGATAGTGTTGTAGTGGTTATTTCTCAATTTGAGAGAAGGACGTCCTTTAAATAGGTCAGATTTGTTTTTCGTTTCTCATTTTAAAAGAAGAATATTCCTTTGGTTGCCATTTCATTTCTCAGTTGAACTGGTTATTTTCTTTTTCAATTTAAAGGGTACTCTTTGCGTATGTTATACACTTACAAGTTCCCCAAAATGTATTTCTTTCCCCTTTCAAAATCGATTTTGCTTCGTAGTGAATGCTTGAGATGTATTTAGGCGAAATGAGAACGTTTAATTTTGCAACAGCCCCTGGGTAGAGTTTTAAAACTCATAAGTTTCCTCCTACCTCCCCTCCCTCACCCCCAGAAAAAGGGAGAATTAATGAAGGGGTCACCTTTTCAGTCAGTGCTCCTTTAGGTAGAATCATTGGCCAGGAAGGTCTGGTTTTTTTCAAGTTTAAAAGTTGTTTCCCATGTTTCTGAGCACAAAGGACTGTTCCTTTCTTTTAGAGACTCTTTGGAGTCATTTCATTTTCATTCCTTTAAATGGTTGTGAGAAATTAGTAGATGTTTAGAAATTTAAATTTGAAAAAAATTAACATTTATATAGCACTTACTATATGCCAGGTGCTTTACAGTTATAATCTAATTTGATCCTCTCCACAACCCTTGAAAGTAGGTGCTATTATTATCATCCCCATTTTACAGAAAAAAAGGCACTGAGGCAAATAGCGCTTAAGTAACTTGTCCAGGGTCACACAGCTAGGGATTGTATGAGTTCAGATTTGGACCTAGGTCTTCCTGGCTTGAGGCCTAATGCTTTATCTACTGTGCCTCTAGATGAAGTCTTACAGTGGTGATTTTTTTAAACTAAAGTATGAAAATTTTTTACATTTAAGTTTTCAAAAATTATACCACAAGATTATTCTTATTAGATCACTTTGAAAATAATTAAATGACATTCTTAAATCCTCCAGCAAGTAAGAAAAATTAGGAGAAAATGACACCAAAAATCAAACATTCTCATACAAAATAAACATGTGCTAATTCTTTACCTAACACATCTTTATTAGAATGTATTTTTTAAAGTTTATTTGTTTTTAGTTTTCAACATTCACTTCCGTAAGTTTAAAATTTTCTCCCCATTCCTCTCCTCCCCCTTCCCAAGAGAGCATGCAACCTAATATAAGTTGTACAAATAGAATGGATCGGGTTTTTTTTTTTAAGGAAATACTTTTACAAATTTTGGTATTCTGTTCAACGGAGACATTCCTGTATGCCACTGGAAAATCTTTCCCTAGTGTGACTTGAAATATGGGATAATTTTCACTGCTCTAATTGTGCATTGTTTGTATTTTAGACTCCCTTTAATCAGTAACTGTCTGTGATTGGGGGAAGAAGGGCAAGGCAGGGCAGGGCAGGTCCCCAACCAAAGTGGGGATGAAAGTAAGCATCCTTCATCATAAGAATTACTTGATCAAATATTTTACTGGGGGTGGTCAGTTTTTCCTCCTGGTATTAAAGTCTTCCTTACTCTTTATGGGTTGTTGTTCAGTCATTTCAGATTCTTCATGACCTCATTTGGGGTTTTTCCTGGCAGAGGTACTGGATTGGTTTGCCATTCCTTCTCCAGCTCAAACTGGATCTTACAGCAGGTAAATGTCTAAGAACTGATTTGAACTCAGGAAGATGAGTCTGCCTGATTCCAGTTCCAGTACCCTATCTACTGTACCACCTAGCTGCCTGCTTTCTGTGGGTAGATGTTTTTAAGTTTGTGAAAAGTGATCAATCACATGGATTCCCTATAACTGAAGCATTCCTTCTGGGTTGTACCTAATCACTTAAATAAATACAGTAGTTTGTGTAGAGTAGCTTATGGCTCTCCTAATTTATATGTGGCATTGGACCTAGGGTTGTCTGTTTTCAGATAAAATAGAAAAACTGCTGGTTTTTCCTATTGTAGGAAGTTTCTTCTCATTCTCTTTTTAAAATTGGTGTTAAAGGAAAAGACTACCCCAGACTTGCTATGTAAAATTATTGTACAGAAATTCCTTTCTGCAGGCATATTTTATTTTGCATTGTGGATATGATATTCATTCTTAAATTTACATCATGGAATGAAAACATCTGTGCTTGAATTAGACATTTCAGGTAAATTTGGAAGGTTCAATAGAATAAAGGTCACAGTGAATTAATTTCTAATTCAATGGAAGGGACTTACTCTCATGGGCAAATAACACTGAGAAGTGGTTAACATCGTAATAATTTCCATGGAATGAAAGAGGTGGCTTTCACGTTTTCTCACTTGAAGAAGAAAAAAGCAAACAGTCAGTTATCACAAGACAAACTTTGTGACCTGTGATTTCATCTGTATATAAAGAACTCCCATGAAGAAAACTCCTTTTGTCAATGTCGATTATCACCTCCCTGTAACTTGTAGACTCATTTAATGTTTACAGATAGGATCACAATTGGTAGAATTGCAAAATAAACATTCAGAAGGAATTCTTATTGAAGAGGTCTCCTTTTGTTTATTTCCTATGCCAATCTAAAGCAAAACCAAAAGTTGCTAATATGTCAATGCATTTGTGGGGCTTTGTCAAAGGTGCTTGTGGTTTAACAATGAAGGCTGAATTTGTTATAAGAGGAAAATTACTAAATCTCCTGTATTTTTTGAAGGATATATTTTAGTAGTAGATGAACATACATGTTTTTTTTTTTAATTTTATTATAGTTTGCATCATTCATTTCCACAAGATTTTGAGTTACATATTTTCTTCCCCTCTTTCCCCCACCCACTGCCCCAAAACAGCCATCCCAGTGTGTCCCCCCTCCCCCAGTCTATTCTCTCCTATGTCACTTTTCGGTAGGGCAGGATGGATCTCCCAACCATAGTGCCTGTGCGTCTCAAGTTCCAGTTGGATGCAGTCAATAATAATAATAATAATTGCATATATATATATATATTTATAACATTTGATTATGGAACTTTAGATTCTCCTTCAGATGCCTTTGAGTAATTTTCACTTTGGTAATGTTGAATGAGATGCTTAACCTTATTTTATCTTAGTGGGTTGTTTGTTTTTTTACAAGAGCAAAATAAGCATCATGACATGCTCTTAAGAAACAAAAACTGGGATGTAATCCCCACCTCCCATAGAAGAAAGAGGCAAAGTCAGAAGATGGAGTAGTAAAGAATCACCAGGTCTGTCCCTCTGAGTTCAGTCCCCACCAAAACAGATCTTCTGGCCCAGGAACGCAGTGCTGTTGGCTTCTCCATCTGTGCTTCCTTCAGGATTGCATTCCCAGTCTTCTGCTCTCCTTGGT